>JAUDYJ010000001.1:228080558-228598058 GCA_030761175.1 Masticophis lateralis
AACCTGTTAGGCATGTTATATCCACAAGATGGTGCTCCATCACTCAGCTTCAATTCTAGCTTTCAGACTAAATTGTGCTTCCCTGATTTATAAAATCTCTTACATAGGTGTGTTCGGTTTTGTATGAAATAAACAATTCCTAAGATGCAAATACTTTAAAAAGATCTTACAATTTCTGCAATCCAATTCTTTAAACTGAATCACGATTTCACTCTGCTTGCTTTAGTTAGGGTTGGTTGATATTAATATGGACTATATCAAGGTGCGTGTGCTGGTTTTATTTCTGATTCATTATACCACTTCAGTTTAATTGGCCTGTGGCCTTTGATCACTTGTGCCATTACAAGAAATCACCATGACCTCTTTTCACATTTCTTTCTACCTGATTCTGGAATCCTACTTGCATATTACTCTTTGAGGTGTCCATCTACTTGTAAGAGTAGTTCTCAGAGTCTGTTATCTATTTCTAATTCATTCCAGGGCAGGACAAGCATCGTTTTAAGGGGGAAATGAATAGGAGGCATATTTTAAAACTTTTATTAGGAAGTTTTATGCTTTATACAATAGCATTACTGTTTCTTTGAAAAGTCCATATGCTCTGTTTTAGGAATAAGTCAAGCTTTTAGGTCAATGGGCATAGTCAGCAACAGGCACCTTCACAAAATGGCCATCACAGAGAGGCACGGAAGGGCACAACTCACTGTGGCCACTTCACCATGGCCAACCCAATGTGACCATCTCACCGCAGCCAACTTACCGCAGGACAACTTTCTGTGGCCAACTTGTCATGGGACAATTCCACGTGGGATAACTCAATGAAATACATGTTATTTGCTACTGTTTCTTTGGCATTGTTTCCATTGACAAAAATGGAGATAATGTCAAAGAAAAACAGTGGTGGATAATTTATATGCTGGATAACTTTTATTGCGTTGAGTTATCCCACACTGAAATTGTCCCATAGCGAGTTGTCCCATGGCAAGTTGGCTTGACGATATGGCCACAACAAGATGGCCATGGTGAGATGGCAGTGCCGAGGCAGTGCTGAGTTGGCCATGGCAAAATGACCGCAGCAAGTTGGCCATGGCGAGTGGTCCTAGACCTGAGATGCTTGTGCTTATTCATAAAGCAACTGCCTCACAGGTTCAGTTTGTGCCAAAACATCCATTTACACTATGGCCAATTGGGAAGATTGTGCTCTAGTTGCAGTGGATCTAGAGATTGTCCTCTTCTAGAGGGAGAATGATTGGACCAGGGGTGGGTTCTACTTACCTTTACCTTTGCATCGCATCTGCTTCTGCACATGTGCAGATCACCTATGATGACATCCGGGTCAGTGGGTGGAGCCTCCTGCTGGTTTTACTATCAGTTCTTTACTATCAGTTCTTGTGAACTATCAGTTCAGTTCGGTCCGAACAGGGGGCAACCCACTACTGGATTGGACCCAGACTTAGAGGAGCACTCCTGAGTTTCATTCCCCTCTTCCTCCCCACACAAGCTGGAGAGAGATACAGTTCCTAAAAATAGCAAAGGCACAGTTTCCTGATTGGGCCTGAAACTCAGACCTTGTGCCCCAAAGTCATGGAAAAGTAAAATGTAGGATAACACTGGAAAACAACACCACCCAGAGTTTCAGAGGCATTTTATTTCTTTCTCATGCTGATTCGCTAAATCTTTGCTCCAATTTTTGCCAGCCATTGAAAAACCTCTTCCTGGGGGAAAGAAAATCTCCTGTTCTGTCCCATCCATATTTCACATGAACAAGGGACCTGATCAACTTGGGAAAAAAGTTCACATTCTTTTTCTAATTTAATTCAGCCACTTGATCAATTGCTTTTCTTTACTAAGACAGAAAAGGAGGTGTAGCTAAAAAATGCAGATAATAAACCAATCACGTCAGGCTAATTAGTATTTGACCGTTGATGTATATGATACTGAAACATTCACCCATGTACACTCTTCTAACCATGAACTGTGTATTGCATTTTGTTGTTCAGTCGCTAAGCCATGTCTGTCCCTTCGTGACCCTGTGTGGACCAGAGCACACCAGGCACCCTAACCCGATCCACTGTCTCCCAGAGTTTGCCCCAATTCTTGTTCATTCCATCAATGACACTATCTAATCATTTCATCTTCTGCCATCCCCTTCAACTTTCGCTTTCCATCTTTACCAACATCAGGCTTTTTTCCAAAGACTCCCTCCCTTGTCCTTTGTTGGCCACAGTATTTCAGCTTCAGTTTCAGTATCTGTCCTTCTAAAGGACAGTCAGGGTTGATTTCCTTTGGGATTGATCTGATCTCCTTGCAGTCCAAGGGACTCTCAAGAGTCTCCTCCAGCACCACAATTCAAAAGTAGCATTGCATTTATTTGTTTGTTTGTTTATATGCTGCCCATCTCACCAGAAGTGATAATTTTCACATAATTTTACTACCAGTTCACTACATACCAAAAATGTGAGCACGCATGCATGGCCTTCCGTGCCATGCACCAAAAATGTGAGCATGCATGCATGCTGCTTAGAAAATGTGGCTAAATAGGACGGCATAGCGCTGGGGCAGGGGCGGGTCCACCTGCAGGTTGCCATTACCGGTTCTCCTGAATCAATCCGAACCGGCTGAATATCACCTCTGCATCTTACTGATGCAGTGATTCTAGGCAGCCTTTACTAAAACATCTGCTAAAGAAAACCTAGAGTTTCCGGAATCATTTCCCCAAACTAAAGCGGAAGAAAGATGACAGTACTATTTTAATATATAGACTTGAAATCTGCTCATCATTTTCCTCCACCTTTCTCAAAAGTTCTCTTTTACAGGATAAAGACAAATGGCTCTTTTTCAGTACTGTCATTTTGCTGGAATGTGGACAGTTCTTCTGTTTATACCTCTGGCAGCTGTTCTCAGCCTGCCCTTGAAACCTCCAGAGTATCAGCAATATGCTTATTGGTGATCTTCCATTGCTACCAGAGATTAGAAGAACTTGTTCAAATAACTCAAGGGAATCTACCTCTGGGCCACACAGACTGTTGCTCATCAGCTATTTCCTGAGTCGGTGAAGGGACTAGTCTTGTATAAAATGTTTTCATTAGTTCAAGGATACAGTAATGCAAAACCAGGAACCAGGGCTATTAGGAAAACCAAACTTAATTAAACAGCATTCAAATACAGGTAGTCTTCAATTTACGACCACAGTTGAGCCCAAAATGCCTGTTGTTGAGTGAGACATTTGTTAAGTGAGGTTTTATTTATTTTTTTGCAACCTTTCTTGCAATAGTTGTTAAGTGAATCATTGCAATTGGTAAGTTAGTAACCTGGTTGTTAATTGTGAATTAAACTTTGCTTGTCAGAAGGATGCAAAAAACAAAAACACGATCACATGATCTTGGGACATAGCAATGGTCATAAATATGAACCAGTTACCAAACATCTGAATTTTGATCACAGGATCATGGGGATGCTGCAAAAGTCGTCACTGTGAAAAATGGCCATAAGTCACTTTTTTCTGTGCCGTTGTAACTTTGAACGGTCACTAAATGAACTGTTGTAAGTGGAGGACTACCTGTATTTGCCTTATCATTTGCAAGAGGTACATTGGCGAGGTAGGGAGGACGGTGAGGAAAAGGCAGTTTTCCTAACAGAGGCTCAATATTTGTCAAAGAGGTGTGGATCACGGCAGGAAGAAGCATTGACGCCTTTCTTAAAACCAAATATAAATAGAGAAGGCTAGAGTAAAGTAAAATAATTTTATTCCATAGAGACATGCAAGACAAGGGCACATTGAGTACCAAAACACATGTGCTATTCCCTAAACCCCTAAGGAGACTGGAGCAGTGGTGAAATCCATTTTTTTTACTACCGGTTTTGTGGGCGTGGCTTGGTGGGCATGGTGTGGCTTGGTGGGCATGGCAGGGGAAGGATACTGCAAAATCTCCATTCCCACCCCACTCCTGGGGGAAGGATACTGCAAAATCCCTATTCCTCACCCCCCCAGGAGCCAGCCAGAGATGGTATTTGCCGGTTCTCCGAACTGTTCAAAATTTCCACTACTGGTTCTCCAGAATCTGACAGAACCTGCTGGATTTCACCCCTGGACTGGAGACTAAAACATATAAAAAACAGTTGCAGGAATTGGGTATGTCTAGTTTAATGAAAAGAAGGATTAGGGGTGACATGATAGCAGTGTTCCAATATCTCAGGGGCTGCCACAAAGAAGAGGACGTCAAGTTATTCTCTAAAGCACCTAAAGGCAGGACATGAAGCAATGGGTGGAAACTAATCAAGGAGAGAAGCAACTTAGAACTAAGGAGAAATTCCCTGACAGTTACAACAATTAATCAGTGGAATGGCTTGCTTCCAGATGTTGTGAATGCTCCAACACTGGAGGATTTTAAGAAGAGATTGGACAACTATTTGTCTAAAATGGTATAGGGTTTTCTGTTTGAGCAGGGGATTGGATTAGAAGACCTCCAATGTCCCCTTCCTGTTATTCTGTTAAAAGTATGTAGATTTTGCAGCAATCTGAACTAGTCTTGTCCCATGAGGTTTTACATGTATAATCCTTCTAGGCTACTATAAATTATTGCTTACTAGTCTTCAAATTTTCCCCCCAGAAAGCATACACTCACATAATACAGCGGCAATGATAGCAACATAATTTTGACAAAACTCCACAAAGAACCTCTTGCGCATAAAATCCACATTTTTATTGGCTTGAACTCTCTTCCTGAATCTTAATGGATTTATTTGGGGTTTTTGAATCTTGACATATTTTTCGAAAATGAAAGGAAAGGCTCCCTTCCCACAATTCATAGATACACATAGCAAAAGTGCATCTTAAAAGAAAAGAAAAAAAATCCTCACAATGTTCCTATGGAAAGCATGTGTGCAATTCCATTCCTGAAACTGCCTGAAGTATAGGACTCTTGATTAAATCTAAACTAAAATGTATAGGATAATTCTTATTTAATACATGGGCTTAAAAATACTACGTTCAAATAGGCACCGTATTAGAAAAGAAAATTCGTAGGTTCTAGTTGAAAATAATAGATTTTCCTTCCTTAAAATTTAATCCAACAATGATCAAGCAAATAGGGGACCAGTTTAATACAAAGCTTTCTACATAGATTTAAAAAGACTTTTTGTGCTGCAACCTTTTACCAAACTAAGAGCCCCCACTAAATTCAACACAACTAATCCCCAGGCTGCAGTTTTTGTCTCTTCTTTTCTCCTGAATGTCTAATCATAATGTTACCAGAAGTCTCTCCCTCCCAGTATCTTGTTTTTAAAGAGTTTTGAGATTCTAGTCACACAATATTGAACTGCCACTTGTCCTTCTGCACCTACACTGCTTGTTTTAATGCAAAGGAAGAGTTATTACCCCCCCCCCCCGGAGGCAGGAAACGGGCTGTTTCCTGCTTCCGGGGGGGGGGGGGGGGGAGGCCATTTTCATCCTCCCCAGGCTCCAAGAAAACCTCTGGAGCCTGGGGTGGGTGAAAAACAAGCCTACCGGACCCACTGTGCCATTGCGGGCCAAAAGCAGAGAGGGGGGGTGTCGCATGTGCGTGGTGGGGGCAGGGCGTATTGAATTATGGGTGTGGGCATGTGCGCGTGTGACCTCCACACACTCCCCCTGCTTTTGGCACACAACAGCAAAAAGGTTAGCCATCACTGATCTCTATCTATCTATCTATCTATCTATCTATCTATCTATCTATCTATCATCTACCTATCTATCTATCTATCTATCATCTACATACTATGTATGTACAGCAGCAGTTCATTTAGTGACTGTAAGTGACTTATGGCCATTTTTCACACTTACGATCCTAGCAGCATACCCATGGTTATGATCAAAATTCAGGCACTTGGCAACTGACTTACATTCATGAAACATCAGGTAAGGAAGCCAGCACAACAAGCAATGAGAGTATTAGTCTTTATTTTTCTTGGCAAGCAGGAAAACTGTTAAACTGTTCCTGATTGTGTTAAGTCAACAGCCTGGCTTAAAATCATGAATCTATACAAATTCAACAATACCTAGATGCCTCATAGAGTTTTGATATTTGACTTTAGTGACCAGCAACTTATGAAACTGTGAGTCTTTGGGATAATAAATGGAGCCTCAGGTGGGTCTTCAGAACTACATCATCCCTAAGGAAACAGGCAACTTTCTAGCTCATTTGGTTGAAGACGGGAGGCCCAACGGTTTTTGCACCATTGTGTTGTGCTGGCGAGACCAAGTTAATCTCTTTACAAGGCTGGGGTGAGGGGAAGGGGAGGGGAGTTGATACAGCTAAACAGAGAAGGGTCTGGGGTGGAACAATTATGGGTCACCTATATTCCCCTCATACGGGTGGCCTAAACACATAAAAATCAGAACAGTGTAATTTATATATTAATGCAAGATTGATTGCAGTTTAAATGCATTCCAATGCTTAAGGAAGTTTAGATGATGAAGCAAAAAGATGATTAAACCAGGAAACAGATTACTAAGAGAAAAGGAACAGGGTAAAAAAAGAAGATTCCTAGTATGGAGTAAAATGTCATGAGTGTGATTTAAGTAACTATTAGAAAAAATACTTATCTTATGTTTTAGACAGTTTTCCATATCTTTATTATATAACTATATTGTACATCTAGCATATCTCATGCTTTAGATAGTGTGAGATTCAACAAACTAAACACAAACAAGTGGTTTTCTACATCACATTATGTCTACAATACATCTGTCCATCCAGTGGTGAAATCCAATTTTTTTTACTACCAGTTCTGTTTTTTACTACCAGTTCCATTTGTACTCCCACACCATTCAAAGGGTGTTCATCCCAAATTGTATAGCTAAAAATGTAGAGATTCTCAGTCATCCATTGCAGACTACTGGCATTTCAGTATGTTAACTACTTGTTACGCATGAAGCCATCTGCCAATAGATCAGGGATGCTTCTGAAACTGTTGTGCCTGGACTCTAGATGGCTGCTGCCCCAAAACTGTACCAGAAGCTAGTAAAAGGTTTTGAATGATTTAAAAAGTGTATTAGTAATTTTTTAAACACTTCTCCTAGGATGTTCTATCAATAAACCCCACCTACAGATATACAGTAGGTTGCCTTCCACTATTGCTGAATATTAAAATTACTCTAATATTTCAGAATATTCGAATGTCACACCTTAAATGTTTTACAGTTCAAACAAAGCTACAAACTGGCTCCACAGCTGGAAATTCTGAGCCTCGGATAAGAAAACACCATGTCTTAATAGTTACAGTACACATAGTCCTTGACTTACGACCACAATTGAGCCCAAAATTTCCATTGCTAAGCAAGACAGTTAATGGAATTTTGCCCCATTCTACGATCTTCCTTGCTACAGTTAAGCGAATCCCATTGACTTTGCTTGGTCACAAAAGATGATCACATGTCTCCGGGACATTACAACTGTGGTAATTATTAGCCAGTTGCCCAGCATCCAAATTTTGATCACATGACTGTGCTGTGATGGTCGTAAGCTATCCAGGAGCCTGGATAGCTCAACAGACTAAAAGCCTGTTATTAACATTCAGCTGTCTGCGATTATTGCAAGTTCGAATCTCGCCAGGCTCAAGGTTGACTCAGCCTTCCATCCTTTCTAAGGCAGGTAAATTGAGGACCCAGTTTGTGGGGGCAATAAGCTGACTTTGTATAAAATATACAAAAGTATGAAGGCTATTGCTTAACGCATTGTAAGCCGCCCTGAGTCTCTGGAGAAGGGCGGCATATAAATCTAATTTAAAAAAAAAAGTGTGAAAAACAGCCACAAGTCACATTTTTTCAGTGACATTTTAAATTGGAATAGCAATAGCACTTAGACGCCTATACCGCTTCATAGTGCTTCACAGCCCTCTCTAAGCAGTTTACAGAGTCAGCCTATTGCCCCCAACAATTTGTGTCCTCATTTTACCCACCTCGGAAAGATGGAAGGCTGAGTCAACCTTGAGCCTGGTGAAGTTTGAATTGCCAAACTGCAGTCAGCAGGCAGTCAGCAGAAGTAGCCTGCAGTACTGCATTCTAACCACTGTGCCACCCAGTGGTGGGTTGCCCCTCCCCCCCGGTTCGAACCGGTTCATAAGAAACGGTAGTAAAACCGACAGGAGGCCCTGCCCACCGCCCCGGATATCATCATCAGCAATCTGCGCATGTGCAAAAGCAAGGTGCACGCACTCGCTTCACTCTTGCAATCCTATTGCAAACCGGTAGTAAAGATAAGTAGAACCCCTGGTGTCACCACAGTCAAAAAAAAAATGGTTTTAATTCGAGGACCATCTGTACTCCAGAAATTGTGGGCACTCCAACACTGGAGGTTTTTAAGAAGAGATTAGACAGCCATTTGTCCCAAATGGTATAAAGTCTGTGGCTTGAGGGGAGGGGGCAGGGGGGGAGTGTGTTGGACTAGAAGACCTCCAAGGTCCCTTCCGACTTCATTATTTCTGCATTCAGCACTGCCTTTCCTTTGGCTGCCAGGCCATTCCCATCCATCCTGACACCAGTAAAAGGCCGGGAGAAGTCTCGCGTCAAGGGCTGCAGAGAGTTAATCGCTGCTGGACGCCGATTGGGCGGGCTGGGCGGAGATTTACCATTCAGAGCCCGGGCAGCAAGAAAGTTCAGGAGTTTGGGAAGAGAGTCCCAGCCAGAGAGCCGGAGAGTCATCCAGGAAAGGAGGGGAAGGGGGAGGGGGGGCAGGTTGAGGAGAAACAAACACAGCCAAAAAAACCAAACCAAAACAAAACCCCAATACCCAAAGCGATCCAGGCGGCAGAGAAGGAGGCAGTTGCTGCTTCAAGGGCCTGGGAGATCTGCCCGTTTCAGGCCGTCCCGCAACTTTGGATTCCCTGGAGAACGACCGGCCAGATTCGCCCGGGACGGAAACAGCCAGACGATGTGAAAAAGCAGCCAGCGCCGATTCTCTCTTGCCTTATTTTCCTCCGGTTGACTGGCTTGCTTGGACTCGGTGGCCCGTAGACAGTAATGCTTAGGATCGCGCCCGATCCAGCCGCCCAAGCGATCCGTGCCTCCCGCCGTTGCAGCGCTGGCCTTTGTTAACGACTCCCGCCGGGCTTTTCCCACCCGCCGAAGGCTTTTTTAGTCCCCTCGTCTGCGGCGGCGATCGTCGTCATGGCCCTGGGGAGGGGGTTCCCGCGGTACACCGCAGCCGCCGCCTGCCTCTGGATCCTCTCCTCCTTTTCCCCCAGCGTTACAGGTGAGTGCAAATCAAAGGGGACTTGGGGAATATATTTATATCGCGCCGCGGACGATCGGTGTGTGTGTGTGTGTCTGACAAGGTGTCATAGTTGTGTGAATCTTCCATTGGGACTGGGGGGGTGTGTGTCAGACGGCTGCCCAGTTCGATCCGGCGGCAGAGACGTGCACAGTCCACGGTACAGGATAACTTTATTATTATTATTTGTGTGAATCTTTATGCTGGTTTTCGCGACAGGCAGGACTTGGGGAAGCGGGGAAGAGAAGGAGTTAATGGAAAACAATAAACGTAGCACGTGTAGAACTCGCTGTAAACATACCAGAGTGTTTCGATACAGCAGCAACAGCAGCCCAGAGGTCAGTAAATAGATGGGTGGTTATTCAACATCCCCTTTTTCCCCAGCTGTATGATCTGGGTTCCTTCATCTGCACTTGCAGGAGGATGGAACCGGCTGCCAGGACATTTTGGAGGGTGCCTGGTTGCTTTGGCTGTGTAGTGAGGGCTGCAGTGAAGAAGTAGCTAAATGGATTGATTAAAGTTTGCCAGGTCTCTTGGATGATGCCACGTGAAATAAAAGCTGAAGAAACAGAACCTGAATTGGCAGTGGTGCCTGAAGAATAGACATCCCATGCTTTTAACAGAACAGAATAACAAGAGTTGGAAGGGACCTTGGAGATCTTCTAATCCAACCCTCTGCTTAGGCAGGAAACCCTATAGCATTTCAGGCAAATGGTTATTCAATATCTTCTTAAAAACTTCCAGTGTTGGATCATTCACAACTTCTGGAGACAAGTTGTTCCACTGATTAATTGTTCTAACTGTCAGGAATTTTTTCTCCTTAGTTCTAAGTTGCTTCTCTCCTTGATTAGTTTCCACCCATTGCTTCTTGTCCTGCCTTAAATGCTTTGGAGAATAGTTTGACTCCCTCTTCTTTGTGGCAGCCCCTGAGATATTGGAACACTGCTATCATGTCACCCCAGTCCTTCTTTTCATCAGTCTAGACATACCCAAACTTTACAGTATTCTGAAACTGTGAAGGGTGCACAATTTCCCTAAACCTCTTTGCAGAAACCAAACATGGAAATATGGTTGATCTATATGCATTCATGAAGCCTTTCATTATAGAAAAGTGTGACTTCTGTGCGGTTTATAACCCACTTTACTCTTTCAGAAAAGCTGTGCATCACCAAGTTACTTCTGCAGTATGAGAGAAGGCTCTCTAGTGTTTTGTTTTTTCCCCCAGTTGAGCCAAGCAGACGTGGGTGTTGTTAGGAGTGTTTATGGACTTGGTTTGCTGATACAGTCTTTTTAAAGTGTTTATAAGGTGGTTAGTGATTTTGAAATAGCTGTAGCTCAGCTTTCCCAGTGTGGCTTCTTGAGAATGCAGCTTTTAAGATGTACAACGCTACCAAGTTGCACAAAATTTCCATAGATGTGTAGACTGGTGATAATATGCAGGCAGTTCAAAGTTAATTTAATTTAATTTAATTTATCACATTTCTATGCTGCCCAACTCCCGAGGGAGTTAAGAAGACTTCTCTTTCATATTCTGTTTTCATGTTCTAGAAAGAGTGCAGAGAAGAGCAACTAAAATGATTAGGGGACTGGAGGCTAAAACATACAATGAATGGTTGCAGGAACTGGGCATGGCTAGTCCAGGGGACACATGATAGCAGTCTTCCAATATTTGAGGGGCTGCCACAGAGAGGAGGGGTCAAGCTATTTTCCAAAGCACCTGAGGGCCACAAGGAATAATTGATGGAAACTGATCAAGGAGATTCAACCTAGAAATAAGGAGAAATTTTCTGACAGGGAGAACAATCAACCAATGGAAGAGCTTGCCTTCAGAAGTTGTGGGAGCTTCATCACTGGAGGCTTTCAAGAAGAGATTGGACTGCCATTTATCAGAAAAGGTTTAGGGTCTCCTGCTTGGGCAAAGGGGGTTGGACTAGATGACCTACAAGGTCCCTTCCAACTCTGTTAATCTAGTCTCCAAATGTGCTTATTAGCTCTTCTGTATCTTTGGAAATAGGCTTGTTACTAGCTTCTTATTCTTTGCTGCCCTCTCTTTACCTTTAAGATGCTTCCAGGGAAAGTTAGAAACAGGGTGGTCTTTAAATGTTAGTTCCATTCCTACCGCTTGTTGCAGAAGTAGATTACTCAGCAGAGGAAAAAAAAACACTAGCAGGTATGGTTGCCCTGTATCACTTCCAGCAGCAGTATTGAATAGCAGGAGACGTAAGAGAGGCTGTAATGATGCCTCTCCCAATATATTTGAGGCAACAGATCTTTTTCATCTCTCAATTTGAAAAGTCAGCTTCAATTCCATAATTATTTTAAAAAAACACACAATTTGTGTACCGTGGGATGTTTTAAAATGCCAGTTTGCACCCCTGTTGAAATGATACCCAGGTTTCACTCCTGACAAAAGCACTTTTTACTCGCCAGGTTCCCATTTGGCCTATGGGACAAACACATGTTGGTGATGCTCCCTTCAGCCCATTCCCAATCCATAACAGAGGCCATCCTTCGCTGTTCCTAAATCAAAGTGGTCTTTCCCCCCCTATAGCCCATTAGAGGTCTTCATCATTTTTCAAGGGACTCAAAATCTGTTTGGCTGGACAGTGAGTCAGTCAAAAGGTTTGGGATCAGGCAAGCACGACTGGCCACTTCAGGCATATTCAGACATGCGCATTCCTCTTTAATCTCTTGGCATTTTCCTGCAAGGCCACTCTCTTTGGGAGTGGAAAACCCATCTCTTTTAAACCAGCCTCTTTTACTGTATCTGCTCCACAGGCTCAGGAAGTGTCAGGATTTAACTCACCCTATAGGCCCAGCATTCTTTCAAAACGCCGTGCCTGCACAAGCCTGTTGTTAAAACCATCCACCAAACACAGCAGCGTTGTGACTGGCAGATGGTTTCCTACTGACTGATGATGTAAATACAGAGAGAAGGCAGTGATGTTAGAGTCTTTAAACGATGCCTTTGCTTAATTGGTGCACCCCTGAAATTAAGACACAGCCATCTGGCCTCAGGTTAAAAGTGAGGCAGGGTAAGGAATTGAGAATGGGGGACCACAGATTTTAGGCCAGTAAGATAGTCCCCGACTTACAACCACAATTGAGCCCAAAATTTCTGTTGCTAAGTGAAACATTTGTTAAGTGAGTTTTGCCCCATTTTGGGACCTTTCTGGTCATGGTTGTTAAGTGAATCACTGCAGTTGTTTGGTTAGTAACACAGTTGTTAAGTGAATTTGGTTTCCCCATGGGCTTTGCTTGTCACAAGGTTGCAGAAGTTGATTGCATGACCCCAAGACAATGCAACTGTCAAAAATATGAGTCAGTTACCAAGCATCTGAATTTTGATCACGTGTCTACGGGGATGCTGTGACAGTTGTAAGCGTGAAAAACGGTCATAAGTCACCTTTTTTCAGTGTGTTGTAACTTCAAACGGTCACTAAATAGCAATAACAAAAGCACTTACACTTATACACCGCTTCACAGTGCTTTTACAGCCCTCTCTAAGCGGTTTACAGAGTCAGCCTATTGTCCCCAACAATCTGGATCCTCATTTTACCCACCTCGGAAGGATGGAAGGCTGAGTCAACCTTGAGCATGGTGAGATTCGAACTGCCAAATTGCAGTCAGCAGAAGTAGCCTGCAGTACTGCACTCTAACACTGCACCACCGAGGCTCTTTGAACTGTTGTAAGTCAAGGACCACCCGTATAGTTTTCCATCAGCCCAGGCCCCAACTGAGCCACTAGGAAAGCCCTTCTGACACCCTATGAGACAGGTTTTCAGGATATGAGGGACAACGAATCGGGCATTTGTGTTACGAGAAGCTATGACAGCTACGTTTCCAGAACACTGTACTTCTATCTGCACTTACCTGAGAGTAAATCACACTGAATTTGCCGGCTGTGCCCATTTAACAAATGCAATATGGATCTAAGTTAACAGCTAACTAAACAATAGAAAGTATTGTATTCCCTATAATGTATCTTAGAGCAAGCTATAAATCATTTTCACATGGAGTGCATTGTAACTTAGAAGTGATTGCTCGTGACTGTATATGGCAATTGATCCCAAGGATATATATACCTTTCTTCAAATATGGGCACAACTCGCATTGTGATACATGATGTATCACTATAATCTGTCACTCTACAGATTTCAATATATAGAGAAATGCAAACTGAAAGTTTACAACAAGTAAAAGGCAGTTGGGTTAGCGGTAAGAAAAATTCCAAAATCTTTCCTTTTCATTATTTTTATACCATCTTATGAACATCTACATGGATCAGTTCATCTATACATGTGTTTTTGCAACAATAGGAAGTGCTTTGCTTCTCTTCTAGTGGTGCGTTTGCCGCCGCTACCAGATTGGGTGAACCAGTAGCGGCGACAGCGGGAGGCTCCACCCACCTGCCCAGAGTCTTCTGCACATACGCATGCGCATGCCCACCAGTGAACCAGTAGCAACGGGTTTTGAAACCCATCCCTGCTTCTCGGGCTGAGAGAGTGAGTGACTGGCTCAAAATCACACTGCTGGTTTCAATATTTTTAAAGTTTTGAGATCTACAGGATTAATTTTATAAGCAAGTGTCTGAGGAAGAGATCTAGTGATTGGGGGAAAAATGAAGGAATGAAGTCCGCCTTCTCAAGATGAAAGGTGCAGTTATATCTAGTGCTAAATTTGCGGTTGTCACATTTCACTCACGATTGGCCTTGAATATTTTATTCAAGGTTAGAAGTAGGAACAAATGCAATTGAAAGAGAAGGACTGCTTGGTAGGAAAACACATTGCATATTGCACTGGAATAATTCTTCAACTATTCCGTGAAGAGATTTTGCAACAGGAAATAGGCTATCGTGCTTTCCTTGGGTAAGTTCCTTGAATGATCTAGCTGGCTTCCATTTATAGAAGCAGTAAATCCTCACATAGATGGTCATATCTTTGCACTCCTTTAAAAGGATCAGATCTCTGCCTACACATAACGTTTTTTAGCGTTAAAAATACTCCTCTTGAAGCAACTTTTCTTTAAAACTTGAGGTAGCACAGAGTTGATTTTTAAACAAGGCCAGCAGATTCCAGTTTTGCCAAGACTTCAGGCATCCATGAAAACTACATAGATGCAAGGCTGTTTTCTTGCTGTTATGTTGCTCGATCCAAACCTGGATCATGACATACTTTTCTACTAATAAATATTGCTTCTTTAGTAGATCATATTTTTAAAGTTCTCAGTATCTCCGTTTGGTACGTGCCAGATGACAGCCCTTTTTACTTCTACCCAGAACTATATTTATCAATTATCAATGTCCTAAAGCAAGAGTCCCCAACCTATGGCCTGTGGCCCACTAGTGGGCTGTGAGGGGTTTGCAACTGGGCTGTAGAAACGGCCAGTGGGTGCGTGTGCATGCACATACATCCTCGCTTGTGTGAGCAGCTGGTGAACGCACGTACGCTCCATTTAAATTCTCCTCATGCGGAACCATCCCCTCTTCCCGGTCCACCAACCCAGAAATGTTGCGGATGTCTGTCCTAAAACATTCAGTTGTTGTTATTTGACGCAATGCAACTTAGTTAAAAAGTTACATGATGGCGCAGTGGTTAGAGTGCAGTACTGCAGGTTACTTCTGCTGACTACCAGCCGCCTGCAGTTTGGCAGTTCGATTCTCACTGGCTCAATGTTGACATAGCCTTCCATCCTTCCAAGGTCGGTAAAATGAGGATCCAAATTGTTGGGGTCAATAGGCTGGCTCTGTAAACTACTTAGAGAGGGTTATAAAGCACTGTAAAGCAGTACATAAGTCTAGGTGTTATTGTTATTGCTACAAAGATCACATTTACCCTTGCTGACTCTGGCATTGTTTAATGTCTTCTCAACCATGTGGGCATTTCTTTGGTATTAGAAAATCCTTTACGGACAGATCATATCAAAACTGTAACTTAACGGTGGAACATCTGCTTTGCCTCAGAAGTTCTTGCATTCAAGCCCCAGTACTTCCTAGTAAAAGTGAAGATGATTCCTGCCTCAAATTATGCAAAACTGTCATAAATCGGTCTACGCACTATTGAGCTAAGTAGACCAAAGATCTAACTCATCAGTATTGTAGATTCTCATTTCTGTTTTACAAGGGATATGCAAAATGTTTCCATTTGAACTCTTTTGAGTTCAAAACATTTTTTCAGCATGAAATTCTTCCAGAAGATACAAAATAGCTCAAACTCAAAAACAGGAAGCTTTGTGTTCAAAATGCCTTTGAACCATTCTATTTTACTATTAAATTAAAACTCTCTTCTCACCTCATTTGTGTATATGTTTTTTTCCCCCTCGAGTAGATCTGACCTATATTTCAGAAAAGCAGATCAGTTATCCAAAGACAGAATATACTAATTCTCACACATTGTGGTGCCTTTTTTTTTTTAATGCCCATAATTGGAAGTTGATGGCTGAGGTGGTAAGTCTTAATATCCTTTTTCCTCCTTTACAAGAGGATTTGATTTGGTTATTTTTCTAGTAGGAAAAAAATCCTTTGGTACTTTAGTTGATAACAGCTGCTGCTATAATTCAGCATTCCTGCACTTTTAAGCTTCATACATCTTTTCTTGAAGCACCATGAAATTGAAAAATATCCAACTCTGGAATGCAGCATGGTATGAAGTATGTAGCTTGGTCTGAAGTCATTTTCTAACTTTGTGTGGAAGCAGAACTGGAGGATTGTCTGAGGCTAGAAGACTAAGGTTTGGAAGGCATATTATCCACCTTTCTTGGAGGCATATCATGTCCTTTAATTCCTTGTCTTAGTTACAAAGGAAAAAGCAATTTCTTGCGGTTATGATGAAGTTCTTGAACGTGTGTGGGCAAATGCTCACTCAAGGCTCAAACAGAATTCAAGTTGAGTTAAGCGGCCAGCCCCGTTCTAGGCATGTTTATGAAAAAAATAAATTCAACAGACATCCAGGAAAATGCTCCTCTCACATCTACGGTGAATAATAATGCAGTGGGATTCTGTAAACTGGTAATTGATTCTAGCATAGGCTGCTGCAATTGAGATGTTTACTACTGCGATAAAAAATACTGGAGATATAAGGATGTCCTTATCATAAAAACTTGCATTAACTTTGCATTCCCTAAATATTCTTATTGTGATGATTGTGCACTTTTAAAAGCAGAAGTAGATCTGAGTGCTCTTAAGCTATTTTGTTGTTCTTATAGTTACAATTTAAGAAGCAGTGTTAACAAACTATCTGCTAAATTAAGCAGCCTGTGATGAAGAAGTGAAAAACTGCAGAACCCGGTGAAAACCTTCCAGACATTGTTATAATAAGCACTGAATCCAAGACATCTGGAAGTAAAATGCAAGCAAAGCTTGGGCAGTTCATTTATTTCTGAGTGATGAAATCAAGTCAGAGTAGAAACTGGCATGCTGTTATAAACTTAATATTTCAATTGTATTCCCCAGAATGCTATTAACAGAATGATACTGTGCACTCTATTAACACATTAAGTACTAGATCACAACTCACTGCCTGAAATTTGATTCAGAAGCTGAGCATTAGACATATGCCATTACTTGATCAAAAATCTATCCAAATAACTATCCATGTAATTATTCATTCTTCATGAAAACAAACTAATTGATGAATGTGGCTTTCTATTTCTTGTCCTTCATCTACTTCACCTTCTAGCTTTCAAATCTACCATGTTCTAATCATCCTCCAAAACTGTTAGTTATAAGAATTGATGCTGGATTTGCCCCAACATCATAGTTCATCTTAAATCTGAATTTATGGAATTCAGAATTCTATCAAAAGGCCTTCTGGGGATTGTATAAGTGTGCTTTGTGTAAAAAAAATAATAAATGAATTAAATTCTGAGACTTTACATTATGATAGTCATGGTGGTATAAATAAAGGACATAATTATCTGCCTTTAAATGTAGGAGAAGAGTGCGAAATATGTGGAATTTTTCCCCATAATCTTTATTTTGAATTTTTTAAAATTGTCATTACTTAGCACAACCTTATTTTGTCAGTATTATTATTTGCAGAAATAATTCATATGTTAGCATTGCACATAAAATAAAAATGAGAAAAGGATGGATTTAGGCAGACAGATGTTTGACCTGTTTTGTATACAGCTCAGACAATGATGTATGTTTTGCATTTAAGTGTATGTGGCCTCTTAAGAGTTGACACCAATATGATGGCAGGTAATAAATATTTCACATTTTATTTTAACCTTTTACTGCTAATGTAGACATGGCAAAAATTCTCCTTCTAGATTTCCCATCATGTTCCACAAACCAGATGACATTTATTCATTGATTTTATTTATTTTCAAATTTTGAGGCCACCTTGACAACTCTAGTTGGCTTACAGATTAAAAAGGACACAACTGTCTACATACAAGAACCAAAGAGCACTTATTAACCAACCATAACCAAAAAAATACTCACCATCCTATCCTCAATGCTTGGGAAGATACTCGGGTTTTGAACTATTTCGTTGAATTATATAAAGATAGGAGGTATAAAAATCTTAGGAGAAGGGGGTAATATTGTTCCAAAGATAAGATGCTGCAATAAAGTAAGTGGATTTTCTGGATCCTTCAAGATGACATTCTGTAATTGATGGTACCCAGAGTTCATCTGTCCTTCTTGATCATATTGGATGGCATAAGACCATGGAGAATAACACAGACTTCATTGCTATGTAACATTTAGCTTGGATTTTGAAAACTGATTTGTTGAACAGTGGCCTCATTTGCTTATGACAGTAACCCAACCTAGAGTAGGGAAAGAAATTCCCATAACTTGTTCCAACAAGATGGAAGAACATTCTCTGGGAGAACTGTGAGACAGAACAGAAGAAAGAAATGGTCAGCATTGAGCAAAACAAAGAAGGCCAGAGAAGGAAGAATCTGTGCAGGCTAAGATAGCTTGAAAGCTACTACTTGAAATATTTGGCCCAAGTTGGTTGACTGTTTTTTTTTTTAAAATGATGTCTGGAATTTTCTCTTCTGAAAATCAATTCTGCCTTCTCTGTAGATTCATATAATCTTCATCACATCTCCTAAATTCCAAAGTGAGTAGATGATATATTTATTTATTTTTGTTATCGCTATGTCACTTGCCTGGGTTTACAGAAAGAAAGCAGAACTGCTTGTTTCTTCCTCCGTATGGTTGCCATCAAAATGGAGCATCCTATCAAGAGGAAAGTAGGCATATAAGATTTCTACCACACCTTCCTCTCTTTTTTCTCCCTCCCAAAAACCTCTATAGACCCATCTCTTATCATCAAGTCAATGCATAGTTTAAAAAAAAAATCATCCCTTAGGTAAGTGTTTCTCAGCTGTGTCAACTTTAAGACATAAGGACCTCAACTACCAAAATTCTGTGAGTTGAAGTCCACATATCTTAAATGGTTTAGAGAATTCAGGGTTCCACGGGTTGAACGTGCCTTTAAGCACTCCATGGAGATTCTCAGTCATCCAGGTCATGATTGTCTCAAAAGGTGCTTTTTCAAAAGGCAACCTGATTTTCTTCCTTTATTTTTATTTGAAGACGTTTTGCTTCTCATCCAAGAAGCTTCATCGGTTCTGGCAGGATGATGGAGGGTGATAGGTTCCTGCCAGAACCGATGAAGCTTCTTGGATGAGAAGCAAAACGTCTTCAAATAAAAACAAAAAAGAAAGTCCAGTTGCCTTTAAGCGGTGTTTCCCAACCTTGCCGATTTTAAGTTGTGTGGACCTTCGATTTCCAGAATTTTGGTAGCCGAAGTCCACACGTCTTAAAGTTGACAATTTTCTAAACCATTAGATTTAAAAATCGCTGCTGCTGGACAGGTTGTTATTTTTTCAACTATGTGGTGTGTGGGGTGTGGAATTTTCAATTCTCAAAGTGAATGATTCATGCAGACAACGCCCATTTTTTTTTCATTTTCAAAGATCAGCATATGCTGCACAAGAACAGCAACACAAAAGTGTTACAAAGGGAAATTGAAATTCCTACGCAGATGAAATTGCAAATCTGTTTGAGCCACCTCTAACCTGCCATTCAGTGTTACCCTTCCTTTTTTGCAGTTATGGTTGTTGATGAGAAATTTTGGAGCCAAACCGATTAATGCTTCTGTTGATCTTTTAAGAAGGATTTAATGGGATCGCCTTTAGTGTATGCAGTTATTACACTGACACTTTGGTATGGGAGAAAAGAAATCCATTTGTAATCCAGCCTCAGGTCATTTTCTCTTTAGATTGCATAGCATGAATGCAGGGTCATTCTCTGGATTCCTTTACAGTAATGCGAATTCAGTGAGAACTGTAGCTCCCTTCCCAGAATGCCTTTTTCCTTTTCTGCAGACATCATTGTTATAACTATGCAGTTGAAAGCAAGCTAATCCCTTTTTTATTTCTCTGTTTGCTTTCCTATGAGGTCCAGTTTTGTGCAACGGTTAAGATACCAGGTAAAAACCAGAAGACCCTAAGCTCTGGTATCACCTGTGGGAAGCCCCGCCCTCCCCCAGAAGAATGAAATATTTTGGGAAATATTAAAAAAGGCAGAATATTATATTTCCCTAAAGGAAAAATGGAGAAACATGTTTTTAGAGGCAGGAAGCAGCCCCCAGTCTTTCTTAATAGCCCACAGCAGATGCTAGCCCTTAAGGAGATAAAGAGCTTATTGAAAGAGGAAGTCAACTCTAGATGGCTCTATTCATAAGCAAAGCAAATACTGCAGGCAGAAATCCATTCAAGACAGGCTATTTCGAAACTCCTTGCAGCACAACTAACAAAGGAGGAATGATAGGATTAGAAAGCAGCCCCTCACCCAAGATCCAACACTGAACGAAAGCCATCAGTCATAATAGGAATAGCCCGACACAAGCCCCTTCATTGCACCACCCCCAGATCAGCTCAAACTTCAAAAGTCACAGAAACCTATAAAGATCCATCCACTCATTCAATCATTTGTTCAGCTGACCCAGAACCACAAACCCTGGCGGTTCTGCTTCATCAATAAAAATAAATAAATAAATTTATTTTCAGTCAGCCTCCAGCCTCCATGTTGTTTCCAGTGTCTTTCTCCCAGCTTGGAACTGAAGCAGATGGATTTTCCTTCCAAGACACCTGAGGCACAAAGCCAGTCAGGTGACCTTGAACCAGTCACTCTTTCTCAGTTGTCAGAAGCAGGCAAGGGCAAACACTTCCAAAATATTTTACTAGAAGAGTACTCAAATCTTCTGCTCGAAATAAAAGTCCCTATACCACCGGGTTTGAAATTTTAGGTCTGGATAACCTCAAACTACACCGTCTGTGTTCCAACCTATGCTTGGTTCATAAGATTATTTACCACAAAGTCCTACCTGTAAATGGGTACTTTAATTTCAACCGCAATAACACAAGGGCTATCAGTAGATTCAAACTCAATGTAATTCGCTCTAATCTTGATTGTAGGAAATAGGACTTCTGCAATAGAGTAGTAAATGTCTGGAACACTCTACCTGATCCTGTTGTTAGTTTATCTAACCCCCATACTTTTTACCTTAAACTGTCTACTGTGGACCTTTCATGTTTCTTAAGAGGTCCCTAAGGGGGGCGTGCATAAGCACATCAGCATGCTGACCGTCTCTGTCCTACTATCCCCATTTATATGTAATGATTCTATGTGTTTATGGCTATTTATATCCTTTTTATTTTGCCTATTTATATCCTTTTGTTTGTGCCAATTTTTTTCATGTGTCCATGTATATGTCTATATTGTTACTTGTTTCCTTGTACTTGTTGATAGATAGATAGATAGATAGATAGATAGATAGATAGATAGATAGATAGATAGATAGATAAAATCTTGCAAAGAAAAGTACAGGGACTTGTCCAGACAGGTAACAGAAGTCAACACTAACTCAAAGACGTCAAATATATATGTACTTTTATATATCCAGAGCCTAGCTAGGAAATGTCAAGATCTGTAATGGTAATAGTTCACTGCTGAGAAAGAGAGAAAAAGCTTTGCAGCTTGATTCATATCTCATTTGTCAACATGCCGTTATGTCAGAACCATGTATTCCAGAATCCAAATGGAAATAACAGAATTTCACAAGTTTTAGCTATTGGTGCATATGAATTCTCCTTGGTTTTGGCTGCAACATGGTTTAAAGCTAAATCTATATATTGTATATATATAAGGGCTAATTTAGGAGCCTCCAGCTCAGAAGGAAGGATAATCAAGGAGGCAATATAATAAAGGTGTATAAGGCATCATTGGCCAGTAATCTCAAATTCAGGAAATGTTCTAAACAGGAGTATTTCTTTGATTAAGTTTGCATGCAGAACAATAAAAGGGCAATGGCCGTATTTATAAAATACAATGTTTCTTCCTAGAATCTAGTTTGTTGTCCACAACATAGAAACAACACTGTGAAAATGATGGATTTATTGTGAGTATAAAAAGATTGTACAACGACTTGTGCAATCAGCATTGTGTCTTGAAACCAAGACCTTTGAAAGGCTACTTCTCCTTTATCAGTCAGCCAGAGATAGACTTCCTTGTAGGGAGAGGTGGGCTTCACATAATTTAACAACTAGTTCACCTAGTGCAGAACCAAAAATGTGAGCGCACGCATGCTTGCATGCAGCTTCAAACACATGCTGATTTCTTGCGTGCGGCTTCCTGCACACCTTCTCAGGCAGCCATGGTGAGTAGAGCGGGCGAAGCGCGGAAATCAGCCTGGCTGTGTGGGCGGGGCGAGTGAGCCAGACAGTGAGATATATAGAACAGGGAAGGGGGTGGGCAGCTGGTGGTCGGAACTACTGGTACAGGCAAACCGGTCCGAACCAGCAGCAGCCCACCTCTGCTTGTAGGATTTAGGAATATATTTGGAATATTAAGGATTTGATGGGCAGGCTGACCAAATCACTGCAATTTGATTGTATCTTTGCACAAATTGACTGTCTTGCTGGATATAATTAATTAAAAATTCCATTTGTCAGAAAGTGAACTATGAATACAATGGAGTATTTGAAGAGCCCAAAGAAATGGCTATAGATAAATAAACAAATAAGTAGAATTTGGTGCATACAGCTTGCTGTTTTGCACCTGGTATTTAAAGGTATGTCTTAAGAAGTCATATGGGACATAGAACTTGGTGGGCCCCAAAGGAATTAGCTCTCTAAGAAGAATTGAGTGACTGCATATTCCTTTTGTCCATCTCTGCTTTAAGGATTTAATGAAATGCCTTCCTGGTTACAGTCCTTAGACTTTGAAATGTCCTGCCTAATGAGTTCAAGCTCATCTTTCTCCTTGATCTTTATTTAATTAAATTTATTTATTTATTTATTTATTTATTTATTGGTTCAATTTATATGTCACCCTTCTCCGGAGACTCAGGGTGGCTTACGGTGCGTTAAGCAATAGCTGTCATACTTTCGTATATACCTGCTTAGTAGGGCTTTTGGCTTCCCCCAAGCGGTGTTCTCTTTTATATAAAGTCAGTTTATTGCCCACACAATCCAGGTCCTCATTTTACCTACCTCGGAAGGATGGAAGGCTGAGTCAACCTTGAGCCTGATGAGATTTGAACTCGCAGTAATTGCAGGCAGCTGGCAGCTAAGTGCTACTTAACAGCACTTTAGTCCGCTGCAACACCAAGGCTCCTTTTACAGGCATTTTTATTCAGGTAGATTCTTGGAGGATAAAAAAGACCATTATATGCTATTTATTTTGTAAAATACAGGTAGTCCTTGACTTACCACAGTTTATTTAGTGACCAAAGTTACAACGGTACTGAAAAAAGTGACTTATTGCCATTTTTCACACTTATGACCGTTGCAGCATCCCCATGGTCACATGATTAAAATTTAGACACTTGGCAACTGACTCATATTTACGATGATTGCTGTGACTTGGGGTCATGTGACCCCCCTTTTGTGACCTTCTCACGAGCAAAGTCAATGGGGAAGCCATATTCACTTCTCAACCCTGTTAACTAATGCTTAACTGGCAGCTGCAGTGTTTCGCTTAACAACTGTGGCATGAAAGGTTGCAAAATGGGGCAAAACTAAGGTTTCACTTAGCAACAGAAATGTTGAGCTCCATTGTGGTTGTAAGTTGAGCACTATCTGTAATGTGTACTTAATGTTTCCATTCACATATCTTTTATTTATTTTTTCTTATTATTGCTGTTATTCGCCACCTTGAACCTCGGAGAAGATTAATTTATCTTCTCCGTTGCGAAGCAAAGCTTTTTATGTGATGTTGATACGGACAAGCTACTTTTGTTCTAGGGCAGGAGCATTTACAATTTCCATTTTTTTTCTTGGGCTTTCTTTCAGCTTTTCTTTGTTTTCCTTAAAGGTCTCGGTGTTTGTTCAAGCGGCAATGCTACCTCCTGCGAAGAATGCTTGCCTATTCATCCTAAGTGTGCTTGGTGCTTTAAAGAGGTATGTTCCCCTTTTTTCTCCCTAACAGAATAAATTGCATCCTGGGTGTTTCTAACCTCAGATTTTTCTCCTGCCAAGTTTTCACCCTTAATGAAAAATACCATGGGATGGTTACATCTTGTTCCTTAAACTAAGATGCCTGTCTTTTTAAATGTTATTTTGGCTCTGGCTTGGAGAAGATTATTATGCAACTCAAAAACTACCATCCCATTATGAAATTGGTTCTTAATGACATGTTTAATTCAGTTGAACGCTTGCCATAATAACTGCTAGAACATTTCTCATATGCAGTGGCTTTAGATTTACAACAAGACATTGGAGACTAAGGGCATGTAGAGTGAGTTGATATCTCCAAGGCTTTTTTATCAAAAGCAAGAGCCTAGGAGAAGATTGGCTTCCTCCGAACCTTTGGCTTGGAGCCCCCTTGTAAGCAGCTAGTGTTTAAGACAAATGTGCCACTGGTGTGGGGACATCTAAAAGGCAGAAAATATTGGTGAGGATGCAGTCATATTAAAATGAATTTATGTTATTTTTTTGGCACTGAAAATGCAAGTGTTTTGAATAGCCCTGCCAACACAAATGTTTATACCGAGATTGTTGTGGCTGCTCTTTCGGGACGATCATCAGTAGTTCATGGTGAAGCATAGTCAAATCAATTGTGAAGACTTTCAAACCTCACTAGAGGTTAAAGGGCTGTTTTATATGAAATAACTCCTGAAGCCTACAGTAATTTTTCCTTTAAACATCCTCTTTGAATGATGCCACTGCCAGTAATAACAAGGCTTTTGAGCTAGGCTGGAAAAGTTGACTATCTTATACTAGCTATGAACAGTTGCAGGAGACATTTTAAATGTCTTCACCTCATTTTAACCCAAGCACTCATTATGGAGGGGAAAAATTAAGATACTGTATCCCACAAAATTATATACCGTACTTTTATTCATAAAAAATGTCTCATGAAATTTGAATTTCCGTGGAGTAAAGTTTTAAAATTTGCATCTAGCATCCAAGTTTCTAGGATACAATTTCCCCAATTTACTGAATGCAAATATCTAACCCAGGGGCAGAATTCTGCATCAATTAATCTTCCTTTCATTTGTAGGAGAGAAAAACTTTCTGGGTAATGGGTTTTCATTTCCTCTGCTTTCCAAAAAGTTTCATTTGAAATGGTGGTATCAGAATATTTATGACTTTATGAAGTTGTAAGAGACTCATAGTCTAATCTCCTTTTGGCATGCTTATGATTTTCTGAATATGTTTCAAAAGCTAGGTGTTTAATAATACAGGTAGTTCTCAACTGACAATAGTTCATTTAGTGACCATCCAAAGTTACAACGGCACTGAAAAAAGTGATTTAGGACCATTTTTCACACTTATGACCGTTGCAACATCCCCATGTTCATGTGATTTATGTTTGGATGCTTGACAACTGATGCACATTTATGACGGTTGCAGTGTCCTGAGGTCATATTCGTGACTTTCTCTCAAGCAAAGTCAATGGGGATTCACTTAACAACTGTGTGACTAATTGAACAACTGCAGTGATGCACTTAACAAATGTGGCAAGAAAAATCGGAAAATGGGGCAAAATTCATTTAACAAATTTTTCACTTGCTGTAGCAACATAAATGTTGGGCTCAATTGTGGTCATAACTTGAGGGCTGCCTCTACAGCACATGCAGAGATTCTTATGCTTTTTAATCTACAATTCAGAAGGAACACTTTTTGGGGAGAAAGGAAAATGAGAGAGGAAATTTTAGGTATTGCTATTCAAGAACAATTGCCAATATAGTTATATAATTCTCTTATATGATTTTACCAATTTACCAGTTACCAATAGAATTATACCAATATAATTTTGATTTAATGATTATGACTGCTTTTTAAAAACCAGTTCTAACAAAGGCTAATGAGCTTATGAAGCTTAGGCACTAACAGGTTATACCAGTATTTCATGAAATAATTAGATGGTATTTTGATGAAAAACATGCTTCATCTGAGATTCTTGATTCTGGAGGCTTTTTTTTTTTTTAAGAGATGAAAGCTTCCCTTATATTTCTGATTTCAGAGAAAACACAGATATGGTATATGGCATTGACATGCTTTTAGGATATGTATCCCTTGAGGCTAAGATGTGAAAAAAGGAATAACAGTCCAAGAAAAATGATTAAAGTAAATAAGTAATTTTAGAGCTGATTATTTTTATTATAGGAAAGATGATGAGTCTAAATCAGAAAATTCAAGAGTAGAGATTATAGCAGTGCTTATTGTGTTAAATTTTTATATATATACTGGAAGAGATGGAAAGGAGTACTCAGTATCTGATGGGTGCCCTGTCTCTCTTTGTAATTTATAGATAGATGGAAAAATCAATAGACAGTGTACACTTCTAGCTCATATTATGGATTAGCTAAATTTGGTAGAGCTATTGTACTTTCATGGTTCTTCAGATTGCAAAATATTCTGCCTCTTCTGATATGAATAAAGTTAAAAATGCTTTGTTATTGAGCCTCTTAAAGTTTAAAATCAAAAAGAGACGTGCAATGACCTTCAAAATTTTACCAAATCTGTGTGTCCAGGGACTACAGGAAAATAAAGATGAGGAATTGCACCTGTGGATGGTTTTTGTTTTGTTTTGTTTTGTTGATTTGATTTATATGCTGCCCTTCTCTGAAGACTCAGGGCGGCTTTCAATGCATTAAGCAATAGCCTTCATACTTTTGTATATTTATACAAAGTCAGCTTATTGCCCCCACAAACTGGGTCCTCAATTTACCTACCTTAGAAAGGATGGAAGGCTGAGTCAACCTTGAGCCTGGTGAGATTCGAACATGGAGTAATTGCAGACAGCTGGATGTTAATTAGGGTGTTAATTTTATATTGCACTAAATCAGTGGTCCTCAAACTATGGCCCCTGGGCCGGATACATGCAATGAATGGTTGTGTTGCTGCAGAGAGTCTCCCGCTTGGGGTTTTTTTTTGAAATTCCAACTTGAGGTCTGCTTCAGCCTCCTGGTGCAGGGCTTTGGGCAAAGGTTAGAAGGAAGTGCCACTGGTGGCTAAGAGTCTGAGGGTCTTGTTCCAGTGGGACTGCATCATGGCTTGTAACTGGCTGACCATCTCAGCCCACTGAGCCTCCAGGCGCTGGTACCTGGCCTTGCACTCCCGCAGGTCTTCTCTCTGCTTGGAATGCCTATGCTCATAGTCCTCAGTTAGGTGCTTCTGCTGAGCCTCCTTCTTGGTCAGATCCAATTTGAACTGAGACAGCTGTTTTGCCAACTCTTTCTTCTGGTGGCTGCTTTGTTCCAACAACTGCTTCCTGTTGGGGCCCTAAGGAGCCTGGGCGGGGAGGTGAGGAGTGGCTGGGAGGGAGGGATAAGTAGAGGCTGGCAAGGTGCCTCTCCAAGTGAGTGACATCAAGTTGGCCACACCCACCCAATCACATGACCACCTAGTCTCGCCCACCCTAGCCTCGCCCACCCGGCCAGTCATTAGGCAGATCATATTACTGGTCTGCAGGATTTAAAATTATGAATTTAGTGGTCCCTGAGGTCCAAAAGATTGAGGAGAATCCCAATCCACGTCTTCCAAAGAAAATAGCACTTCATCCAATAGGTAGCATCAGAGTAGAAAGAGAGTCATTCTGCAAAAAAAGATATTTAATCTTGCTGAGATTAATCTTCAGATGGTTCATCCTCTCCATGCTTCAGCAAAGCACCAATTCAAGAGCATCATTCTACAGCATCATTGTCTGAACTCAGGGTAGAATTCCCAAAGGTGCTTCTTCAAATTGCAACTGGACTGTTTTGCTTCATCTGCTATTTTAACAAGGTGATTCTTAGGAGGGTGAGGATTACATGTAGTGCTATTCCAGCTCTATTCTGATTCTGATTCTAAATATGATCAGTTAACAACTAGAGCTTTGCAGCACTTTACAACTGATTCCAGAGAGGTTCTTTAGCATGATGGCTGCAAAAATCACAGCTGGTTTAAAGTGCTGCAGACAGATGCTTCTGTTGCACTCCTGCTTACTTTAAACCACCTGTTTGGAATGGAATCCAAAGTGCTGTAGAACTCCAATATGTCTATGGAGATTCTCAATCATCCAGGTCACGATGGTCCTCAAAGGTGCTTTTTCAAGAGGCAACTGGACTTTCTTGTTTTTCCTTGAAGGCATTTTGCTTCTCATCCAAGAGGCTCTTTTTTCAAAACTGAAGAAGCTTCTTGGTTGAGAAACGAAATGTCTTCAAGGAAAAAACAAAGGACATTTGGGACAATCATACCTGGATGACTTAAAATCTCCATAGACATTAGGATGGAATGTGCAACTGAGCATTTTTAGAATACTGATGACATTTTACTTTAAGTAAAGGACAATGTCTTCCAGGGCATTTACATAGAAATGAATCCTATTGGCCCTGTAAGTAAGAATACAGCAGATCATCTCCTTCTCCCCATCAGTTGGTCCTGCATATTAAAGAATGAGCCAATGGAGCACAGTACTTCAGATACTAATGAAGGAGAGTGCTCCCTAGTATGATTGCTGTCACCTGCAGGCTTGAACCAGGCCTCTCTTAGCTCCTTCAAGTTTCTATGATGAATGTGAGAAACTGAGACTAGACAATATTCAATGCTTTACTAGGAGGAAATATTTTCTCTGGCTCTGAAGGACTCAGCCTTCCAACCCATCCTTGAATCCAGCAGTTGGATAACTATGGAGAAGTGACGGCTAACCTTTTTGCCATCATGTGCCAAAAGCTGGGGAGTGCGGGGTAGTCACGCGCACACGTGCCCACACCCATAATTCTAGGAATCCTGTCCCCCATGCATGTGCGCATGATCCCCCCATGCTCCCTCCACTTTTGGCATGTGACAGCATGATGGGAACGGTAGGCCCGTTTTTTTGCCTTCCCCAGGCTCCAGAGGCTTTCTAGGAGCCTGGGGAGGATGAAAACAGCCTTCCCCACCCGGGCCCTCCCCAGGCCCTCCAGAGGCCGGAAACAGCCCATTTGCCAACTTCCAGTGAGCCCAGAAGGCCCAAAAATCAGCTGGCTAGCACACACATGCATGCTGGAGCTGAGTTTGGGCGACGCTCGCGTGTCCACCAATATGGCTCTGCATGCCACCTGTGGCACATGTGCCATAGGTTTGTCATCACGGCTATAGAGTGTAAAGAACATTATCTTGAGGGAGATTTATTTAGATTTGGAGTTCTGCTTAAGTGCAATATTGCAGGCAAACTCTGCCCACAGCCTGGATTTCCATCCTGATAGGGCTCAAGATTGACTCAGCTTTCCATCCTTCTCAGGTCAGTAAAATGAGAACCCCGACTATTGGGGGCAATATGCAAATAATGCTTCTACATTCTAAACCACCCAGAGTATCCTGTAAAGAACCATGGGGCATTATATAAGTCTAAATGCTATCGCTATACATGTACATAGTATATTTATGTAGCTGTCAATCTCACAGAATATGACTCTGGGTAGTCCACAATGAAAACACATCATTAAAAACTTTAAAAAAAAAAAGAATTCTAGATAGTGGGTAAAAATTGTGCAGTATGGTGGGATCCATCAATGTTTTTTTAATAAGAGGGCGAACCAAGGCTTCCTTAAGGAACGGACGAATTATCTCCTAAAACAAGGAGAAATTCACCGCTAGGTCCAGAACCCACTTATATGAGCAGCTTTAGCTAAGGGACATGGATCTATAGAGCAGGTGTCCAAGCTCATAGTCTTAAGCATCAGCACAACTAGTGCTCAGTTATTGGAATATATATTGAATTCCACATTTTGTGACTTCTTAAGAAAACAAACGAAAGTAAATTTAGATTTTATTTTTGTAAACAGGGAATATGTTGAAAAGTTTCCTGAGATGATCCCTTTGTAAAACAATCACATTGAAATATGCAAGAAAGAAACTACTTCCTTGCTAAATCTGCTTTGCATTAGGATAGTCCTTGGGCAAACTGATGTATGTTTTCTCCATTCTTCTCTTCTCTTACAGGAATTTGGCAACAAAAAATCCATCACTTCAAGGTGTGACTTCATTGAGAATCTCATCGCCAATGGTTGTGCAGGGCATTTTGAGAGTACAAAAAGCAGTGTTAATATAGTAAAAAACCTTCCACTAAGCAGTAAGAGCTCTAGTGGGACTAATCCTGATGTGATCCAAATAATGCCTCAAAAGATCTCACTGAATCTGCGGCCTGGTGAGTGTTACCGAGTGTTTCTCATCCTTTAGTTTATTTTAGACTAGGAGTTAATGTTCAGCCACATCTGGAAGCCCAGGTTCTCCACTCTTGACGGGGGAAGAATGTTGGACAGTTTGGCATTAAGGGAGCAAATTCTGGCTTGTGTGTGCTCCTCATTCTTCTTCTGTTTACATAGTCTAGTGCTGGTATTCAGCAAGCACAGTTTGTGTTTTAATTCTGAAGTTTGCACTGAAGGATTCTTAGTCAGGATCTACTTGGTGTCCCATAACCGTGAGATGCTGCAAAATGGCCATAAATACAGCCATATTGCTGAATGTCCAAAGTTTGGTTGTGTGACTGTGGGGTGTCTGTGTGACCATCAGAACTTCAAATCTGGGCCATAAGTAGTCCCAAGGTGGGTCCATCATAACTTTGAATGGTTGCTAAATGACCAGTCATAAGCCGAATACCTGTACTGGCTTTCCAACCATTATGGATTAAATTGATAATTTTTGCCTAGCTAAAAAGTTGCAATCCAAGTTAGGTCAACTAAACTAAGTTTTTTGTAAGCCATTGTAAAGATGGAGTTGTTTTGATAAATTTCCTCACTCCTGGCTTATTTTCTGGCAGACCACCCGTAGACCGCATACAAATCATTGTAATAAATAACTAAATAAATGAATAGACTATGGTGAGACAATTGTTTTACAGCGTTATTAAACTTCCTTTTTGAACTTTGAATGTGTGAGATCAAAATTTGAAGAAACCTACAATTCATAACTTACTCACTTCCAGAAATTGTGGATTCCCACCGTTATTTTGCCATTATGAATCTTGAAGTTCTGATCTAGAAACTAGAGATCTCCCTGTTATTAGTTGCTTGCCAAGATGGAAATTAGAATACAAAAGTTGGAGATTTGACTGTGGAATTAATTTTCAGAAAAGAGATTTTTCAACACAGGCCTACAGATATTTGGCCTTTCATTTTCATAGTTTCTCAAAAGCACTTTGTAATGTAGCGAAAGGTCAAATTAAAATTTGAATTCATCGAACAGTTTTGTACGGAATGCTTGTGTTGTAGAACAATTCAATCAAATGAGAGACTGAATGAATGTTTTTCTGCCTTGCGTTCCTCTCTTTCTGCAAATAAGCATGTCATAAGGGGTGAGCCATTTGTTATTTTTTCTAGTTCATACGATGCCTCTCCTTGTGCATCTATCAACAGGGTTAAACCAAGCTTAGCATAAACCCACAAAGCCCTTTGAGGTTTTTTCCCCCTTTCCCACTACAAGTATAAATGCCTTGGATTTTCACATCAATACAATAATTTTATATCAGGCTTTAAAAAGCTTTCTGGGCAGTGGTAGGCAATTTTTATCTTTCATGCGTGATTTCTCATGCATTTATTCATAGCACTATTAATGAAGATAGTGTTTTAACTCTTTCAGCTCCAACTCTATCAAGGATGGGCAATGTGAAGGCCTCCAGATATTGTTGGATTGTAACCCCCCCATCAGCCTTCACTACTAGACAGGCTCTCCAGAGTCAAGGGGAGCTTACTTTTCCACGAAATCTGGAAGGACATCTTTCATCCACTTTTGCAATAGATGGGGAAAAAAAAATAAAGGTAGTCATCAGCTTGCAACCATTCATTTAGTGATTGTTCAAATTTACAATGGCACTGAATAATGTAACTTATGATTGCTTTTCACACTTAAGACTATTGCAACATCTTCATGGTCCTGTGGTCAAAATTCAGACACTTGGCAACTGGCATGTATTTATGATGGTTGTAATGTCCCAGACAGGAGTGGGTTATACTTACCTTTACTACTGGTTCGCAATGGGGCCGCGTATGTGTGCTTGCTTTGCTTGCGCATGCGCTCGCTCTTCTGTGCAAGCACAGAAGCATTTTGATAATGTTGGGGTCGGTGGGCGGAGCCTCCTGCCAGTTTTACTACCGGTTCTAGAGAACCGGTGCGAACCGGGGGCAACCCACCACTGGTCCCAGGTTCACGTGATCACCTTCTGACAAGCAAAATCAACTGCCAACTTCACTCAACAGCCATGTTACTAACTTAAACAACTGCAGTAATTCACTTAACAACTGTGGCAAGAAAGGTCGTAAAATGCGGAAAAACTCACTTAACAACTGTCTTGCTTGGCAACAGAAGTTCTGGGCTCAATTGTGGTCGTAAGTCAAGTAGCTGTAAACTGCTTGGAGTGGTTTTGTTTCATGCGTAACATGCTTATGCAAGTTACCAAACTGAATCTCAGAAACTCACAGAACAGCAATAACTTCCCCAAGGTTTTAGCTGAGGTGTTTTTGGTTTTGGTTTTTTTGCAGCCATTTAGTCAATAAACCTGTTAAATTGTCACCTCTAAGTCTCACTTGTCTAAATCTGTACATTCAAGAACTACACTTGCGAGTTATGGTTACGTGATTTTCAAAAGTTATAAGTTGCTATGATCAGTTATTTTTTCCTGTTTATCATTTGAATAAGGGTGCTCCTAATGTAGATGTGATAACAAAGGGGTTCATAATAAGGCTAAATTATTCAAGCTAAATTTAAACCCATATTTTATAGCTCTCTATTAATAGGGATTCACATTTGATTCACAGTAAATTCACACAATCGGAATCAGCCTTTGCGTGATGCATGCTGATTTTCCTGGAGAATACATTTGCGAAGACAAAATAATTATCCAACGGGAACAAACTCACGGGTGCCGAATGGGAGAGAACAGCTTTTTGTTCAGCTGAACTCCCTGTCACATTAATCATTTCTGCTTCCTGAATCTTTAGGCAACAAGTGAAATTCTTATACGGGCAGAATTAGAGGATTATGTTCCTAGCAGAGAACCCAACGAAATCAAAATAGCTTTAAAAGCAGAAGTCACTAAATTTAGAGTAAGTATAGCTACGGTACAGAAACACTTCACGTTCTGTGCCTGCCTAAATGTTGCAGTGACTAATTTTTTGGTTGTACTTGATCAAACCTTGCACTGGAATTCAGTTGTAGGGAAAACTAAGGGCATTCATAAAGAAACATCACTTCAAGCCTAAAGTAACCTCCATTTTCCCTGACCTTGTAACCTTCTTCTGTGCTGTTCGCTCCCTCCTTTTCTTGACCTTCTTTATCCATTTCTTCCATGAATGTTTCACCCATATCTTTCATTTAGTCCCTTTCCTTCTGTTTCCTCCTTCCCTTTCAAACCCTGTCTATAGAGCCCTAGTTGGCCTTAGACTAACAATTCAACGATTATTTTAAAATTAAACATTTTGTGGTCTTTCTCTTTTTCTCTCCCATCGTCACCTTCCTTCCAGTGTCACAATTAATTGGAAATTTATATGTATGGATGAAACACTTTGTATCCTGTTGTCTTAACTGTGCACAGTATAACTGAAATATTTCTGTCATTTCGAATCTTATTTACAAAAGCTTTGCATACTTTTAAGGAGAGAACAGTTCTGCTAGAGCTATCAGGGATGGCTTTATAGTTATGGAATTGGTTTTCCTGTTTTGTTTGCTTTATTTTATTTTTGTCTGGGGAGGCCTTGAAACTCCATAACCTCCAAATAAACTCCAAATTTATTGATGGAAAATTCTGAAAAAAAATGTCATTCCAAGTAGATGAAAGCTCTTTGTCCTGGTTTCTGAACAGAAGGAGGATTACAACTCTAAACACCATAATCTCAGAACTACACGCTTGGGTTGCGCAGCTGTTACTTAGACAAAATTATTTTTACTGTTGCATCTTTATTCCTGGGCTTTATGATACAAGCTGCAGTAGGATGGAATTGAGGTTTCCGGACCAAGTTCCTGTTTAGAAACAGCTGTTAATATATGTCATATTTTACAAAGCCAGCAGAATATGTATTGCAGTGTAAGGATGTTGACTTCCTCCTTACTATTCTGAATTCCTCCCCCCCCCCTCCAGGAATAGGTGACTAATCAGGCTGTGGGTGTGAACTGTTTGCCCTTGAAACTGCTTTTGATTTAGGAGGAGTTCGTAGTCTTCTTTGGGGTAAGGGGCGATCTTGGCCTTTCAGTGGCATTCTGGGATAATATTATCAGGGCTGGATATTAATTCAGATTTAAAGTAAGATTAGTGGTCAGTGTCTGCAATTTTTTCCCAATTTGATTATATTAAAAATTGCAATTCAGCAGCAAATTAATGTCTTAGGGAGTTGTCTCCTGTTTTAAATCCCAGGCTGTATTTTTGCATTAAAGTTTTACTTGTGGAGCCAACTGTGGTCTTTAACATGACGAATATATATTGTTAGGTTGATATAATTCCTCATCCCCTTGTTTGAACCTTTGGACAAGGCCATTGGGCTGGTAGTGCAAAGCAATCTTCAGATATTCTCAGTTATTTTCCTGACAGTTAGAACAATTAATCAGTGGAACAACTTGCCTCCATAAGTTGTAAATGCTCCAACACTGGAAGTTTTTAAGAAGGTGTTGGATAACCATTTGTCTGAAGTGGTGTAGGGTTTCCTGCCTAAGCAGGGGGTTGGACTAGAAGACCTCCAAGGTCCCTTCCAGCTCTGTTATTCTATTTTATTTGCCTTCCTGGTCCATAACACTCATCAGTTGGAGCAGCCCTAATGTATTTCTATAATATCACACTACTAACCAGAGCATACAAAACATTTGCTAGACCAATTCTCAAATACAACTCATCTGTCTGGAACACGCACTGCATATCGGATATTAATAAAATCAAACATGTCCAGAAATATTTCACAAGAAGAGTCCTCCACTCCTCTGCTTGCAACAAAATACCTCATGCCACCAGACTTGAAATTCTGGGCCTAGAAAACTTAGAACTACACCGTCTTCAGCATGACCTAAGTGTAGCTCATAAAATTATCTCCTACAATGTCCTACCTGTCAATGACTACTTCAGCTTCAACCACAACAATACACTAGCACACAATAGATACAAACTTACAGTGAACTGCTCCAAACTCGATTGCAGAAAATATGACTTCAGCAACAGAGTGGTCAATGCCTGGAATGCGCTACCTTACTCTGTGGTTTCATCCCAAACCCCCCAAAATTTTAACCTAAGACTGTCTACTGTTGACCTCATCCCATTCCTAAGAGGTCTGTAAGGGGTGTGCATAAGAGCACCAGTGTGCCTACCGTCCAGGGGTGGGCTCTACTTATCTTTACTACCAGTTTGCAACGGGATCACGCTTCTGTGCATGCGCAGATCACCGATTACGACATTTGGGGCGGTGGACAGGGCTTCCCGCCAGTTTTACTATCGGTTCTTGCGAACCGGTCTGAACTGGGGGCAACCCACCACTGTTACCGTCCCTGTCCTAATGTTTCCTCTGTTTGTGTCTGTTTTATGTATTCAATTCATGCTTATACTTATATATATTACCTGATATGTTCTTGACAAATAAATAAAATAAAAAATAAATAATCTGTGCCCTACATTTCCACACAGAGAGTTTGAGTATTTGTCAGAAAGAGGCCTTTGTGTGTATCTTCATCCAATCAGTGATAGCAAAGGAGTAGAGGCTTCTGTGTGAACACATCTTCCCGCAGAGGTTGGTGCTCTGCATATAAATGTGTAGGAGATTGGCTGCATTTAACATACCAGCATTCCAGAGGATTGTCACCGCTTCCTTAATCTGTGTGAACCTTAGATAAAGAATTGCTGCCTACTAGGTCTACCACAGCCCAGCTGTAGAGATTTTCGGCAAAAAAATGCCCGAGGAATGTCTTCTGCTTTCATTCTTTATTCTCACTTTCCCACCATTTGAAAGCTGACCTTTTGGCAGCCTTAACTGAAGGAATGACTGACATGCGATTCATATTAAAGAAAGAATATCAGTCTAGATTTTGCCCATGTGTCCATGCTGCAACAGGAAACTTTGTGCAGAAGTGTTCATATTTTAGCCAGGTCACTATGGCTATTTCTGGCGATGCGGAAGCTAAGAGGATGTTTTAGGGCCGTGATGGTGAACCTATGGCACACGTACCACTGGTGGCACATGAAGCCATCTCTGTGGGTACGTGAGCCAATGCCCAGATCAGCTCCACCGCGCATGTGCCTCCCCCTGGCCAGTTGATTTTCAGGTCTCTGCCAGGAGATGTGCATGTATGCACAGGGTGGGGATGGGGTGGGGGGGTGCGGTACTCCCCACACCCCGTTTTTGGTTCCAGGAGGCTTCAGGGAGGCCTTCTAGCACAAATACGGGACATGAGGGGTGTGGTGTGTCCCATACCCCTGCTAGCACCCCATTTTGGTGCTAGCAGGCCTCCCTGAAGCCTCCTGGGACCAAAAATGGGGTGTGGGGGTGTGATGCGTCCCCCCACGGCCCAATTTTGGTTTCAGGAGGCTTCAGGGAGGTCTATTAGCGCAAAAGCCCAGCCTGGGGGATTGTACATGGATGTGTGGGGGGAGGCCTGCGGGTGGGGCATTGCATCATGGGTTGGCACGCGTGCCTGCGCACTTTCAGCACCTGAGGGAAAAAAGTTTCACCATCACTGTTTTAGGGGCTGTGCCAGACCGAGGCCAAAATAAAACCTGTTCTTTTTGCTTATTAACTTGACAATGATCTGCTGCCTCCACAGGTGACCCAGCCTCTTTCCACGTGCAGGTTCGACAGGTGGAGGATTATCCCGTAGATCTGTACTATCTGATGGATCTCTCCCTCTCCATGAAGGATGATCTGGACACCATTCGGAACTTGGGAACTAAGCTGGCTGAAGAAATGGGAAAGCTCACCAGCAATTTCCGGCTCGGTTTTGGGTCTTTTGTAGACAAGAACATTTCTCCCTTCTCCTACACGGCCCCAAGATACCAGAATAACCCCTGCACTGGGTAAGCAACAGCCTTGGGGTTGTTTACACAAGAAATGCCAAATATATGTATTACATTGTCCAACAGCTGGTCAACTTTGTTCATTGGTTTTCAAAATTATTTCCAAGTAAGCATAACACATAAATATTTGTGGTAATTCTAGGAATTTTTTCCCCCGTTCAGAATATTGATATTGGCATTAATATATTTTTCTTTCCTGGACTGATCTCACTTTTTAAAATTACATTAATGTAAATAAATGTTGGGGAGTGGAAATCAGATTCATAGTGTTCTTAAAAATATTATTTTGCTGTGTTCTTATGTAGATCAATTGTGGAGGAAAGAATGGATCTTTGGAACCTGGGCAGTTAAATATTTCTAATGAGATCGTTTGCTTGAAATCTGGAAGAGAAAATAACTCTAAAAACTGCCTGGGATGCTAACAGAAATCTATATTTCTGTAGGAATTCTGTAGGAATAGATTCTGTAGGAATCTTAATTTCTATATGAATTGATTTCTAATTATGGAAGAAATTTTTTTTCAAAATCTTGTGGTTTTTGTTTTTTTTAAAATACAGATGCTTGATTTACAACCATTCATTTAGTGACCATTCAAAGTTTCAACAGCACTGAAAAAAGTGACTTATGCCTGTTTTTCACATGTTTGACTATTGCAGCATCCCTATGGTCACATGATCAAAATTCAGCCACTTGGCAACTGGCATGTATTTATGACAGTTGTAGTATCCTGGGGTCATGTGATCACATTTTGCAACTCTCTGACATGTAAAGTCAATGGAGAAGCCAGATTCACTTAACTATGTTACTAACTTAACAACTGCAGAGATTCACTCAACAAATGTAACATGAAAGGTCATAATATGGGGCAAAACTTACTGAACAACTGTCTTGCTTAGCAATGGAAATTTTGGACTCAATTGTGGATATAAATTGAAGACTGTGTAACACATCTCCTAAGTCCCTTGATCTGTGAACCCTGGTATTCTAATATTAGTGGGACAGCAGGCAAAGCTGTTGATATTAAAGGGAGATTAGTATAAGGACATGCAAAATTGGTCACATCCTTCAAGCTGCTGTCACTCATTTTGCTTTTGCATAACAGAATTATGCCTCATGTCTCTACCAGTTCCTTATGTACCCCATTATTGTCTTTGATGAAGACTTACAGATGTTGGCCAAACCCATAGGTGGAAGTATACCTACTTATAGATATGTCCACAGTACCTTACTTTTGCTGTTAATTGCTTAATGTCTATTAATTTATTTTGCAAACCTATGATTTATCTACTCCACATCCAAAACTGAATTTCTACAGGACTGTTGGTTCTGAAGAAGGAAATATTTGAGAGGAAGAAGACAAATAACCCTGAACTCATCAACTTAAACTGAGAAATGGGTTCACTAAGATATCTGTATGTCTTTTTAATGTAAACTTTAAAATTCTCTCTCTCCCTTTAAAGATTTATTATATCTCTCTTTAAAGATTCTTATACCATCAGCAAGAAATAGCTGCTTTCAGGATCTGCAGGCACTTAAGAAAATAATTTCTCAGTCCTGCGATGTAAGCTTAATATATTTGAAAGGATTTATACTTAAGAGAGCATATTTAAGACTTCAAACCTAGTTGTAGGCCCATGGATCAGTTCTGCTGCATTTTTGAAGCATTCACTTGCCAGGGACTCTTGCTATTTATAACAAAGAGGTTTTATCCACTTTTAAATAAGGTTGGGCATAAGGGACACTGCCTCGTTGCTGAAATTAAATAGGCAACAAATGAATACTTGGCTCTAGATATGAAGCTTTTTGCATGGAAGGTTGCTTTGTGTCACTCAAATCAGTAGTTAGTAAGTACTGCTCATCCTCTTTGAACGCTGATGCACACAGTTATAGAGGAAACTAAGATTCTATAATTTCTTCGACTCAGTATCATTGAAGAGCAATACAGTATGCCTGTTTGTTTTCCTCGCTCTTAAGGACTCTTCTGTCAAATCTGAAATAAATTCCGAAACAGTAGGAGAACATCATAAAATTTTAGGGGCTGAAAGAGATTTCTAAAATGATCTGCTTTGAGATTAAAAATAACAAACCTTTGCATTTTAACATTTATTTATTTGCTTATTTCCTTTGTATTTCATTCTCAAAGGCTTTGGGCAGCTAACAATTAAGACCCTCATAAAACAAAAAGTCAGATAACAATCCCACCCATTAAATAAAGAGAATTGACAACATCAAAAATAATAAATAGAAAACATGTGAAATTATGTGCCTCCCAGATTCTAACCTTCTCTTACGATGATGTTTCTCAACCTTGGCAACTTGGAGATGTGTGGACTTCAACTCCCAGAATTCCCCAGCTGGCTGGGGAATTCTGGGAGTTGAAGTCCACACATCTCCAAGTTGCCAAAGTTGTGAAATACTGCCTTATGATATTCTCTTCTCCTGTGCCAGATGGAACAACCTATAATACTGCTATACAACAACTATTTTGGAAGTTTATGTAATTATATTACAAGCAATAAAAGAGGTTGGGTTATGTCTTACGTATTAGAAACCGGTTTACAGGGAAATAAATTCCTAAACAAACTTGAGCCAGTTCTAATTAGAACAGTGCTTCTCTTACTATGATGTAATGCAATTATTTGAAGATATACAAGAGCAGCAGAACTTTTCTGTCTGAGACACTTCCTTCTTAGGCTTCTACAAAAATCAGATTTTCATTTAGCCAAGTTAAATTTAAAACTTCCTTCTGGAATAGTTTAGTTTGCAATAGTTTGCAAACTGAGAGTTCAAGAAGAGCCAACCTGGGATCAGACCAAGACTTATCTGTTTCTGGTTATACAGTGGCTAGCCAGCTCTTTAAAAATTAATCCTGGTGTTTTGACTGAGGCCCTCTGTCATAATTCAAGGCATGACTTCGCCCTACGAGTGGATGACCCTTGCCTTAAGTAGCAGGTATTGAGTGTTGTGAAACTGGAGAAAATTATTCCTCCTTGTTCTTATATTTTGTTGCCTGGGAAGCGTCTCTTGATAAGATCTCTCTTATCTGGAGATTTAAATGTCTTGGGTTAGACCACGGGGGATTCAAACTCGAGGCCCGCAGGCTGGATCTGGGCCACAGTATGCTTAGATCTGGCCCGTGGGGCCACCCTGGAAACAGCAAAGGATTGGCCCGTTGGGCCTCTGCCTCCTGCAACCTTCTGCGAGCGAAAACAGAGCTTGGGGGAGCCGCATGTGGACCAAAACAAACTAAAAACAAAACAAAAGGAGAAATGTTTCCCCTTTTGCATTTGAGCTGGCAAGAAGGGTCAGGAAAGGAGAAGGGAAAAAAGGAAAGACAAAGAAAAAGATGGGAAGATGGGAAGAGAGCCAGGAAGGAAAGAGGGGAAGGAAGAAGAAAGGAGAATGAAGAGGGAAGAGGGAAGGAAAAAGAAGGGAGGGAGGGAGGGAGGGAGGGAGGGAAGGAAGGAAGGAGATTATAATTGGAGTAAGGGAGGGTCTGAGGGAAGTCCTACCTTAGCACTTGTCCACCACAGGAGCCCCCAACACGAGAGACGTCAAGCTGGCCATGCCCACCCTGTCCACCCCCCACCCCCTAAGGTCAAACACAACCCTCAAGAAATCGAATTTGACACCCCTGGGTTAGACTAAGAGGAAGAAAAGATTCAATATTTTGTGGCATCTCCAAGGATGCATCACGAAAGGGTGATTCTCAAGCAATGTTTCAAAAGACTGTGACTCTGATGTTTATCCCATAACAATTTTGTATGTGCTTGAATGGGTGTGGACTGGCTTCTGGCATGCTTTGAAGAGCAAGTCACTGTTTCTTTATGATGGAATCTTGCTTAACTGGCTGAATCAGCACCTTCATATTATATTATTAGCGCAGCACTCGAACAGGTTTTGTATTGCTTAGAGTTGCCAGCTTTTCTTATGCAGATTCTGTGCTAAGATTCAGAATTATAGTCTTGTGGAACATCTGAGAACTCCTGTGCCTACTTGTAAGAGAAAGGAAGATTAATGCAAAATAATTTTTTACGGTGTAAAACTGGTGATGCACAACGATTTTTTTTAACCATCATTATTTTTTGGTTTTGCTTTTCAAATGGAGAACTAGGTTCATTGAAATTACTATTAGTAGACAACAGCATTTTTCAAATTGTAAAGCTTTATGTAAAAAGATGACGACTCAAACATTGCTTACTGTAATGATCCAGCTAATGATCCTGAACCTTATAATCTATTCACAATATTTATACTATTCTGATTATCACAAAGAAGGAAAGTTGGAATCTTGTTAGCAAATATATTATGAGCATACACAAAAACAAGCTATTTTCATTGGGTATATTGCATTCATGTAGAGGCTGGGGACAATAGTTTATATAAGATTACAAAAGACAAGTTCATTCACTGAAATGGTGCATTAATCTCCTATTTAGGTTGATGTTTCTGTCCCAAGTAATTATTTAATTCAATTGCCAATCGCACAATTCCTCATATAGCATTAGAAACTGTTAAATTCCTAAGATAAGTTTTTAATATCTTTTTAATATCTATTATATACTTTATTCATTAAACATGAAACTCAAGTCAACTGAACATTTAAAAATGCATCACAAATACCATTGACTGGTGTTAATGGTTGATACAAGTTGCTGCCAGCATCCTAGGTATCAACCAGGGGTGAAATGTAAAATGTGTTACTACCGGTTCTGTGGGCGTGGCTTGCTGCGGGGGGAGGGTAATTTGACTGGGTGGTGTGACCAACTTTTTTTTTTAACTTTTCAAAGCATTTTTTCTAATGCTTTGAAAAGCCTCTGGCAATCAGGCAACTCAGCTGGGATGTCAGAGGCTTTTTAAAAAATGCTTTGAAAAGCCTCTCTGCCGATTAAGCAACTCAGCTGGGCTCGTCAGAGACTTTTCAAATTATTTTTTTTACCACCTCTTTGGCCAAGAGGTTGCAGGAAAAAAATGCTTTGAAAAGCCTCTGAGGAGCCCAGCTAATCTGCACAATCATCAGAGGCGCTTTTTTTTTTCTTTTAAAAGCATTTTTTCGTCGGAAGACATTGTAGAAAAAATGCTTTTAAAAACAAAAATAAAAGCCTCTGATGATCGTGCGACTCAGCTGAGCATGGGGGGGGAGGGATTTTTGCTACCGGTTCTCCGAACCACCCACCACCATCGCTACCGGATCAGGCGATCCGGTCCAAACCTGGAGCATTTCACTCCTGGTATCAACCAAGTACCTTCTTAAGATGTACGATGTTCCAAGTACCACAGTTTTTTGCAGTTCCGTTGGTGTTATTGCAGGGAGCTGCAATTTCTTGATGTATTTTATAAAATTCTTGGACATGGTACCAAGTGCCCCGATGATAATGGGTATCGCTGTTACATGTTTCATCCATAATTGCGTATTATTGTTGTTGTTGTTGTTAATAATATAGTTCCCTTGCCAGCTTGGAAAATCTGAGATATTTCATCCCTCAACTCTGTCAGAATCCATCTATATCCACAATTGAGGCAGGAGTTTTGAGAACATACACAATCAGATGACCACAGCTCCATCCTCTGATGGAGACAGGAAAAGTGTGGTTCTTTTAAAAATAAAGGACAGTGTTCTCATTCTCTGCAGCTGCCGCTAGCTAAACTAGACTTCTCCAAAAAGCTGCAGCAGGTTGAAATTAACAAAATAGAGAAACTTTTCTTTTGTAAATGGGTAACCAGTCTAACCATGAAATTTTGTTAAAATTTCTTTCTTTCTTTTCTACATGTTGTGACTCTGTCTGATTGTTTTTTAGTTTTGGAGAATATTGTGTCATTTCAGTGTTCTATTTTCATGGGTTATTTTATCTTTAGAAACTTCCTCATGTACTGAAGTCCTCATCAGTACATAGTGTTGAACAATTCTTTAAAAAGATTCTGTTCCCCATGAGTCAGAATCTGTTATTTTTTAAGAGAGTAAGATATATCTACATTTCTGTTTTTCAGCAGCTTTGATGAAGGATGTATGAGATGTTATGATGTTTTTGTACTAATATCGAAAACAATGTATATTCTTTCTTTCTTTTTTAGATATAAGTTGTTCCCAAATTGTGTCCCATCCTTTGGGTTCCGCCATCTTTTATCCCTCACGGATGAAATAGATAGATTTAATGAAGAAGTTCAGAAACAGAAAGTTTCCCGCAACAGAGATGCTCCGGAGGGTGGCTTAGATGCAATCTTGCAAGCTGCTGTGTGCGAAGTAAGTAATTTGGGCCCCTGTGGGAATAATAATTGAAAGCAATTTTGCATGGCATGCTGATTGCCAGCACTATTAACAACAGAAAATGATACATGGACATGGTTTTGTTTTAGAAATTGGTGCAAGAATTCTTATTATATTTGTGTTATGGTATAAGTACATCTTACTAAGGAACAGATGGAAAAGCACTAGGTTGCTTTTCCATTCATTTTAGTTGTACAGTATGAGGAAGTATCTTTTTTCCTCTGTATTGCTGGTTTCCCTCCTTAATATCCCTCTGTATTTGAAATACAGTTGTTTTTACCCATCCCATTTTGCAGGAGGGACATGCTCCAAGTGCTGTTAGCCAAGGAATAATGGCTGGCAGGGCCTGAAAGAAGGCACCCACCCTATGGAAGATAATTCCATCTGAGATTAGGGTGGACCCAACCATACTGGTCTTTAAAGCCCTAAAAATTTGATTTGGGGCTTGGGGCACCAGAAGTGTGATACAAACCATGTCTTAGCTTTGTCATTTATGCAGCTCTGCTCCTACATTTTTATTTTTTATCTCATACTAGCTGATGACCCAACGCTGCCCGGGTATGTTTTCATCCTAATCCCTCCCCCCACCTCCTGCACCTGTGTGCATGACCCCCATGGGGTATTTTTTTCCAGAGAGTAAGTCATCTGTGTACCACGTTTGGTTGAAATTGCTCAAGTGTTCCAGAGTTATGCTGGAACACACACACACAGACACACACCCCAAGGGGTGTTAGGGGTGTTTTACCCTACAGTATTTTTTTCCAGAAAGTAAGTCAACTGTGTTCCAAGTTTGGTTGAAATTGCTTGAGCTGTTCCAGAGTTATGCTGGAATACCCACCCACCCACCCACCCACCCACACCAGGGGTATGTTACCCCCACAGTATTTGTTTCCAGAGAGGAAATCATCTGTGTACCAAGTTTGGTTGAAATTGCTCTAGCCATTCCAGAGTTATGCTGGATCGTATATATATATATATATATACATTCATAGATCCTTTAGATAGATAGATAGATAGATAGATAGATAGATAGATAGATAGATAGATAGATAGATAGATAGATAGATAGATAGATAAAGATTATGAATTCTGTTCTTTTTATCTATTCCATTGTATGCTGCCTAGAGTCACTTATGTGAGTTGCGCAGCTACATCAATCAATAGCAATAGCACTTAGACTTATATACTGCTTTAAAGTACTTTACAGCCCTCGCTTTACAGCAGTTTTGCAGAGTCAGCATATTGCCCCCAACAATTTGGGTCCGCATTTTACCCACCTCAGAAGGATGGAAAGCTGAGTCAACCTGAGCCTGGTGAGATTTGAAGTGCCAAATTTGAACTTGAATTTGAAGTGCCGGCAGTCAGCAGAAGTAACCTGCAGTACTGCACTCTAACCACTGCAACACAGCTCATCAATCAATCAAATGAATAAATGAAAGAAAAGCAAAATGCACCGGGTACCAGTTATTCTTCGTGCCTCTTTCTTCAAACAGTGGTTGCATTTTGCACAAGGGTTTTGATAAAATGGGCATTCTTTTTGCCTTTGCATTTTGCTGAGCTATGTAGCAATGAGATTTAATTGTGAAGGACCTGTTGGATGTCTTTGACTGTGCTTTTGTTTCTATTGCCTGCTCTCCCCTCATGTTTTTTTTTTAAAACTTCTGCACTGACGAAAACAGAGTCTGCTTCTGAAATGCTCAGGAACAGTTGTCTCTTGTTAGCTGGCTCGGCAGAGATTTCTTGGCTGGCAAAATGACCGTTAGGATTTAAACTGCTGCTTGTGAAATCAAATGATAATATATCTATCACTTTCTTGAAAATGATTTTTTTAGGAGAAACTGAAGACTAAACTGTGTTTTTGCATTTTCTACTAATAATATTTTTCATGCCTCTTTTTGATAATCTCTTCACATTTATATCGCTCTCCAGAAAATTGCCAAGTATAGATATAAAATACTCTGTTTTTGTTCCAGAGTTGGGTGGGATCAGTAATAGTTTAACATCTACTGCGGTTTCAGTCTGCGAGTGGCCAATGAAAATATAGACTGAGAATTTGTTTCCCGTATGTTCAGCCCATATTAACTTCAAAATAAACATTTTGGCTCAACAGCCCTCTTGAAAAATGCTGGCCAATAGTTATCCCAGACTGTTTTGTTCTATTCCAGAGTAGGAACCTTGGTTCACCGATTGTTGCTGAACTACAGTTCCCAGCCTATTTTATTTCTCCCCATTTTAGCTGAAGTGCTGAGAGGTGTAGCTTAACAACATTTGGAGAGACATTATTCTCTGTCCTGGGCTAACACAATACTGTTGGCTAATTCTTGCATACCATGCTTCACTTTTTTTCTGTCAGTCTCACATCCATTGTGGCATTATGTTTGATGAACATTCTGTAGTTTATTTAGAAGAGACATTTGGCTGTTTAAAAAAAAATGTTGGGCTGTACTAATACAGGATAAAAATCCCACCATGGATTATTCCCACTGTGCAGGCATTGGGCATGCTGCTCTGATCATGTCTAAGACAGGGGTTTCTAAATTTGGCAGCTTTAGGACTTGTGGATTTCAACTCTCAGAATTCCTCATTTTGGCTCCGGTATTCTGGGAGTTGAAGTCCACAAGTCCTAAAGTTGCTAAGTTGGGAGACCCCTGGTGTAAGAGAAAAAGAAGACCATTCACGGTTTCACTCTATTGAATTCTTGAAATATAGTTGATCTCTTTTGTAGCAATGGTATGCTGGGCATCATTAGATTGAGCTATTGGTCCTTTCAAAAGTGTTTTAAAATTACGTCCTGCAATTGAATTTACCATACTTTTTGGAGTATAAGATGCACTCCCCCCCCCCAAAAGAGGGTGGAAATGTTGGTGCATCTTATACACCGAATACAGCCATTTTTGGCCTCACAAAACCCTGCCCCACATTTTTTTAAAAAAAATTGATTTATAAGCCGCCCTTCTCCGGGGACTCAGGGCGGCTTACAATGTGTTAAGCAATAACCTTCATACTTTTGTATATTTTATACAAAGTCAGCTTATTGCCCTCACAAACTGGGTCCTGGGTCAATTTACCTACCTTAGAAAGGATGGAAGGCTGAATGAACCTTGAGCCTGGTGAGATTCAAACTTACAGTAATTGCAGACAGCTGGTCTTCAATCACAATGCTTTTAGTCTGCTGAGCTATCCAGGCTCATCTCCCATTTTTGCCAAAAACAGGCCTAGGTTTTGTAAAAACAGGATGTGCAGAGGGTTTGGGAGGCATGCAGAATGCTCCTGGGGGTTGGGGAGGGCAAAAATGCAACATGTGAGGGGTTTGGGAGGCCAAAAATGGGCCCACATGTCGTGTTTCTGCCTCCCCATCCCCAAGGAGCACTCTGCAGGCCTCCCAATTTTGTGAAAAATGGGTCTGTTTTTCAAAAAAACGGGATGCACAGAGGGTTTGGGAGGCCTGCAGAGGGCTCCTGATGGCTGGGAAGGGCAAAAACTATTTTTTCCCCTTGTTTTCCTCTTTGAAATTCTGATGCATCTTATACTCCGGTGTGTCTTATAGTCCGAAAAATACGGTACTTGTTTGGTACCTTTTTATTTCAGTGCAGATTTTCTGATTGCACAATTTAAAGACTTCGGTATATAACCTATTTGATCTCGTTGTGGAGGAGGAGGGGGTTCTCTACTTACATTCCCTTTTCTGCCCAGGTTTTTAAAGAGTGTGATAGAACTTCTATTTCTTACCTTGACTTTCATGCAGAAAGAGATTGGGTGGCGGAAGGAGGCTTCACACTTGCTGGTCTTCACTACTGACGATGTCCCACACATCGCGCTGGATGGAAAGTTGGGTGGTTTGGTGCAACCACATGATGGGCTGTGTCACTTGAATGAGGCCAACGAATACATAGCATCCAATCAGCTGGTGAGAATGCACAGCTGGATATTCTTTCTTTTCCCCTTTTACTAAGATGTTTCAGAATTGTGGTTTACTTCTGTATGCATTTGTCCATTGCTGAGCTTGGACACATATTCAAGACCCAAAATACGTTTCCGTCTACCTAGTTATACTCTCTAAAATGTAGTGCTGTTTTTTAAAAAAATGGGTAAGAAAATTGTCTTGGATTGCTATTTTAAATATCTAAATTTCAAAAAAACTCTTCAGTCCTTATGGACATAATAGAAATGCACGGTGCACGCTGGATTCCTGTATTTCCTGCAATATTTATTTTTTTTTGGTGTTGGAAAGGATATTATGATACTCAGAACAATGCTTATTATTTTATGATTAATGCAAGTTAATATGCCTGCTTTAGATGCAAAATCACATTTCTAATCTTGACTGATCTCAGAAAATCTAAGTGAAGTTGAGGCCGCTCAGTGCTTGGATAAAGGACTACTAGGAGATCCATGGTTATAATTAGACTAATGTTTCTCAGTCTTAGCAACATTAGGATGTGTGGACTTCAATTCCCAGAATTATAGTTACCCAAAATCAAGCTTGACTGAGAGGGATTTTGATTTCTAAATTAACACAGTTTATTTATGCATTAGCTTATATCAGCCTCGGTTATCTCAAATACTGATGATATAAATATTCTCGTTGACAAATTAGTAATAATAATATCAAAGGACAAATAGCTCCCGATGAAACAGCGCTTCAGCTTTCCGAATGAAACCCTGCTTTGTTTTCCATAACTTGGCCTTCTTTCTATAGGCCAAGCAAAATGCCAACTCAAACTTATTTTTTGGCCCTTTAATGAGCCTGTAATGTGCCCCTCCTCCCCTGCTGGAAAGCTTTTCTGACTGGTTGTCTTATGACAGCCGCCCAGAGCGCTTGAACAGAACCATCCTTTGTTTCCCAAGTAAACAAAACAAATATACATCTTGGTTGACCATTGCTGTAATTAATATACTAGCCTGGAAATACAGTGAAAAACTGGTGCCCAAAAAGTATGGCAGTCCAGGCTTAGGAGAACATCAGTTTGTTTTCCAAAGAAAGGTAGGGATAAACTTCTCTGAAATATTGTTAGGAAAACGTTAGCATGAAGAGAATGATAGTTATTTAGTGGTTGATCTCTCCCTAAAGAGCTACATTGTTATGTACATTGAAATGCTTTTGTCCTCCACAATGTGGAACACCTTCTACCAACTTGGGTTTATATGTCCCCACCTGAATAAAGATGGCCTAGCTTTAATGATCTATGCCTGAATACCATGTTTTATAGATTCTGCTAACATTCCTACAATTCTATGTAAATCTGCTTTTAGAAGAAAATTCAGCTTGGGAATTTTAGTTAATAAAAAATTAGGCAACAAGACTAGATTATCAAGAACAGTGATTATCATGTCATTGTTCATTGCCAAATGCAGTTCAAACTATGGTGTTGCTGTAGTATATAAACGCTTTCATCATTTAGCACCACAATACTTGGAATGTCTGTTCCCAAATATTCCGGCCAAACTCTTGCATGTTGCAGTTCGTTCGTTCGTTCATTCGTTCGTTTGTTCTTTCATACATTCATTCATTTCCCTGGTTTATTACTATTATTTTTTATAAACAACTCAAGGTGGTGAACAGATCTAATTTTCTTCTTCCTCCTATTTTGTCCACAACAACAACCCCTTGAGGTGAGTTGGGCTAAGAGGGAGTGACTGGCCCAATATTGTAAGCACAAATTATTGTAGATACGATATCCTATCTACTTTGACAGATGATAAATAGAAGTATATTTGAAACCTATTCCAACAGACCTATGAAGTCCCATTATTTCACAAATGATGGTGGATCCTTTTCTTTGCTGATAAAAGAGAACATATTTTGTTCTCACATTCATAGTTAAGTTCAGACATTTGGCAAATGATTATAGAATAATTCCACAACCAAAAAGAATTCTTGATTGCATACAGTGGAAGACGTTTCAGTTCTATTCATAAGTAAATCTCATTCAGTTCAATGTAATAAAGATAATCTACAGATTTGTGGGCTAAAAGCTGCATAATAACTAATGCTACATTATCATAATCTTACTTTGCTTTCCTTTTCCCTCTTAGGATTATCCTTCACTTGCACTTCTTGGAGAAAAATTAGCTGAGAACAACATTCATGTAATTTTTGCAGTGACCAAAAATCACTATATGCTTTATAAGGTAAATGCTAAATCAATCAATGTCTTGTTTAGAACATCTGTCAAAGTGCCAGAATTTTTTTTTCCTGAAAATGCGAAAAGGCTAATTTTTGAGAGGAATAGCAGGTTTGAATTAAAAAGCATTTGAGATGCTTTTTGGATTTCATTATGATTGGATTTTACAATCAAAAATTTAACTGCTCGTGTAGCACCTTCTTTTCCTATTGACTCTTTTATTAATTTCAGTCTGAAGCTTTCTTTCAAAGAACTTAAGTTTTCTAAAGCAAATGGACAAATATTGATCATAATAGCACCAAAAATAGTTTTGGATTTAATCCTTCTGGACTCTGTATAACTCAATCTGCTATTACTTAATTATATTACATGAAAGTTAATGTCTGCAAAGTAATTTCTCAGTGGCATTATTACCCATTCTTCTCATCACAATTAACGTGGGAAAAGACTGAAAGAACTATTAAAATGGATGAACTTTTGAGCAATTGGAGTTTTTTCTGGTTCAGATTTCAATTTTCTTGTATGCTCTGTTTTAAAAAGAATCTCACGGCCCTAATTCCTGGAACAACGGTAGAGATTTTGTATCCAGACTCTCGAAACATCATCCAGCTTATAGTCAAAGCCTACAATGTAAGTTTCATACTTTTTAATTCAACTGTGAATGATCAATGTAACGCATACTTAGAAAGATTATATTTCATTTTTTACCATTTGTATACTCTTCATTTGCATTTCTTTTTCAAACTTGATTTGTGGGATTAATTTGAGAGCGTGTATGTGTGACCTCACATATTGCTTTTGAGAGAGAGTGGAGTTAATCAGCTTTCTGCATAGGGTATATATTATATTTTTTTTTATTTGTTCTTGTCAATTACACACTTCATGGGATTCTTTTAATCTCCTGCTTTTTTAGATTCAGTCTTCCAAACCTGATAGTATTTTCTCATCATAACTCAAGTCATTAGTATCAGAATATAGCCAGTGGTAGATTTTTTTTTCCTTGAACAAAATTATAGAAAGCTCTTATGCATTTTCTTTTAAATTCTCAGTTGAAATATTACCAGGCTTCAAGATACATTAGAGTGTACAGTTGCCCAGTATTCACATATAAAGTCATTTATGGCTACCCAGATCCCAAAGATCCAAGTTTACATTATTTAAAATATAGAATCACAAACATCCCAAGTGAAATATTAAAGAAATTAAATGTAAAAAAATTATTGAGCTCTATTTTTTTTTCTTTGATTTTTGCCTGGTGCTTGCTTAGAATACTGACTAAATGTGTTCTAGTATTATTTTATATCATTGTACATAGACTCTAGACTTTTTGAAATGGCTTTCATTGCCACGGGAATCAAAGGTCCTGGTATTTTTGTAAGTTAGCCTATGGGAGTTACCTTAGTTCAATAATTGTGACTCTATATATACCTTTCAATTTTATCCAACTAAAGGTTACAAACAGACATGAGAGTTTTCGTGGTATATAGAATTTAGATTCATTCAAAGACTGTAATCTAATGACCACATGTACATCACAAAGCAATCTATGCTTTTAGTAAACTTCCATGCTACATAACAACATACTGTAAAACAGTAATTGGCACCAGACTGATTTTTTAATTCTCAACTTGTTAAGAGGTACCAACCAAGTTATCTCTTGGTTGGTACTTCTTAAAGTTTTTGCCTTCCTTTAAGTATATGTGTATGCAATAATTACAGGAAAGTTCGCACAATTCTACCTTGATGCTAGATTAATTTAATTATATTTATTGTAAAAGTCCAATTTTGCATAAACTGGTTTGGGTGCCAATTATAACCACAAACAGCAGTTTTCAACCAGGTAGAAATTAATCTGAAACAATGTTACTATGACAATTTTTTGAATTAGCAGCTAGGTGCTAATAATGAAGAAAAACTAAAGAATTTGAGAATGTCATCCAGATGGTAAAACTAGACAACGAAAGACTATGGGGGAAAAAAACCCTTTTATAATTCCTACATCTACTGATTCTCTCTATTTTGTATGCAATTCCTCTAGACAGACCATTTGTTTCTTCATACTTCACACATTCTTCATTAACTTGGAGTTGCTCACTCTTGGCTGCGCCCCATTCAGTTTTCCTAAGAAAAGATTAGTGTATCTCTCTGCTGTTCAACAAAACAATTCCCAGTTCATTCGATAATTCAAAGTTTTTCAAAGTTTTTATGATTGCATCCAGCCTTTCACTTGTTTAAGAGATAGTTAAGGTTGGGTCTTCTCAAACCTTGTGTGTTCTTAACATTGTGTGGTGCTGCTAAATCAACTATTTGAATTGTTTACTTTGGAAGGACTAAAACCTGAAAACAGTGATAACAAATAATACTATTCCTTTTGTGGTCGTAATATCTGTTCCATTAATTGTGTTTATCATAGTCATGATGCTTTGAATTTTTTTTTAAAAAAATTGATGATAGGGGTACCATTTTATGACATTAGGGAGTGCTCAATATATATCGGAATAACCTACTACAGTAGCAGTGGTGATTGCATAGTGAGGTTTGAATTTTTACTGCCTGCTCATTGCTTGTTTTGTTTTGGAATGCTTTCTCTATATTGTTTTAAGACAGATAAGTGTTATGCCAGAAAGTTTATTACTTCCTTTCCATTCATGAATGCCAAATTAGCAGTACTGAGTTTTATACAGTTAACATCTAAAGCTCTGCAGCTGCTATGGCTTGAGAAGCCAAAGTTAGCTCATCTTGATAGAGCAACAGCAGTAACAGCAATAAGATCAACATACGTATTATAGATAATGACCAATAAAGAAAGTAACATTTTCAGTCTAATAGAATTAGAATATGGTTCCCAGATCCAAATGGCTAATGTCCCAGAATAATTCTGTGGTGTTGGGAAGTTCCAAGCCAGGCAGGGAAGAGGGGTCAAGCAGGGAACTAGCCTTGAATCCTTGCATAGCTGCTTTAGTCATACTTTATTGTACATCGCTCAGAGTCCCTCTTTAAGGGAGGTGGGCAATTCAGAAATGGGAAACAAACACACAAATGAATGCCTGGCAGCCATCCCTCCCCCCAGTTCCATGTAACTTTATCTCTTCCTAAGAGAAGGCAAGCAGTCTGAAGTGATTTTTATACTGTAGGTACAATACAATAAAGTAGTCAACTTGAACCTTTCATGTGTAAATCTGGTTGCTTGCTTCCACCTGATACATGGGTAATGCTATGAAAGATTACAAGAAAATCCAGGAAAAATATATTTTTTGATCATACTTCCCAGCTTCTATCAAGATGCCTGCCTCCAATGGTTTCTGCTACAGAACCATGTCTATATGTGGTAGATTCAAATAATTACATTATGCAAGAAACCTTGAATTGATTTGCTGACGTGCATTTTGGGACTTTACTCAGGAAAGGAGCACTGGCAAAGAGGAAGAGAGAATAAATTAAGTGATTGGTTTATTACATTTCCCCTTTAATAGCTTCCTGTAAACCACAAACATCAAACATATGGCGCTACCATTAATAAGAATTAATTTATTAATTTATATTAATTAGCCAACATCATTCTGGCAGCTTTTATTAGCCAAATAGTTGGCTTCACCTTTCCAAATAACTTGTCCCTATTTTCCAATTGACTATAAAAACAAGACAATGAGCTGCACTTCCAAATCACTTAAAATGCAGAGACCAAGTTGATTTGGCTGCAAGCAATTTGCCCTTAGAATTTTAATTGCTTGAAATTACATTGAAAGATATACTGATGAACAGAGGGGAACTGTTTCTTCATTGTCATGGAATAAACCATTGTATCTATGTTTGAGTTCTTGTTTTCCAGCATTAATCTAGCCATTTTCTCTAGCTTTCTTTGAGACAAGCATCTCAGATATCTGGATTCTGTGTGATTGAATATAATTTATATAAACAATTGTGTCTATCATCTGGATCACATCTCAACAGTCTACAGAACAACCAGAGTTCTGACAGCATTCCCAGCTTTATTTGATACTGTAGACCATGGATGTCAAACTCGCCATGTTTCATTGCTGTGACATTTCACGACATTTTTCCCATTTGCAGAGCGGGGTAGGCATGGCTGCGTGTGACGCATCAGGCCTGTGGGCTGCCAGTTTGACACCCCTGCGTAGACAGTCCCCCAGAATAATGCAGGATTCTCTGAGATTCTTTAGTCTGCAAGAACAGACAATTTTAAAAGATTTTTATCATAGTAGATGTATTCAATTTATTTTGATTAAGCTTGTGTAGAAGTTATGTGGAGGAGATGCTTCATAGCTGCATAATACTGAAAATAGAACTTGCATGCTCTAAATTTTATGAAAATTATGTTAAGCATTGCAACTTTCCCTGGTATATTGATATGCTGCCTTCATGAAGAAAAAAAAGTGGCTAATATTTTCATACTGAGGAAGCTTCTGAATAGCTGGAAACTATATTCTCTTCCCAAATAAATTCTCAGAAAACAGCTCATCTGTTTTAATTAGAAGAAGAGAAAAGCTTCTTTGTTAATTTACAATGTTTATACGTTTTTACTTAATCATGAATAAGTACTAGAAGTCCAGACAGCTTTATGTTCACAAAATGATTGATGCGCTTTAAAAATCAGCTCAATTAATTAATCTTTCTTTTCTAGAGTATTAGATCAAAAGTAGAGTTAACTGTCTGGGATAGTCCAGATGACATTAACCTGGCTTTCACAGCCACATGTCAAGATGGTTCATCATATCCAGGAGTCAGGAAGTGTGGAGATCTTCAGATAGGAGACACGGTGAGTTTGCTGTATCTCCATTTGTCAGTTTGGGAAAGGTTGGGTATTTTCAGTGATCTTTCCTAAAGAAGAAGCTGGCCATTGTAACGTTATTTTACAATAATTCAGTGGTGGTGGTGATGAGGAATCTCATGTCAATTGTAATTTTTTTGATGGTCTTTTTCTCTTTGACTTTTTGATACATACTTTTTTTTCTCTGTTCGATGGGGAAATTACTCCCCTGATGTCTTCTAAGGTTGTCTCAAGATCTCAAGGAATTACAGGTGGGCGTTACTGATTTGAGCCAGCCTGGGCCACATTGTTTAGCATTGTAGTAGTATTGCAGATATTTAATAATTAGTATTAAATTATTAGGAGGAATCCCCTCTATGCTCTAGTTATGGGGGCTGATTCTGTGCTCTTTTTCTAAATCAGGGAATGGCGTGGTTGGTATTATTTGTAGCAGAATGTGCTGCAAGTGCCATCTGTATGTTGCCATTTGGCATGGGGAAATAGAGCAGGCTACAGTCCAGAAAAGCACAGAATCACAAGGGCTCCAAAAGAACAATGAGATCTCCCCTGCCCCCATCTTTTTCTAACAAAGCCCATTTTGAGAAAGGCCCAGAAACAGGCTTTTGAATAAACTTGGGGCAACGCTTACACCCACATGCGTACAGTATTTTCTTTTCAATTGCTAGAACCTGTTTCCTCATTCTATTGGACAAGGACAGGTTATAGCAGTAAATGGTGGGTTTTTTTAAACCAAGCTTCTCACTTTTTTTTTTTTAGCAACAGTTCTGCATTCTCCAGACAGCTTGCAAATTTGTATTTGTGTAGAAAAAAAGAAAAGGCAGCACTTATTTGTAGTTTAAGCCAGGGGTCTTTACTTCTCTAAATAATATTGAGCTAAATACTGTTGGTAGAATGATCCATTTAACAATTACGAAACTAAGCAGCTACTGACTTATAAAAGACCATATGTATTTTCCTTCTATCTCAGTTAATAAAATATTCAAAAAGTCTGAGGAATTTCCTTTAATGCCATCCCAGTCCCATGCATATCTATGCAGAAATTAATTCACTGCTTTGGATTTATTGACAGTGGAATGGCACTGAATATATAGGATCGTGAATTAGTTTTTGTTTTGAAGAAAACATTCTAAATAACACTTTACAGAATATGGACATTTTAAAAAATGCATTTTAAAGTTCAACACATCCCTTAGCATGCAGACTTCTATATTCTAGTGTGTGTATAGATACAGTAGATAGATATATAGATATAGTGTATAAAAAGATTTTACCTTGCACTAACCAGAATTATGGGTGCTTACAATTATGCTAATAATGCCTTTGATACTATCAACACATAAGTAACTTTTCAGATTTCTGATGCCTTTTCACTCTTACTTCTTACTATTCCTATTTAGGTTTCCTTTGAGATATCAGTAGAGGCTCGGACATGCCCAGCTGAGAGCATCTCACACACCTTCACTATCAAACCAGATTGGTTTCGGGACACTGTAGAGGTGACCGTTTCTTACAACTGCACATGTGGATGTAGCAAACAGATAGAGCACAACAGCAGTAAATGTAGTGGAAATGGCACCCACGTGTGCGGATTATGTGACTGTAACCCAGGCCATGTAGGAGCCAAGTGTGAATGCGAGGAAGGAGAGAGTGGTGCCACGTACCACAACATGTGCCGAGAAGCTGAAGGGAAACGTATCTGCAGTGGCCGTGGGGAGTGCTCCTGTCATCGCTGTGTGTGTTACAGAAGTGAATTTGGCAGGATCTATGGGCTCTTTTGTGAGTGTGATGACTTCTCCTGTCCAAGATATAAAGGCATTCTCTGCTCAGGTATGTGTTAGATTGTCTCAGAGTTCATTTGGGTAAGGAGAGGGGAGGGGACGGACCTACGTTATTATTTTTATTTGCTTGCTTGCTTGCTAATGCTGCTGCAATTCAAAATGACTTTGAGCACCTTATACTTCATAGTGTAGCATAACATGGCATAGCATGGCATGGGCAACAAGACTAAAATAGATACCATAAAAACACCTTGATTACAATTCCCTATGGATTGGGACCTACAACAAGCCTTCCCCACCAGATCTTACCAAATGGGCATGACAGTCTCAAAGATTCCTAGATCCTAACCTATAAAAGATCTTATAAGATATTGGAAGCCTACTTCTCTCGGAGGTATTATCTCAGTGGAGGTGTTACAAATCAAGGTGATTCTATTACTTCTTGAGCCACTGCATTTTGGACCATTTCTGAATGGTCTTCAAGGACAGCCTCCCCCCTCTAAAATTCACTCTACTAATTTAGTTAATTTATTGACCACCACTCAATAAATCTTATCAAAGTTGCTAGTTTGGCATAAGAGTAAAAGATTAAGACTTTACATTTCTCTTATCCTTTCTCTTAATAGCTGTATTAAATTCATTTGGGAGCCACATAACGCGGGATTGTTTCCTAAAATTATAAATTAATGCAATTTTACATTACTACATTGGTACATACAGCATATTGTCATCAAGTAGAATCACACTTAAATTTAATGTTCACTACATCAAATGTGTAATATTTTTCAGCTAGAGAGAAAATTATCATTAATCAAGGAGAAATTCGATGTTTTTTTTTCTTCCCTGGTAATAATTAATACCTAGTACGTAACGAGATTAAGAGATAAATGAAAGTGAAAGGGGAACCCACAAAATAATATGAGGGAGAATGCTGTATACAATTGTTTTGCTTGCCTGAGGTTATAGTCTTAGATTGGCTTTATATGCAAGAAGGGAATGCAAGCTGCAGATTTTATGAGTTTGCTTTCCTTTGGCAATGACACTTGTTTGTGTGAAACGCATGGAAATATTGCGCAGAGGATGTTGTGTCTACAATTCTGGGACATGAAAATTTCCAGAAATGATGGGTATGAAAAGGGACAGATTTGGAAGGGCTTCTATGAATTCCACTAAGATATACTGGCCTGATTCCTCCTTGTCTGCAAGGCTGTTTGGACTTTATTCAGTCTTGCTGACTCTTAAGGTCAGAGAACAAACTATCATACAGGAAAGGGGATTTGCACCCAGTTTTAATGAACTGTACAAAAATAGATTTATATCATCAGCTGAGACTGAGTCATGCTGAACACACATGATTCCTGTAAAGACACTGTTCAAAGTTTAAATGAAGAAAAAAAAAGATTTGAAAATTACAGCAATGGCTGCAGAGAAAACTGAGAGGAAATGCAAAATCATTCCTCGATGACTCAGCTTCCTTCCTCCCCCTTCCACCCTCATTCAGAAGGCCATATGGAATGATAACCTTTGTTTATAGTGAGAGTTTAGATGTATTTTCAAGAATTCCTGCTGAGGAGGTTAGGAAAGAAGGAGAGAGACATAGAACAGAAAAGTTCAAACAGTAGCCCTTAAAGCATGGGTGTCCAATATTGGCAATTTTAAGACATAGCTTGCTGGGGAATTCTGGGAGTTAACGTCCACAACAGTGGTGGGTTGCCCCTGGTTCGGTCCAGTTCTATAGAATCGGTAGTAAAACCGGTGGGAGGCTCTGCCCACCCGCCACGACATCATGGGTAATCCGCCCATGCGCTCCTGTTGTGAACCGGTAGCAAAGGTAAGTAGAACCCACCCATGGTCTACAAGTCTTATAGTTGCCAAAGTTGGACATGGATACCTCTGCTTTAAAGGCTTCATAAATAATTATGTGGTGAGCCTCTTCCTAACAGGTAGAAAAAAAAGAACTTGTTTCAGTTCCAGCAACCCTAGCATAAGAAACACTTATTCGTATTACATATCTCTGGCAAACCCCATAAAAAGTGACCTGTTGAATATGAGATAGACTGTACGTGAATAGATGCTCCTAAGTCACCAAAGCCTTGTTTGATAGGAAGAATCACCATTTGTTGGTTTGTTGCTTTGTTTCATTCCTTGAAAACTTGGCTTGCTTTCACCACCCTCTGTTCTCAAATAAACATAGAAATAATATAGCATACTTTAAACTAGAATGGGGAATAGGAGAAGTAAATTGTCAAAGTAGGGAAAGGAATGAAACAACAGTTCTGCACTTATTAGACTGTCATTTAAAGCCAACTTCTTCAACTAAACTTCTCCAAATTAGTTGGATAAGAAGGTTTCTTCATACCCAGCCATCATAGGACATCTAGAGAGCTACAGGTTGGGAATCCTTCCTTTTGCTATGTTTCTCCTTTTATTTATTTTATTTTTTACAAATGATGCAGATGAAGCTGATCAAATCCGCTTAGTTTTAGAAGCATCAAATCTGGCTCTGATTACATTTGATGGCATCCAAACACAGGAAAACAAGAATTTCATGAGGAAAATGCAGAGGGTTTGTAAAAGCAGTCAGTGACAGTGAAGCAGTAGAATAATTAGACATAATGAAGAGAATGTGGTCATGAGTGCATTGTTCTGCGTAAAATAATATTAATAATAAAACAATAAAGAAGTTCCCCTCCGTACTTGATGGTAGAAGCTTCTTGTCAGGAGGTTTGGATTGTAAATTGTACAGTGATTGTTTAAGGGTGGCTTTTTTGTTATTTTTGTTTTTTGCTTTGGGGGAAAATATGTTTTATAGTTTGATGACTTGGCTGTCTGGAAACATTCCCAGAGTGATTCAGTGGAACTTCAAATGCCATGCAAGACAACATGAGATCTTTTGGTTTATAGAAGAAACCAGTCTACATGGGTAGAATAAATCCTCCAACACATGGCATATTCAGTCATGCGAATAAAGTAAGAATATTTATACACTCACTAGAAATAGTGAAGATCATTATTTGAGCAACAAAAACGGGAGAAGTTGGATCATTTTATGCATTGCCAAATTTAGCATTTGAAGGGAGTACTGGGTAGTAGAATAGAACTCTACTACCAGTGCCGTTACAAGATGATGATGATGATAATAATAATAATAATAATAATAATAATAATAATGATGATGATGATGATGTCCAAAAAGTCATGGAAACATAAAGTGGAAAAAGATATAGAAAATGAGAAGGTGAAGATCTTGTGAGACTTTTGAATACAGAAGGATCGTCACTTGGAACACAATATGCCAAATATCAATATGCCAGTTGTTGAAAACTGAATTGTACAATTTATTTATTTTTTTTTTAATTGAAAAAGTTTTACAATACAAAATTTTCCCCCTTTTTCACCCCTCCCCCTCCCCCGCCCATCCCTCCCCTTCCCCCCCAACCTCCCCCCAGCCACACCCCTTCCCTTCCCCTCCCCCCTGACTTCCGCTACACATTTTTTTAAAAAGAAAAACAACAAAAATTTATAACAAAGAGAAAAGCGAAAACTATTATATATTCAATTCTAAATTAAAAGAAAGAGAGAAGAAAGAGAAAAAAGAACTAAAAAAGTATTAAGAAAAAAAAAGAAAAAGAAAAAGAGAAGAAAAAATCCATACAAATAAATGTTTATCTAAAATTAACAATACTATAATAAGAAAAACACCCAAAAATAACAACCATTATCATATTTAGCAATTTAAAGAATTTCTAGCCTTTATATAACCCATTAATATTAACATTACAAGTCATATACCTAACTCAATCCCCCCAAAATAGTGTAACCTACACATTCATATCAAATAATATCAAGTAATTTGGTCCCAACTGCTCCCCTTAGTTAAGGAAAAAATAAAAATAAAAAACACTGAAGAACAAAAAACAAAAAAAAAAGAAAAACATAAAACATACAGTATAATGCAATTATGCATATATTACAATTTTCCATAATCCAAATTACAATCTTCTCTTCATCTTGATTGAAGTTAAATATTCTTTCTCCACATTTATCCAATTCCAATAGGCTTCGTCTTCTATCTGCCCCCATCAGTGAAATGAAACATTCCACTTAAACCCCCCGTGTGACCTTGTATAAACAATATGCAACCACGAAGATATTCTCTCCTCTGGGTAGAATCATTCAAACTAATTTATACTATTTCAACAAGAAAAAAAAGAAAAATCCAATGCAGCTCCACCAATCCTTGAGATAAAAATCAAACAAAACGGAAGAAAAAATCTCTAGAAACTGCATTCCCAGATATTTTTCTTTTTTTTAAAAAAAAACTCTTTCAAATCCTGCCACCCTTTATTATTCACTCCTTCTGGCTGTAAGATGTTTTCATTTCCATTCCTTCCTCCTGGATGATAAATTCCAAAAAAAGAACTTATAATAGGGTAATCACAGATTGCTGCTACTACTGCAGCAATCTGTTAAACTTACTCAGGATGATAAATCCAATTCCAGGTAGTACAAATTTTTGTAAACCTCCAACTCCGGATGAAGTCATTATAATCCATAAATCCAACTTAATATAGACTTTAGAAAATTTTTATAAACTTTTTACCACACTTTCCATATATTCTGATAAACACTGTAGATGCTGAAGGACTTCACGACACTCATCAGTAAATACCACTTGAATTTCCTCATCGGTTTCTTCCTGCTGTTTGACATCACCTTCCATTTCTTGGGGAGCATTGGACCCCTGCTGCTGTTCATCTCGAGTTATAAAATTTTTAAAATCTTGCTCCCGCAGTTCAGGATCCGGTGCTCCTACTCTGAATTCACCAGGATATTCAATTTTCCCATCTGAGAAGTCCTTAATAGGATCTTCTAAAAAACCACCTTGTACTCCTTGTACTTTTAACATTCTTTGGTTCATACTTTGAATCTCTTCCTTCTGTCTGCCTTTTACAGACTCTCTTTCTTGTTTCTTGTTCTTCCCATATTCAATGGCTCTCTTGAAGATATTTTTATAAAAGTGTTCTGCTTTCCCAATAGTATTCAAACAATATCTCACACCATGATATCTAACAATTAAGCCAACTGGTAAATCCCATCTAAATGGGATATTACTTTTCTTCAGTTCCTTAGTTAAGAAAGCAAATTCTTTCCTGTTCTTTAAAACCTTCGATGGTAACTCTTTGAAGATATTGATTTGTGCACCTTCCACTTGCACTCTGGCAGAGTAGGACTTTTGTAAGATGTCATCTCTCAACCTTTTATCAGTAAAGTAAACAACCACATCTCTAGGCAGATTCCGTTGTTTGGCTACTCGTGAGTTGACTCTATAAACTTTCTCTATACAACCAAGAATTATCTCATCTTCTTTCTCAAGTAATTCAGCAAAGACCTTTGCAGAAATTGCTTTTAAATCTTCTCTCTGATTTTCTCTAATACCTCTCACTCTAATCGCTGATGCCATAGTTTTGATTTGAAGCATGATAATATCATTCTGTATGGTCTGATTTCGAATCTGAGCTTCCACAAGCTTTCCTTGTATTTTTTGTATCTGAGAATCAAATTTACTACTAATCTCAGTCACTTTCTCCTCCATATCAATCACCACATTTGAAAGATCTGAGATTACTTTAATAATAGTTTGACTTAATTGGTCTTGCTTTCCAGCAATCAAGTCCACAAGATTCTTCTGTGAATTTTTAATTTTGTCAACTACGCTTGGTAAGGAAGTTGTTATAAGATCTTTTAAGTCCCCTTCTGCCAATCCACTCAAATGCATCATCTCAGCTTTATTCTTCAGCTGGCTCAAGGGGGAGCCCCCCCTTCCTTTAGTCATCTTTACTTTACTTTAAATTGCTTTACTTTGCTTTACTTTATTTTACTTTACTTTAGTTTTTTTTTAAAAGAAAAAAAAGATATCCAAAAAAAAGAATAAAGAAAAATTCTTCTTACTTTAAGTGCCTTTCACATAACACGATATTTATTTCAAAGCCTCCATTTCAGACACTCTAGCAATTCTTCAATTAAAATCAGTCGCCATCTTAAAAAACTTTCTCAAGAACTTTCACTTCTCAGAATTACTCAGGTAACTACACTTCTCTTCCTCTCCTCCCCTCTTTCCTCTTCCAAAAAATCAGGAATAAAATCAGTAAAAGAATCCATACTTGCTCCGACTTTTCTTCTTTCTCTTTCAGTTTGCTCGATAGACGCTGTGGTGTTGCTTCCAGCGTCTAGCTCCGCTAATTAGCGGAGGACAGTCTTGGCGCGGAGCATTCTCTGGAGGGTATGGAGGGGGCCATCCTTCTGAGCCCTCCCCAGGACAAACGAAGCATTCCTGGGGCGGCTCAGGGGGCCCAGCCTCACCCCCAGAAGCTCTGCCTGCTCCTCCCACTGAGGAGCAGGTTGTGCGAGCCGCCTGCCAGCTGTGAGGCGGCTCTAACGCGCCAAGAAGCCGGCGGGCATGGAGGAGCCCGCCGACGACGAGGAAGGCGCCACCGGAAGTCTGTTCGAATTGTACAATTTATTGACATCGCAGTACCAGGAGATGCCAGAGTCAAAAAGATCTGGAAAAAAATCACGAAATATTGTGACCTGGCCATTGAAACTATGCGATTATGGATGAAACATGTAACAGTGATACCCATTGTCATCAGGGTACCATGTCCAAGAATTTTATAAGATACATCAACAAATTGCAGCTTCCTGCAATAACACCAGCAGAACTGCAAAAAAACTGCACTACTTGGAACATCGTACATCTTAACAAGGCACTTGGTTGATATCTAAGATGCTGGCAGCAGCCCATATCAACCATTAGCACCAGTCAATGGTATTTGTGATGCATTTTTGAATATTCAGTTGATGGAGTTTCATGTTTAATGAATAATGTAAATAATAATCATAATAATAATTGTAATTGAGCAGCAAGCTGAAAATTGGAAAAGCAAAGCTTTGCATGGCCAATACTTGAAAAGTATTCAAGGAAAAGCTGACCGGAAATTAACTTGGAACTGGTTAAGATCAGGAGTACTGAAAAAAGAAACAGTAAGCTTTATTTTGGCAGCTCAAGAACAAGCCCTAGCCACAAACTGTATGAAGGCAAAAATTAAATATGTTACCACCAACAGCAAATGCCGCCTCTGCAGTGAGAAAGATGAGACAGTCAACCACCTGATCAGTGGGTGCAGCAAAATTTCACAAACTGACTACCTACAACGCCATGACCACGTTGCTAAGATCATTCACTGGAAATTGTGCCGGAAGTTTGGATTTGAGTACAGCAAAAACCACTGGGAACATCAGGTTGAGAAAGTTTTAGAGAATGAGAAACTCAAGATCTTGTGGGACTTTAGGATTCAGACTGACAGGCACTTGATCCACAACACACCTGACATAACAATAGTTGAAAAGAAAAAAGTATGGTTCATTGACATTGCAATACCTGGTGACGCACGGATTGAAGATAAGCAGCAAGAAAAAATCACAAAGTACCAGGACTTGCGAATTGAAGTTGAGCGACTGTGGAAAAAGAAATCATGTGTTGTTCCGATTGTAATTGGAGCCCTTGGAGCAATACCCAAAGAGCTACCCCGCTATTTAGAAATTCTAAATTTACCAGACTTGAATATTTTGACTCTACAAAAAACCACTTTACTCGGAACAGCTTACATCCTCCGACGATATCTTAACAGTTCCTAGGTCTTTGGTTAGGACTCGAGCTGCTGAGCTATTAACCAGCCTCAAAGGCTGTGAATCTCACTAAAGATTAAATAATAATAATAATATCCACTGTTAGCAAATTTTATCCATATCTTATACTGCATGGAATTCTATAGCTATTATGTCAACATAAATTAATCTTACCTATATAACAGACCACAAATTACAGGTGCGAAATACAAGGATTAGTTTTGACCTGGAAGACATACAGTCAAAGTATACATCTTTATAAGGAATGGATTAAATTACGCAGAAGAGAACCTGAGAAATTGTAAGAAGAGATTAGGGATATTTTGAAAAGTGAGCAAGAAAGAATAGTCTCATAATTTCATAGAGGAGAAGATCCAGTGGTTTGCAGAAAATAATACCATAAATAAAGGCAGAAAATGAAGGCACTGTGCAACAAAAAATGCACAGTGAACATCAATTTTTAATTTGAAACAAGAGGGCAATAGGAAAGATGGCTTAATCAAGAAGATCCACAGAGGAAAATAACAAGACAATGAAAATGAGAGACCTTTTTAAGAAGTTCAAAGAAACCACAGGGGGAAAAAATTACAGTTAAACTTGAATTTTGCTTTTGGCCATTCAATCATGTCCAATTTGGAGATTGCCTGGGCAAGTCACTGCAGTTTTCTTGGCAAGGTTTTTCAGAAGTGGTTTGGCTTGCCTCCTTCCTAGGGCTGAGAAAGAGCGTCTGGCCCAAGGTTACCTTTTGGCTTTGTGTCTAAGGTGGGACTAGAACTCACACTCACCTGCTTTCTAACCAGATACTTAACTAACTACACCAAGCTGGCTCTGAAGCTTGGAATACTCAGGAATAAGCCCAGAAGAGACGTAATAAACACAAAAGAGGAGGTATGACAGCAATAAACCAGCTATCAGATAGCAAAGCATCAGGTAAAAATGAAGTAAACCTTAAACTGTATAAAGTTGCTGGAGATAAGATAAAGCGTCAACACATAGTGAATAAAACAGTACAGTCTAGAGACTGAAAAAATCAGTCTGTAGAGATGTTAGGGAATGTGCAATCTACCATCCTATTTCAATCATTTCTCCCTCTGTCCCTCCCTCCTCTCTCTTTCTCTCTCCCCACTTCTACCCTATAACCCCAGCTAAACACAAAACCAGATAGCTATGGAGAATGTAAACAGGAGGGTTAGCTTTGCTTTATTATTATTATTTATACTGCTTCGTGGCCTTTGATCACATTGATTATCTTGGAATGTGGAATATATTAAAAGTTCATAAGCACACAAAAACACCTGATTAACGTTCGGAAGAATCAGCACAATGAACAAGAATCTACAATGAAAATTGAATTGATACAGAACAGGAAAAGGAGTGAAATAAGGATGCATGTTTTCTTCCTGGGCAACAAATATAACAACAGCAGAATTGGAAGTGATGATCGATGGAATCAAAATAGATGCTGAAGTGTCAGGAAGGACATCTGCCCAGTATATACTCAGATCCATTCAGTTACCCTGATCCTACCCCAAATAGGAACTACAGAGTTGCAAAAAGGAGTTTTATATAACTCAGTTAAATTACCTGCTGAATTGATTCTGTGGTTTGATAATAACTCTTGGTAAATTTGTTCTTGCATAGGTCCATTTCTGAATCAATGAAACCAGGTAGTGGTTTTATGTCCTTGTCTTCATCTATGAACTGTTTCATCTCAAATTTTCCAGCGATGCTATAAGAATAGGGGAAAATATCTAACTATTTTTATTGGCTTCTTAGAAAAATAATCTCTTCGTAAAGATCTACACTGCTAACATATCTAGATATTACCAATTCTCTCTTATGTTTGGGGATATTTCTAACTCATGACTCTTCTGGCAAACTATGATTTCTGTGGACCTATTTAAAAACTGTGAGCAAAAGTGAGGAGTGTTAGTCTGTTTTAACATAATTCCACTTCAGGGGTCCTGAAAAAGGGTTAGGCATGGTGTGTTTCTATTCATATTGTGAAGGGGGTTAACATCATGAAATATGAGAAGGTTTAGACCTCTCAGTTATAATGAGCATTGACATAAACAGCAGGAAGTGGCGTCCTCTTTTTGGTTTTTACTTCTAGCAAGAAGGCTTTTATTGTATGCATTAGATTGAAGGGATACTACCATGCTTGGAATCTAAATATTGTTGGGTTATGGCTTTTTTTTAAAAAAAAAAAAAGAATGTGCTCTGTGTGTGTGTGTGTGTGTGTGTCTTGAGATTATCAGTGTGATTTGGCTCTTGGGTTCTTGCAAATAATTTGTTAGCATCCCAATCCAGCAAATCTCTCTTGCTCACTCCACGTTGCTCACTCTCATATCTCCCTGTCTTCCTCAGGATGAAGAGCAGAGTTCAGTCTGGAGTTATCTCTGCCCTAAAGCAGCCTGTTAAAGCTCTCTTTAAAGCCAATTAATAAAACATCGAAAAAACCCCAACCTAATTCTATGATGCTGATAAATTCCCAGTCTCTTGACTTCAAGTTTTATTTTTATTTCCCCCCCCCCATCTCTTTTCTTTTGAATATCTTTCTTGCCCCCTCCCCTCATGCTTAATAAAATAATTAAAGTTACTATGCTCCCCTTTGGGATTCTCCTTCTGCCCTCAGTGTAGAAATCTCCTGCTTTCTCCCTTCTCATATTTTCCTGCCCAGCAAGACATCATGTTGATGGATATCATGCCCATGAAGCACCAGTAACACTGAGGGCATGTCTGATTTCATCAGATCTGGGCTATGCAAAATTCAGAATTTTCCACTCTGTGGAAACTTGGGAACGTTTTTCCTCAAAACAAACACAGTAATTGTATCAAACAGAAAATGCAGCTTGTATCTCATTTCCATACCTATCAAACTGGCATATATAATAAAGAGCTTTGATCCTTCCATACCTATACATTTAAGGCATGTTTTTATATTGTCATGGTTGAAGCTGATAAATCTTTTCCTAATTAATACTGCATTTTATACAAGTTTCACTAGCCAAAGGGCTCTCAGTAGATTTATTCTGTTTTGCTGTAAAATAAAATTAAAAGATCATCAAAATTAACATTTTCTATAGTATTACCATAACTTTTGAGAAACCTTTACTTTAAATTCACTGTTTAAAAAAATGTGTTAAAATATGCTGGATGCTTTCTAAGCTAATACAATGTTTACTCTTCATCATAGGTTGTTTGTAAAGAGTGATAAAAATAGCAGAGAAGTATTTCCCCATTTGTTGTGTTGGGAGGGATCTAACTGAAGCTAGTGTGAATATAGCAGGAAGAATTAAACCTTTGAAAGTTTTTTTTTTTTTAAAAAAGAAAGGTACCAAAGCAGCATCCAGGAAACAAAGGGTTCGTTTACAAAGGGGAAGCAACTGTCTAGCATCTGGATGAATCTGTCAACATCATGCATGAGTTGTATATATATATACAGAATCTTTTAAATGACTGGTCTTGTGTGTATCAACTCCCAAACTCTTTATCTGTGGATAATTAGAAAGCCATCTGTGAAAATGATAATAGGATGCAGGAATGGCAGCACATACATAGCCAGATCATTTTTGGCAACCCTTGGAATTGCCCTAGATTTAATCTTCAGTGTTTGGAAGCAAATGAGGAAATGCAGCAGCCCTGTTAGGACAGAACTTTTTTTAAAAAAATAAACAAAATGGACATGTTAAATTTGCATAAGGCTTTGCTTATTTGTTTTTGAAATCCAATTTCCCAAAAAGATAAAGTCAACTGAACATTTTCCCTTTAAATCTTTGGGTGGTCACAGTTCTGTTTAATTTATTTTAATATGGCTGGTCCCAAATAGGTTGTTTGCCCCGACGAGTTCTTCAGTCTAGAAATGTAGGAGAAGAGGCAGAGCCTGAGGGCAGAGTCAAGAGAGGAATCAGCCTGGAATCATTGCATTCCTACAAGCGGTTCACATCCAGCCCCTCTTGAATTCTGTTAACTTTTACCTAGCACCAATTTAATGCTGATTGTCAGTTCAACTAGATTCTTGTGTATAGACATGAGCAATAAATCAGCTTAACTGGAAGTTAAGCATGGTCCTGATTCTTTGTGCCTGACAAGAAATATTATTTGAGCACATTGAAATATATCTCTTGAACATCAAAATCTTTGGGTTCCAATCCCAAGAAAAAAAAAAATTCCTTCCCAGGAAAATCGTGACACAATTCATCCTGCAGCTGTTTCTTTGATGAGGCTCCAGAAGGAGATGGCAATTACAATGCAGGTGCAGAGAGATAGGGAGGCACCCTCTGCTTCATTTCACGATGTGTCAGATTTTCAAGGTAGTTCAGACAGGATACAAAACCATGAGTACTAACACAACCTTTATTGTAAAATTGCAGTAATAGAATTAGTCTTACAAAACAAATAGAACCAGTCTTGCAAACCCCCTCCACTGCTTTACTTTGCAGGAACTAGGGAGGGTCTCTTTTGAGACTGTTTCTTTGACCCCATCTCTCCCTCCTTTGGACTCAGATTTTATTTATTAGATATTAGTTGTTGTCTCAGCTGTGGCTCTTCTTCCTGTCTTCCAAGGTTATTCTCTCAGCTCATTGCGTGATGCTTCCAATTTATTCATCTACTTTGGGTTATTTAAATCCAGTCAGCTAATGCTCGGCATGCAGCTTGCCAGGCAATTGAGTTAATTCTTGAGTTATATAAGGCAACAAAAATTCATCAAGATTTGTCACTTTACTTCCTACCGCCCATCACTTTTGCCTGACTTCTTACAAGAATATCAGCATCCCATTCTCATGTGCAAATTTATGAAATTAAGAAGCATGGGATACGTGAAGAGCATTCAGATTAAGCAGAAAGATAACCCAGGATGATTCTCTGTGCTTTGTTGGCTAATTTCTCCTTGTTGTTTTGGGCAACGTATGACTTCTACTGGTAAATCCAAGGCATAAGAATTTGGAATTCTGTGCCGAGGTTGTATAGCTCTCCAAAGAAAAGCGAGCAACATATGGCCTCCAGATGTTTGTTGGCTATTGTCCCTGAGCATTGGCTAGACCAGCCAGGCTAATGGGTGAGCCCAGCAATCTTTGGAAAGCAACCTTGTCCCTCCCAGCATTAACCTCTTTTCTGATTTCTCCTGGAAAGAGGCAAAAAACAAATGAAATATTGATGGTGGTTGAGCAGTAAGTATGAGAAAGTGACATTTTCTGCTAGGTATCGTAGCATCCTTTCTCTTAATTTTGCAGACAAAGTGACAGTTACAGTTACAAACTCTTAGTAAGGATCATGTGCAGTTATACCACATTTGAAGTAAATGACTCTTCCCTGGGACTACATCACTTAGCCAAATGTCAAAAGATAATATTCTGAGTCTCTTAGATGCCTTCTACTGGCACCTCTGATTGTTCAATAGGTCTCAGTGTTACTCCAAGGAGTACTAAACTCTGTCTTCCTGTGCAAACAACTTGGCTGTTGTTGGTTTATCCGATTACAGATCCTAGAATGTGCCAGTGAGAGATGGGAAAATGACATTCTTAAGGCCCTGGTGTTTGCAAGGGCTGATGACCATCTTCTTTTTCAACTTCTCTTTCAATCCTGTTTTGCATAAGAAGATTAGATTTTACTACTTAAAATTACCACAGGACTGGCCTTGTTTATCTGTTTATGTAATGGCTACCATGCTCCGAACCTTTGAGGGGATTGGAGCAGTCTATTCTAGAGGATCCAGCAGGCTTGTTTTCTTTGCAAAGGAAAAAAACACACACTCTTAATAAATAAATGATCACCAGTTCTTTGGCCTTCTCCGCGTATAAGGATTTCTGCAATCCTGATGCAGTATTGGCACACTCATGTGTTCCAGATCTGACAAGGCGCAGTCAGGCTCATCGTACAATGCATGCAAAGTATGGATAATTCTGTGAGCAAGTTATAATTGAACAAAGAAAAGGGTGAATAAACTTTTCATTATTTCTTCTGGGTCAAACCTATATAACCAAGGGCCCTTTTGTTTCTGTATTTTGTATTTTGTATTTTTCCATTGTATTGTTTATGCTGGAGATGGAAAATAATGAAGTGGAAAAGTGTGTAGGTGTAGATGCGAGGGAGGGAATTGAGAAAAATGTGGGTTTCTTTTTCCAGTTAATGATTTTTTAAAAAATTGTTCTCCCATATGCTTATTCTGGAACCTTTGAATTCACCCCAGAGATGATGAAAGAAGAGGGCAAATTCATTGGTACTTTTGTGCTCCTTTATAACAGTTTAAATGGGTTATTAACACAAGTACAGCAATATTTGAGATCAACGATCCTTTAATATGACATGAAGTGGAATGAAAAAGATGAGTTTTTATGCTGGATTGAGATAGAAGCATGCCTTGTTGAATTCAATTGACATGGTGAAATGAGAAGAGGAATGCCTCCAGATAATCTGATGTTTAAACATGAATATAATAAGTAACTCTTCAATAGCATTTCTATTGTGAAGTATTGCAATTGAGGCTAAAATAGGAACTAAGAAATAGAGATTGCAGAATACTTTTAACATTTGACCAAATATTTGAGAACATTGATTATTTGTCCTTGCAGGAAAAAACTGATTAACCTGATCCTCAAAAAGCAGGGATGCTATTCAGCAGATTCTGACAGGTTCTGGAGAACTGGTAGTGGAAATTTTGAGTAGTTCGGAGAACCGGCAAATACTACCACTGGCTGGTCCCAGAGTGGGGTGGGAATGGGGATTTTGCAGTATCCTTCCCCTGGAGTTGGGTGGGAATAGAGATTTTACAGTATCCTTCCCTTGCCATGCCCACCAAGCCATGCCCCACCAAGCCACGCCCACCAAGCCACACCACACCCACTAAGCCACGCCCACAGAACCGTTAGTAAAAAATTTTGAATTCCACCACTGCCAGAAAGCCTTTGTGCTGAATCTTTGCCAGGGTTAGGGTTAGGGTTATATCCATTATTTCATCTGAGAAATAGAAACTCCACCAATCAAGGCCTTCCAAGCTTTTTTCTTACCTTTGAAGTTTAAGAAAGCTTAAATTTTGTTTTTAAAATTATTTTTGTGTTTGAATTCCCCATACCTGATTACACAAAGCATTTAAAACACCAGGCCGGACAAAGATTAATCTGCATGAAGATTATTTAGGCCTTCAACAACACTTGAGTGTATGGTTAAAAAAGTCTGACCATCTTTCTATGAATTAAATTCTACAGGTAGTCCTTGACTTACAACAGTACTTTTAGTGACAGTTTGAAGTTACAACAGCACTGAAAAAAGTGACTTATGGCCATTTTTCACAACCATTGCAGCATCCCCGGGGTCATGTGATCAAAATTTGGATGCTTGGCAATCGGCTCACATTTATGAGGGTCATGTGATCACTTTTTGCGACCTTCTGACAAGCAAAGTCAATGCGGAAACGTGATTCCCTTAACAACAGTGTTACTATCTTAATAACTGTAGTAATTCACTTAACAGTTGTTGCAAGAAAGCTCATAAAATGGGCCAAAATTCACTTAACAAATGTCTCGCTTAGAAATGCTGGACTCAAATGTGGTTGTAAGTCGAGGACTACCGGTAGTATTTTGAGCCAAAGTTTTGACTTTTCCTCAGAAGTTGCCTTGTGTTCTCATTCTTGATTTCCTACCTGGCCATAGATATTAATTTTACATTTAAAGGTACCAATAATGAAAGCGGCCTTCCCTTAATTACAATCTGAATGTTTTAAGAGTATATTGAGAATATATTATATCACAAATGATTTGTTATCTATCCATATCGCAATTTTTTAAATAAAAGAGTGACTATGTATGCATTAGGGTTCACTTTATAACACTTATGTATTGTTGATGTTTTACAGTCATTGATATATGTTACATAGATGGATGACTAATTAGCATCTTTTACTCTAATTAGCAAACTAGTCTATGGAGTGAAGTGAGAATATTAAATCTGTAATTAATGTGTATAAACAGAATGGGATACTTCTGTAGTTGTTGCTCTGTGCAAAATGTAAGAAAAATATTCACTTGGCCAGGTTTTAGCTGATAGTTTAATCAAAATTTAAATTAAGATGCCAACAGTAGGTGCCCGTGCAAACAAATTGCAGAAAACCACAGCATGAAGGTTGCCATTTTAGCTGTGTGCCAAATCTCTTAATTTGAATTGTACATTTGACGTTGTTGGGACGTAGCCAGAGTTGGAGGAGATGAAGGGAGTGGGCCTTTTTGTGGTGCTTTGTGCATTTTAATAAGCATGAGTGCATAAAAGGGGCACCGGAGGCCAAGACAATATCCTGCCAGGCTCTTGAAGGACAACAAGACAGGATAATATATTTCTAGTTTCTGTTTGCTCTTTGCTGGCGTTCACAGTAGCAGACTGCCGGCATCAATGCCGAGAATTTGGACGTCTGATTTAGTTTAGCAGAGGCAGGGTGTAATTTCGATAAATAGAAGACTTTTTTCCCTAAGATTTCTAAACTCTTCCCCCTCCCCCAAATCATCTCTAAGCTTTTCGTGTCCTCCATCTTTTTTCCACACGGCAATTTTTTTGTAATTGTGCTTGCAGCATCCTTATTAGAAAGATGATCCATCCAACCATCCTATGTTCAGCTTCCCATTAGCTGCTCCTCAGTGCCAGAATGAGAAAAAGTTACAAAAGAACATAACTTTTTACATTTGTTGAGAATAGTATAGGGCTGAGATGGTGAACATGTGCCAAGGTGGCACACAGAGCCCTCTCTGCTAGCATGCTTGCCGTCGCCCCAGGTCAGATCTCCGTGGTGCTTCTTTCATGAGCTTCTGTTTCCCTGCAAACAACGAAACAGAAGCTCACGAAAGAAAAAGATCTTACCTCTTGCAGCGCTGCCAGTGTTGGGATGCCCCGCCTCCCGCCAACCAGCTGGTCTTCGGGTCTCTGCTGCGCATGCATGGAGGTCTGTGCATGCACACATTTGTGGATGCACATACATGTCTGTGCATGAGCACATTTGCACATGTCTGTATGCTTGTGCATGCACACATTTATGCGTGCACACACACCCCTTTCAGTTTGGGTATGTGCATGCACAATTTGGGCACTCGGTATCTAAAAGGTTCGCCATCACTAGTATAGGGTCTCCTGTTTGAGCAAGGGCTTGGATTAGAAGACCTCCAAGGTCCCTTCCAACTTTGTTATTCTGCATTCTGTAATATAAATAATTGCCTATTTCTCTGTCTGCTTAGCCCTTTCTAAATCAGAGCAATTAGAAATTGCCTGGTGGGGTTTCTTTGATACCTGCCAGCCATCAATAAAGCATAAAGCTCATCTATCAAAGGGCTTCTGGAAATACTGTGTGGGTGTATAACATTTAACAACCTGAATTTTTTTTTTAAAAAAAATGCAATAAAATAAATGCTTGCTTTTAACCAAATGATGAGGTTTGTCTCTTTGTAGTTGAACAGCTGGAAATAACGAATGTTTTGTTGGAATAGAAGAAGTGTTTTTGTAACGATGTTGGAAAGTGAATGGAATATCCACCAAGCATTATTTAGTAAATGTGATTAAAACAGCCTGGTCTTTTCCAGCTTTCTATGTGAAGCTGGAGACAGAATGTATCTGCCCTCAGCGTGGAAGGGATTGGCACTCTCATATCGCCCTTTTTAGTCACACTAGATGCTGTTTTAAGACCTCTTTTCAGAGCACGATACCATGGTCTCTTGAGACTGAAGGATGCCAATACCAATACTATGTGAAACTGGCAAAAAGAAGTCATTCTTACATATGACCCAGATCTGCTAATTAAAGCTAATTTAGCTCTTAAAGCCATGCACCTTTTTTCATATTTGCAGAGTAATGAGGGGAAAAAAATGGGATTGGGGTTGCTTTAATTAAAAATAGAAAGGAGCTGCTGTTGTGACAAATCCAAATTTTTGAAACAGTGCTTTATTACAGAACTAAATTGCATGCTAATTGATCCTCATTTTGAAAACATACCTTCATGTAATATTTGGGAGGGGGAGTCTACAACATGCTTTATATCCTGTTCCAACTGCATAATGCTAAAATACTTTAATTTTGAGTGCTTGAAAGCATCGTATAAACACAAAAGGCCTATTGATTCATATAGAATATCAAGCAATATTACCTAGGCTTGGGAATTTCTGCCTTTCTTGAATTCTAAAAGTTGTTCATATTAGTAACGTTATCAGAAGATAATAGGAGTTTTTGCTAATGTGGACTTTCCCAGATATGTTGGATTAGAAATCTCATTTTCATACCCAAATTAACTATTTGGTCAGTCTCATGAAGACCTACAGTTTCCGTAGCTTTTCCAGATAATTGGTCTGGAAAAGAAGAGCAGCATACACCTAGTTGGTTGAGCATTAACATGATATAAGACATGAGTCCCACACAGACTGTCTAAACTGGCCATCTGTTTCCTGTTGTATGCCTTACAGCATCTACTATGACAATAAAGAAGGCAGGCAAAATCTAACAGTTGTTCTCTAGCATCGGGTAGCCGGTGAATTGGTTTCATAGAGTCATCATATAGTAGTATTGGTAGATTCCAATCTCCAAAAGTCAAATCTTTTTTTTAAAGTGGAGAGTTTAATAGGTAGATATGGACTTCCACCTTTCAAGATTTTAAAGTTACTCCCATATCATAAATAGCCATTGGCATTCTAGTTTGTATCATTATTTATTTATAATGTACTTGGATGGTACTATCATTTACTTGTCGGTTTACTGTGTTCCTGACAGAAATATCTTACAGTCTAAAATTAGGTTAAGGTAGCAAAAAAAAGGAAGAGAAGCAATTTGGATCAGAAAGTATATCTGAAATGGAAATCCAGTTTTCAGCAGAATATTCATTCTTCTCTATTACTTATTTTAGCTTGCAACCTTTCCATAATAAGAGTCCCTTTGATTTTCACTTCTTAAAGATTGCGGTATTCATTCAGTTGGCTATGGATATGTGTGTGTGTGTAATATCTCTGTGTGTATCAGGGCTGGGTTCTATTTACCTTTACTACCGGTTCGCAACGGGCCTTTGCAAAAGCTTCCTGATGACATCGGGGTTGGTTGGCAGAGCCTCCTGCTGGTTTTACTACTGGTTCTATAGATCCGGTCCTAACCGGGACAACCCACCACTGGTGTGCATGTGGTTCATTATAAAGCAATTAGTTTAGCTTTTAACACAAAGTTTAAGTACATGGTTTGAAATATTAAGTTTCAAAATGCAGTACTTATGTGTGTGGCTAGAATGATAAAAATGATCTCATGTGAACACTTTTGCAATAATTCCTAGAACCTGTAGTAGCGCTATATCTATAGTGAGATAATGGCCAGAGACATTGTCCGTATACCGATGTCTTTCCTTATTTTCTGTTTTAGATATGAGGTATTTTTAAATCTAGCTTAATATATACTTCTTTCAATGGCATTGGGCACCAATAACTGGACACCTCCCTCATTGCTTGGAGATCCCCTCATCTCTAAGAATTTCTACATTCATCTAAGCATAGAAACAAACAGGAGGCCAGCATGCCTCAAATCATCATTCTCCAAGTTCATCTTTCTACATAAGAATTCCTTTGTGTGCCTCATGAGCATTCCTTGGGCAAGTCAAGGGATGCACTATGCAGTCTAAATGGCCTGCTTGCTAAATGTGCCCATTGTATATAGCGCTAAGGCAAGTGAGAGGCTGGTAGTTGGTCCTGGGAAGGAAGTATCAACAGATTGTCTCCTGGCATGGTTCCAGATTCTTGCTGTACCCACCTGTTTTTACTGGGCTGAAATCCTTATAAGCCACCAGTCACTTGTGTGAGATGGTGATGATACAAATAAATACATTTAATGTGTGTGTGTGTTTGTGTGTAAATCACCACACACACAGACCCCGATAAATTTTGAAATTAGACTGCATTAAAGAAAGCCAGGGAGCCTGTTTGGCTTAGTGGTGAAGGCACGAGACTAGAAAGTGGGAAACAGTGAGTTCTAGTCCTACTTTAGGCATGAAGTCAGCTGGGTGACTTTGCGCCAGTCACTCTCTCTGAGCCTTACGAAGAAGGCAAGGGCAAATTACTTTGAAAATCTTGCCAGGAAAACTGCAGGAACTTATCCAGGAGTCAAAACTGGCAATACCCCACCTCACCAAAAAGACCAAACTTGGTGTGCAACCTTAGGAAAGGCAGGTAATAGCTACAGTAGGGTTATATGGAAGAAACAGAATGCAAGACTTGGGTTTAGCCAATAAAATCTCATGGGTGAGTCATTTTGGCTTAAAACTCCTGATAAAAATTGTTTTGATAATAAAGTACGGTATAAGTATTTTATAATACATTTTATGTCTTGGGGAAAGGTTAGGAAGAAATTAATTCATTCTCGTTGTCCCTGGAGCCAGCGGTCAGGCATGGGTAGTCCAGCGCCGATATGCAGGATTGAGTCAGCAACTGAGAAGCTCCGCCTCCACTCTCTGCTTCCCAATTTCCTGACTCAATCCGATCGAGCAGGACACGTTAGAGCTGAGCTCCAGCAAGGTTTCATTCCTTGCCTTGTTCTTTGTCTTTTCCCAGCTTGGCTGGTTGATTAACAGCAAGAAGGGGTTTGCTCCCGAAACCGCTGTTTGTGAGGCTGCAGGTTCCCTGCTGGTTGAGCCTAGCCTCACTCTCTTCAGAAAAGGTTTTTCCTTTTCTCTGATAAGCCAGGATTGGCTTCCTGATTGCCTGAAAGGCTTGGAAATTGGAGGAGGGTGCTGGACGGAGTCCCGCCAGCCAGAGCCTCTCATAGCTGCCTCTGCTAACAGCCACCACTGTTTGAGACTCTCAGGACTTCAGCGTTCATCTTCTGGTCGGTATCATGGGCTTTTCTGGAGGCAGGGGGTTCTTGTGGGCATTCAGCTGCAGCCCTTCCCTCCCCTCACCCCCCAGGCTTGATTCGGGGGTCAGGAGGCCTCTTTTTCCCTGGGTACAGGGTTCGAATCCTCCCGGTGGCCATTTTAGAAGTTCCGGTGGCCATTTTGTTTCAGCCTCATGGCCATTTGGGCCCATTTTGATTACAGGCAGCCGTTTTATAGGCCTCTATAGGCCCTTTTTCAGGCATGGGTGCTAGTAAAGCCTAACATGGGACAATCATAAGCTGTCCCTTTGCTGAATCCCATCAGTTTTTAAGCCTGTGGAAAGCTTTAAATCTTATAGGAATTCCTTTCAGTCTGCTTACAGGCCACTCCACCCCAAATTAAGACCTCAGGATGGCTTCCAGGAAGACTCCCAAGGCTTCTTCCCACCAGCCCCATGGGGAATTATCTAAAGAAGCTGATCCTGTTCCAGCTAAGAAAAGCAGGAAAACTCACCACACTTCTAAGGCCTCCAGGGCTTCTCGCCCTAAGGCCCTGACTAAAGAGGAACTAAAAAGGCAGCAAGCCATGGAAAAGGCCATTCAAAAAGCACTTAAAGCGGTTTCCTTCCAAGAAGGGGTGATTCTCAGCCCCCGGCCTACTCCAACCTCTGCACCTTCTGAGCCTGTAGTTACGCCTGCAGAGCTTCCTGATAGCACCAGGGCTCCTTCACCTGCCCTTTCTCCAGATAGAGAATTCCCCCCCTCCAAAGATACTGAGAAGGTTGATGAGGCCCTGTTTGGGGCTCAATCTGATTCCTCCCCCCAATTCAGATAGGGACCCTGTTCAGGATCCTCCAGCCCAGGTTGTCTCTTCCTTGGCCCCTCCTCCTCCTCCTCCTCCTTTACAAGAGGCTCAGGTTTCTACCAATCTGGCTTCTTATATCCAAGAGGCTATAAGGATGGGAATCAGGCAGGAACTCCATCAGAGAACATCTTCCTGGGTTTCTAGTCAGTCTCAGTCCCTGGTGGATGTAGAGGGGTCCATTCTCTCTGAAGGAGAGATACGGGATCAGGATCACCATGATGCAGAGTTTGCCCGGGCCTGTTCCCCAGATCACTCAGTAGGGGATTCCACTTCTATACCGGATCCTCTGGACCAAGAGATGTCTGAAGATGAGGACTTGGGCCCGGACCAGCCCACTTTTGTGGGCTCTTTAAGCCACAATTGTTCCGCTCCTTGTTGCATAAGGCTAAGGCTACTACGGGCCTGGGAGTTTCCCGCCCTATCATAGCAGCTCAGGAGGAGGGTGCTGCCTCCTCCTCTTCTGCGGTTCCCCTCTTTGAGGTGCCAACAATTGAGGCGGAGGAGGTCCCTGGCCCTAAACTTTTTAGGGAGGTCCTACAACGCCAATGGTCAGCCCCTGCTTCAGGCCCTTGCCCAAATTCGGCGGATAAGAGGATTTATAACTTGGCCCCCAAGTTCTCTTCTTTATTACAGATCCCTGCCGTAGATCAGCCAGTAGCAGAATTGTTAGGTTCAGCCAACCTTATGGGCCCTCCGGAAGAAAGCCTTCGCCCTGAGGATAGGCGCATGGAGCATTCCTTGGTAAGATCTCACCAGGCTACCGCCTGGTCGGTTAAGGCATCCATGGCGGCCTCTTTCTTTAACAGGGCTTCCATATTGTGGCTTAGACAGTTGCAAGCTAGGCTTCCAGTCTCGGATTTACGAGCTCAACAAGATATAAGCAAAATCATTGTGGCCTTAGAATTTTCAGCGGATGCTACATTAAACGCCTCATGCTTCGCTGCCAAGGCCATTGGCTCTTCTGTAGCGGCTCGCAGGCTGCTCTGGCTTCATCAGTGGCAGGCTGATACTAAATCAAAGTGGCGCTTGGCATCTTCCCCTTTCGCAGGTCCCAAGCTATTTGGAGCCTCCTTAGACCCCCTCCTCGTGGAATCCAGAGACAAGCGCTGTGTGCTCCCGGCTTTGTCCCGGCGTTCTGATTCCAGACCCCAATCTTCCTTTCGCTCCTTCAGGGGTTCAGACCCCTCCTATGCAGGGACTCGTAGACAACATTTTCCCCCTGCTAGACAGTTTCGGCCTCAAGACCACCCGGGTTCTTCCTCTTCCAGAGATTTCTCCCGTCAACCCTTTCGAGGCAACAGGGGGAGGGGTTTCCATAAGTCCCACTGACGGTCTGGTTCCGCTTCCCATTGGCGGCCGCCTGGCGTTCTTCGCCAGCCAATGGGAGGCTACCTCATCGGACGCTTGGGTGAGAGAGACTATCAGATTTGGCCTCTCTCTCGAATTTATCTCCATTCCCCCAGACAGGTTTCTTCGCTGCCCAGGCTCCCAAAACAAAGCCACCAAACACCTCATGGAATCTGCCATCAGTCACCTCCTCAAGATTCGAGCTATCGAGCCTGTCCCTCCGGGGCAGCTCGGACTCGGCTTCTATTCTCGGTTGTTTGTCATCCAGAAATCTTCGGCGGGATGGAGAGCAATTCTCGACCTCAAGGCCTTGAACCGCCGGATAATTTACCGGCGGTTCAAGATGCAATCCCTCCAGACCATCCTGGAGGGCATCAGGAGGGGAGATTGCCTCACGTCAATCGATTTGACGGAGGCATATCTCCATGTTCCCATCCTTCCAGAACATCGTCGTTTCCTCAGATTTGGTTTCGTGAACAGTTATTACCATTATCGAGCTCTTCCCTTCGGCCTCTCCTCGGCCCCGCGGGTGTTTACAAAGCTGATGGCTGCTCTTGCGGCCCATCTCCAGACAATGCCGGTAAGGATGCAGTTCTTCCTAGACAACCTCCTTATCCAGTCTGTCTCGGAGCAGCGGGCTCGTCAGGACCTGGCTTCCACTGTCCAGGTCCTGGAGAGTCACGGGTTCTTAGTCAACCGGGCCAAGAGCCATCTGGTCCCGACTACCCGCATCCATCACCTGGGTTCCATCATAGACATGAGAGATTGCAGAGTCTATCTTTCTCAGGACCGCCTGGCCAGTCTGCGGTCTCTGGTCAAGTCAGTGAGGTTGGGGAGGAGCTCTTCCCTGGCCTCGCTGTCCCATCTCCTGGGAAAGATGGTTTCCTGTATAGGCATTGTCCCTGCTGCTCGCTGCGGCAGCTTCAGTGGTTCCTCCTTCCCTTCCAAAGGCAGCGGTTAGGGTCCTTTCCCCGGAAGGTTCCTCTTCCCCCCCAGGGTCCTCCGGTCACTCAAGTGGTGGACTTCTCTGGCCATCCTTCAAGGGAGGGAGTTCCACGTATCCCGTCAAATGATCATAACCACGTACGCCAGCCTTCACGGCTGGGGGGCCCTTCTGTCCTCCTTCCTAGCACAGCAATGGTGGTCCAAGGCCTATCTCAACCACAACATAAACTGGTTAGAACTCCGGGCCATTCACCTTGCTCTTCGGGCCTTTGAGGACAAAGTTCTAGACAGGTACATTCTCATCAGGACAGACAATGTGGCAGCCAAGACCCATATAAATCACCTAGGGGGGACCCGCTCCAGTCACCTCGTGGGAGGCAGAGAGGCTAGTGTCCTGGGCAGAGACACATGTGAGATCGATTCAAGCAGCTCACATTTCCGGGGTGGACAGCTCTCAAGTGGATTGGTTGAGCCGATCGACGTTGGATCCAGGGGAGTGGTCCCTCGACACAAATCTCTTCAGGGAGATTACATTTCATCTAGGGATTCCCGTAGTAGATTTATTTGCAACCAGGTCCAATCAACAGGCACAGAGATTCTTTTCCCGCTTTCCGGAACCAGGGGCGGAAGCCGTGGACGCTCTCCATAGCAATTGGCCTCCTGGGCTGCTGTACGCCTTCCCTCCCCTTCCCTTGACAGCCAAAGTCATTCGGAAGTTGCTCCTGGAGAGAGCGGAACTAATCCTCATCGCTCCACACTGGCCTCGACGACCCTAGTTCGCAGACCTGAAATCCCTGTCCGTGATTCCTCCTTGGCGCCTCCCAGTAGCCAGGCTGGTCCTTCGTCAGGGATACATTCTGCATCCAGACGCAGCATGGCTTCAGCTAACCGCCTCGAGGTTGAGCGGCGACTGCTGACCGATCGACGGCTTCCTTCTACGGTGATCAACACCATTCAGGCGGCTCGCAGACCGTCGACGACATGGATCTACGACTCCACATGGCGAACTTTTTCTTCCTGGTGCAACATGAATTCCATCTTCCCCACCTCTGCCTCCACAAAACATGTGTTAATATTCCTACAGGATCGTCTGGAGGCAGGCTTGGCCCCTAACACCCTCCGCAGGCAAGTAGCCGCTCTGTCATCCATCCTTTGTTGTGGTTCAAAAAGGTCCCTCTCTTCTAGACCCCTCATTAGGCAGTTTCTACGGGGGGCTTCTAACCTTCGGCCAGCCCTTATCCACAGGTATCCCTCATGGGACCTTCCCCGGGTTCTAGACTCCCTCACACGGGCTCCCTTCGAACCCCTTCAGGAGGCGGGGCTTAGGTTCCTAACCTATAAGATGGTTTTTCTCTTAGCCATCACCTCGGCTAGGAGGGTCTCGGAATTGGCCGCTCTGTCCATGAGGGATGACCTTTGTATCTTCCATCCGGACAGGGTGGTCCTTAGACTAGACCCCACCTTTCTTCCCAAGGTCAATTCCCCTTACCATCGTTCGCTGGAGTTGGTCCTCCCTGACTTCTGCCCTCACCCATCCCACCCTAGGGAACGTCTTTGGCACTCCTTAGATGTTAGGCGAGCTCTTCGCATTTACTTGCGCAGGACTTCCTCCTTTAGACAATCAGAATCGCTCCTGGTATCCTTCCAGCCAGCTTCTCTCGGCAGGAAGGTTTCAGCGGCTACATTGGGGAGGTGGATTAGGGCCACTATTGCCAGAGCGTATGAAAGTCAGTCTCTTCCAGTTCCCCACCGCATCACCGCCTACTCTACGCGTAGTGCGGCTACTTCGGTGGCCTGGGCCTCTCAGGCATCCTTAGAGGAAGTTTGCAGGGCAGCCGCCTGGCAATCTCCCACCCCTTTCATACGTCACTACAAGCTGGATCGTTTCGCCTCCGCGGAGGCTGCCTTCGGGCGCAGGGTCCTTCAACAGGTGATCCAGGCTCCACCTTCCCCAGCTCGGGCGGGTCCCTCCCTATAGGTTCCGCTTTGGCATGTCCCATGCCTGACCGCTGGCTCCAGGACAACCAGAAGGAGCGTTCAGGTAAGTCAACGCCCATTTACATCCTCTATATTTTCTATGGTTCCTTTTAGAGGGAATCTTGCTGACTTACCATGTAGAGTTGACTGCAGCTTTTTCTGCAAATATAAGGGAAGGGAATTGATGACCTTTGCTCTGCAAACATGTTCTGTCACATCAAGTAGTTTGACAAGAACTATTTGGCCGCATCATTTTAAAGACTCTGTTACTTCCAAGTGTCCTAGATATCAAGCTACAGCCTTCAGCGCATGGCTTGTATTACAAAGCTCTAGGAAGTAATTCCTCTGGGGATAAATTGTTGCAAAATATTGTTAGTGGCAATCCTGCAAGTTTTGCAGTAGCTATTTACTTTCTGTTCTTTTTGGCAGAAAGCAAAATTTCTTTCCAACCAACAAAAAGATACTAGAGATGAAAATATCAGTATGCTTTGACTATGAACAAACTCTGGCAGCATCAGAAAATAATCCAGAACTGAGAAGAAAACATCTGGTTTGTTTTTTTTTCTCTTAAGACCAGAACAACTAAGAAACTTATGTCCTGTTTTGATATTGCACTTAACTTCTTTATAATTCCTTGTTCTTGCAAAAGTAGAGCTTAAGCTTTCCATATGAGCTTTACATGTAAGATATTGTTAACTATTTGTAAAAGTGTCTCCCTTTTTCACCAAAGCATGCTTTTCCTTGGGATATTGGAAAAGGCAGCCCTAATATCAACCCCAGCCTAGGATGCCAAAGAGATTTCTCTAATGACCCATATGAAACTAGATTTGGATTTGAACTGGTAAGGCTTTGGTTAAAAACAGCTCAGCCTAAACATTCACTGGGCAGCCTTTATGTTCTCCCAGCTTAAATGGAATATATCTGTCTACACGCCAATCCTGAAAGAAAAGGTGTTGTATACGAATTTGGTAGATAAAATAACTGCAAAAGCCTTTTCCTCAGATGGGATGAGTTGGCCCATTGTCTTCTTCCAAAGGTTTATGTTGGGTTAGTTCTTTTACACCACTGTTCTAAGGCCCATAATTTTGGAGTATATCCACACTGAATTCAGTGGGAGTTCTGGGTAGATTTAGATAGAATTGTATTATTTGAAACAGAAGACCATTGCACTGTAGCCTTTCTTTCTACGGCCTACAACCACATTCTGATTATTCAAGTAATTTCTTGGTTTGGAACTACCATCACCTTTGTAAAGCTCTGGAGATACTACATATGTTTTAAAAATGCTCTAACTGGATCTTTCTGGAGACATATTATTCTCTTGTTTGTGAGGGAAAGGTTTAATAAATTTGCAACCTGAAGCAATAGTGGAGAAACAGGCCTGTCTCTCATGAAATGTAGATCCCAACCATGTATTTTTTTTTTCTTTAGTTGCCTTCGGTTTGTTTTCATGCTCAGTTATTTGCTTAGTCATCTCTGTTTCTAATCCAGTTAATGTCTTCTGCTGCCACCACTATTTTTCTTTCCTTTTTTGTTTGTGTGTATCTTTGAGTCAGTCTTGTCTCCTAGTAACCAACTGGATAGCTCTATGCAGTTTTCTTAGCAGTGTTTTGAGAAGTACTTTTCCTTTATCTCTGTTCTAGGACTGAGAGAGAGAAAGAGACGGGTCCAAAGTCAAACAGTTGGTTTAATTTTGGGCCTAAGACGGAACAGTCTCATGGGTTTTAGTCAGGTGCCTTAACTACTAAACCAGACTGGCTCTCAATGCTACTACTTGAATTTATAAAGTATATTATGTCTTTTTTATCTCATAAGATAATGATCTTAGAAGAAAGTATAGATGAAGTAGTAAGATGCGCCCCAAACCACCGAGTAATTCCATAACAATTAAATGAACTTGAAGAAATACAAATACAAGATCATTGGATGAGGGGTTATGTTGATGATTGAATATGTCCCTTTCTGTTTCTGAATCATATTTTAAGAGAGCATCTGGAACTATGACCCATTGCATTGGCAACACAAATGATTGTTTTTCCTTTGTGTGACTTGTATTTAGGCCATGGAGAATGCCACTGTGGGGAATGTAAGTGCCACAACGGCTATATTGGGGACAACTGCAACTGCTCAACGGACACAGGCCGGTGTCTTTCCAACGATGGCCAAATGTGCAGTGGGCGAGGCAACTGCATCTGTGGGAAATGCCACTGCACTGAACCTGGAGCTTTTGGGGAGACTTGTGAGAAGTGTCCCACCTGCCCAGGTGTCTGCAGTACTAAAAGGTATGTGCCAATATCTAGATTCAAAATCACTCAAAGAGCAACGTCATCACATAGTTTTCTTTTTGGTTTCTTGGCTGCATTACTGCCCTTCTAATCCTGAACACCGATAATCCTCAACTTACAACTATTCATTTAATGACTGTTCGAAGTTACAAAGATGCTGAAAAAAGTGACTTACGACCATTTTCACAATTACAACCATTGCTGCATCCCCATGGCCATGTGATTAAAATTCAGACGCTTGGCACCTGGCTCATATTTATGACAATTAACAGTGTCCCGGGATCATGTGATCCCCTTTTGCGACCTTCTGACAAGCAAAGTCAATGGGGAAGCCAGATTCACTTAACAACCGTGTTACTAACTCAACAACTGCAGCAATTCGCTTAACAACTGTGGCAGGATAGGTCATAAAATGGACCAAAACTCACTTAACAAATATTTTACTTAGCAACAGAAATGTTGGGCTCAATTGTGGTGGTAAGTTGAGGACTACCTGTACTTCTGCAAGTACAAAAAAAAATGTGTTTATCAAAGCTCGACAGAGGTTAGTGTAAGGGAGATCATTTCTAATGTGCTCCGTAGCGTGAAAGTAAGGGCTTGGCTTTTCAATTAAAAAAAACTCTTAACAATAGAACATCGAATAGAACTTTCCCCGGGACTCATACAGTATGTTAGTCATCTGCTTATCTTCTCTCATTCTGCTCCAATAGTTCAAGATATCTGATTGACTAACCTTGCTTCAGATCTGTGACCCTTTATCCAAGTTGGAAACAGCACAGTGTTCATACATTAAAGCTTGTCAGAAATCCCAGTTTGTTTAGCCCCGGACAGCTGAGAAAACCAAGTGATGTATGAAGATATAATAAGTCACTGGTATACTGTGTTCTGTTTTGCTTAATGCAATCCCCACTCTGCATTTCTATCCTTAGTTCCAATTTTATTCAGCCTCAAATTATTTAAAAAAAAAAACTTGTTTGGGACTACTCCAAGGAATTGTTCCCTTAAGCCAGTCCTCTCTTGAATGATTTCTCTTTGAAGTGCCTTTATTCTTTTTATGAATATTCTTATAGGGAGGTTAACCAAGCTGAAATCACTTCCTGGAAAGATTTAACAGTCAAACAATACATAATTTATGTAGATTAAATAGGAATAAAAACATCAAAACAGCTTTGTTTGAGATAACATTGTGGTACACATTATATGTTAAGAATGTCCTTGACCCTCACAACAGCAGCTGGCCTGGTTTGTTTGATGTAAGATCTTCAAAAGAACACAAATGTTACAATCTGGTGGGCCTTCTGTGGGACCATAGTCTTGTCACAAATCTGAATCCAAATTTGAACGGATTCTAGAGCAGCACTGAGGAACTCTGGCCCCTTTATGACTTGTGGATTTCAACTCCCAAAATTCCTGATTTTGTGGCCCAGGAATTCTGGGAGTTGAAGTTCACAAGTCATAAAAGGACCATAGTCCTCCACTCCTGTTCTAGAGCAATAGTTTGTATTATGTTAGGGCCATTGCTGCTTTAAAGAAGAGAGACATTCAGAGCCCTGGTGCTACAGTTAGAATATCAAGACTCATTTCACCTTTATTCTCTATCATGCGTTAGATTAGGGCTCTCTAAACTTGGCAACTTCAATGTAGACTTCAACCCTCAGAATCCCCCAGCCTGCATGGATGGCTGAAGAATTCTGGGAGTTGAAGTCCACAAATGTTAAAATTGCCAAGTGGGAGACCCCTGTGTTAGGTGTTGAACTCAAGGGAATATTCACCTGAATTTGTAATATTGATACAATTGTAATAAAAACCTATTTTGGGTTGGAATATTTGACTCTCATTCTTCTCTTCGCATGTTGTAACAGCCACAGAGGTAAATTAATCTGCAAATGCACTAATATGCAGTCTATACCTAAAGAGATTTTATTTTCCAAAGGCACCTCGTTATCGTGTTTTAAACGTGACTTGAAGATATCTTTATCAACGATTCTTCCTTCCCAGGGACTGCATTGAGTGTATCCTGTTCAACTCAGGAAGGTTGGCTGATAACCAAACCTGCCAAAAACACTGCCGGGATGAAATCGTAACACGAGTAGATTTTCTCAGTAAGTACCACCAAAGTGAAAACAACGGAAACGTTGCACATATAAAATGTGTGAATCATAGGTGTATTTCTGACAGGGAGAACACTTGAACAAAGCTGCCATAATTTGTTTTTGATGTCATAAATTCTTGGCTCATTTGAGTGGGATTTTTTTTTAGCCTTCTGTGCTGTTCAGGAACTGGAGAAAACTTTCTGACGTATTTAGAATGCTTTGTGTGACAATAACAGAAGCAAACACTGCATTTATTATTTATTTATTAAATCTATTTATATAGCCACCTCTTTGATACAAAACAAACAAGGAATAAGGCACACAAATCTTTAAAAAGCCCTTAATCCAGGAAACGTGCCCCATTGCATACCTGGAACATAAGATCTAGCACAGAACCAGGTCTTCAGGACCTTGCAGAAGGCCAGAAAGGCTGGGGCCAGCCGAATCCCTGGAGGGATTGTGTTCCAGAAGATAGGTACCATGCAGTGGTGGGATTCAAATTTTTTTACTACTGGTTCTGTGATCATGGCTTGGTGGGTGTGGCTTGGTGGGCGTGGCAGGGGAAGGATACTGCAAAATCTCCATTCCCACCCCACTCCAGGGGAAGGATATTGCAAAATCCCCATTCCTGGGGGAAAGATACTGCAAAATCCCCATTCCCTCCCTATCCCGCTAACCTGCTTTCCAGCTCCCTTCTCCTGTGCAGGGCAACAAAAGAAGGCCCAGCTGAGACTCGATCAGCTGAGACTCAGGAGGCAGCAAATAGATGGCGGGGGGCAGCCAGAGGTGGTATTTGCCAGTTCTCTGAACTACTCAAAATTTCCGCTACCGGTTCAACAGAACTGGTCAGAACCAGCTGAATACCACCTCTGGTACCATGGCAGAAGGGACATTTATGGGGCTTGGACCACTAAGACTCTTTGGCTGACAGTACCCTCTTGCCAGATCACATAGGACAGGTGGGAGAGCTGGGAAGAGGCTGTTGTCTCTTACGTTTCCACCTAATTGAATATTGGACTGCCGAATGTTGGGAGACCTTTGTTTGCTATAGACTGTCAAAGCAGAGAGTTCTGAATTGAATAGCCCTTAGTGTTCATTTATGTTCCAGGTGGATTAACTGTTTAGATGCTGGTTGCAAATATTCAAGTGGATTAACTGTTTAGATACTAGTTGTTTAGATACTGGTTGTAATACTCAAGTGAATTAACTGTTTAGATGCTAGTTGTAATCCAGCACCTTTCTGGATTGTTTAGATGATATTTGTGCATGTGCACAAATGATAGCCAAACAGAGGTGAGCCTAGATGAACTTTTTAGTCCATTCCAATACTGAGTTTAAATATTTTAATGTTTGGGTGTGTTCGAATTTCAACTCAGTTGTCTTTAAAAAGAATGGCCTCATCTTTTTTCTTACCTAATGTTAATGCAGACATGGAGACCATTTTGGCATTGCTCTTCATTCATGTATGACTTCTGTCTCTTTGACTCACCTTTCACTCTTCCAATAACACAAGCAACAGTATTTGCTAATATAAATGTTTTGCAATACTCTTTTCTTTCTTTAATCTATGATAGATATGTTTCTATCGCTTTTGAGGGCAAGGGTGAGTTTGACATTCCTTTGGCTATTTGCACAGGGTTTTAATATCAATTCTGCTTTCAATCTTTTGAAGAAAATATCATTCTTCATCTAGAAGTGGACTAGAGATTTTGTGGCAGCCTATTTTAATAATGATTTTACCTAGAACATCTAGCTGAAACCTTCCTTTTTCTGTGAATATAAAAGAGAACAAGTTTTCAACTTAATTTCAAATAGCTAAATGTAGATAACCCTAAATGATAGTCTTTAGATTAAGGCTGTTTTGCTAAATTCACATGTTTAAACTCTGCAAAGATAACCTAGTTAAATATTGTGCTGGCTTGCACAGAAAGGCCTTCCAGTGCAAGGAGAAAATTGCAAATCGTTCAAAGGCCAATTCTACAGAATTATTTCCTTATCTGCCCTACTGGCAAAATAATAAATATAACATTTTTTTCACCTCTGGTTTGGTCCTTAGAGGTGGAAGCACCAGCTTTTGGGGGGACAGTTGTAGTTGGATGAGCTATAGGAGGAAATATGAGAAGAAGAAAAATAGGATAATTACAGCTAATGAATTGCAGTTTGATTTAGAATGTTATTTGTGATAGCATTCCACAAGAGAGGGACAGTTAACATTACACAGAAAGATACACAGTGCTTGGGGTGTTTGGCCAAAACTCTGCCCAGTTCATTATTGGTTCATTTGAACTGTGGTGGTACAGTAGTTAAAATTCAGTATTGTAGGCTGACTCTGCTCACTGCCAGCAGTTCGATCCTGACTGGCTCAAAGTTTGACTAGCCCTTCCATCCCTCCAAAGTCAGTAAAATGAGGACCCAGATTGTTGGGGGCAATCCGTAAACCGCTTAGAGAAGGCTGTAAAGCAGGGGTGGGTCCTACTTACCTTTACTACTGGTTCGCATCACGCCCGTGCATGCTTGCTCGCTTTGCTCGTCTGCGCGCACACTCTTCTGCGCATGCACAGCAGCTTCTACACATGCGCAGATCACCTATGATGATGTCCGGGTCAGGGGGCAGAGCCTCCCGCCGGTTTTACTACTGATTCTTGTGAACCAGTCCAAACCGGGGGCAACCTGCTGTAAAGCACTAGAAAGTGGTATATAAGTCTACGTGCTATGGCGATTGTATTTTAAATGCACATTTCTAGAATAATGCACCCAAAACTTTCGAAAACGTGTTGATTTTATAGGCAACAAGAGTTCTGCATAAACCAAAGGAAATGAACAGTGCCTAGAGAATATATGAATAAACAGAATCTAGGCTATGAAAGTGCCTTTGCCCTGTGATAAAAATCTTTGCTGAATTTATCAAATATTTATCATCTAATTTTTCATGTTTTGTACATGCTAAACTTGTTCCTGGGTATTATAAAGGAGGAGAATGATATTAAATTACCTGCAAGAATTTATAAAATTTGAACCACCCATGCAACATTCTTTTGTTGTGTAACCTCTATCAATATTACGCATTGAAAAAACACGCACACAGAGAGAATGAAGTGGGACTTGTTTACCAATCTCCTTCTGCAGATCATCAGTTGTTATAAGCAGACAGTTGAATACTATGTGTATATTGTCCTCATACTGATCTTAAAAGTTCCTTGGTAGTAAGATTGAAGAGCCGCTGCTGTTTAAATTTATAATACGTCTGTGTAGAAAAATGTCTTCTTTTATATAACAAATAATAATCAGTTAATAAAGAATAGAGTAGCTTCTTATATCTGTTGGCAAAATGTTCACATAATAATGAACCCGTTTTTGTGGGTGAGAGTTGCAGTGGTTTCAAAGGGCTTAATTTATTAGGTACTATATTGGGAACCACATGGTGCATACTTCCTCTCCTGACAGTGAGGGGTCTTTGATGCTTTTGGTTGTTTTCTTGCAGATGTTTCATTAGCCAGTTGATGATCTTACCTAGTTCGGCAATGAAATATCTGCAGGTAAAGAACCAAGCTCAGAGAACACCAAGCACCCCACAGTTGAATCCTGAGCTACAAATGTTCTCTTCCATAAATATCATTGTTTTGTGCCCTGCCTTCCTAAAATACAACTGTTCCCCCTATATATTCTCAATGGCATTTCCATTGCAGTTTGAGTTTGTATGAACTAAGGCTGAGTGGGAATCCACTATTGTTTATAAAATTCCATGTTTTTTGCAAGAACTCTTAGAATCCTGCAGGATTCCTTTAGGAGAATTTGGCCAAAGATCCACTGAGCTTCAAAAGCAGTGAGTTCGGTGCCAAGTGCCATGGGAGCAATCAGTTTATAATTTCATTGAGATGTTTGAATCTCTATGCGTTCAGTCTGCTTGCTGGCTCCTAGTTGTCAAGTAGCAAAGGCTCACCCAGGGTATAGATAGGGGTCTCCAACCTTGGCAACTTTAAGACTTGTGGATTTCAACTCCCAGAATTCCTCAGCCAGCAAAGTCTTAAAGTTACCAAGGTTGGAGACCCCCGGTATAGATGAGCAGGGAAAAAAATTGAGTCCTCAACATGGGGTCACTATAGGAACAGAGGCAACATACTGAAGAATATTTAAATGACCTCTTTCTTTTATAAAGATTGCCCAGATATGCAGCAACCTGGGTGACAAGTGGTACTCTGTGGATGTGTGGTAAAATAATAGCATTGTCAATTATTTGTCATCCAATTCAAACCATGTAGGCTAAGCCCCGCTTTATCTGTAGAACTGATGCCTCCTCAGGTCTGCTCCATGCTTTGAGCACAGTTAATGGATTTGTTTACGATCTCATTATAGGTACTTTTAATATCCTCAATTCTGCTTTTTTGTTTAGATCGGAGGTGTCAAACTCGCGGCCCGCAGGCCGGATGTGTCATGCACTGGTCACGCCCACCCCCATTTTAGCAAAGGGGGCCCTGAAAGTCGCGATACGTTACTTGACAACAACATGATGATGCAAGTTTGACACCCCTGGCTTAGAGGGTCAGCAAATAAACTGCAACTGTAATTGAAGCAAGTTCCCCGCCTTTATATAATTTGTTGGGGGTCAGAGCAGCTTTTCGTGTTGGCTTTTTATATATTTTTTTAAAATTAATTTTAGTTTTCTTTCTTGGAACCTGTCTAGTGTGTAGCTTATTTTTAAGATAATAATATACTTAGTAATAGCAGTGCTTAATCTTTTCTTGTCAGAACTAGAAACGGCTGCCAGGTGTCTTTATTTCCCAAAGGGCTAAATAGTTTTTAAAAGGATTGAAGTCTGTGCAAGTTAAAAAAAAAAGACCTATCTGAAAATATATCACTTACCTGTCTCAACCTACCTCATATCTCTGAAAAGCTTTAATTAACAGATTAGTTTAATGCTGTCTGTTGATCCCTCCATAGTATTTTCACATCATATATGTCTGTAATACATATCATCCAAAATTGTAATTCTCCTCACTTACCACCCTACGCCCAGAAATAGGCTGTAAAATTAAACCTTTTTCTAGACAAATACTTCCTTTATGCAGATTTGTAGAAGGAAATGAAACTTCCTCCTCTAAAGAAATTACTCCAAAAGGCCAGGTTTTCCTTGGCCTTCTTTCAGGACCTCATAATAATTACTGTTTTAGTGGAGTACAACCACGTCAACGTTTCCTCTACATTCCCTGAGTGATATCTATCCATAGGTTTATAAACAATTAGTCATGAAGTAAAGCAATTGGGTTGGACATCTCATCCAACACACTCTCTATGTTAATAGTTTGCATAATTTTAGACATGCGAACACTTCCATAATGTGCTCCATGTGTACTAATAAGAAGCCTCTCATATTGAAGGCATCCAATCTCGTGAGAATCCCAGCATATCCTTCAATTGCAGAGGCCAAAATAACAGGTATTTTAAACACATTGTGATGTGCTGAATACATACCAACAACACAAACATGGAACATGAGTTTTGCATTTGAATATATTGCAATGTATTGCATTAATGCCCTTTATTCCACTTGAGTTTTTTAAAATCTTATTTCAGAAACTGATGACCCTAATTCAATCTTATGCGCTTATCCCGTGAAGGATTGTGTGATGAAATTCACATACTCAGAACTCACCAATGGAAAGACAAATATCAGTGTTCTCAAGGAACCAGGTATTTATTTATCTGCTTGCTTTTTCTTATTGATGTAAACTCTTCAGGCCATCAAGGCAATGAGAATTTAAAAACAAACAAAATATCTTAGAACAGTGCACGACTCAGATTTGGACACAGTTTTTATTAGTAGAAAAATATATGTGAATCAATTCTACTCCATTTTTTACAGAGAGTGGGTGATATAAATATTGAAGAGAAAGTTGGCTATTGGTAACACAAGGGGCATTTGAAAAACCCAGATCGACAGATCCATAAGATAAAATTCAAAAGGTTTATTGAGAAAGTGGATTATTAATTCCAGCATTTGAAAAGCTGGTGTCCATCACCAGGTCATGTGTACCTAGGATGACAAGATAATTTCAAAGTCATATCATACTTCTTAGCATGCTTGTGTTACTTTTAGGAAGATTTCAATCCGGAAGTAATAAACTGATTTAGACCTAAAATGAACGCATAGAACTTCATCATCGAATATAAATTAGCAGTGGTAATCTTGGTTTCGCGTGGATTTTCAACATGCATGTAACAGGAAAATACTATATTTGTTGAGATGGACAACAAATTTGTTGAAATAAGCTCGCTTCAGTTTGGAAGCACTATTGCCAGAAAAAACATTTGGAACAAGAACTAACCAACTGGATAGAAATCCCACCCATTCCATATACTAGCTAGGCTAAATATAATTATCACCAGATTGAAAAGAATCTAGATAATCCAATGTATAAAATAGCAATTTAAATGGAAAACATTGGAGAAAGTCAATTTGTAACTGAATATTCATTTTGCTTAAATCAGGTGTGATCAGATGTAAGCTGATTTCCAGCCAGGAGTAAGAAACAATGATAAATTATTTTCTCATTTCCATATTTTGAACAGTGAAATGTAAGCAGTAAATGTTCCCTTGGGTCAAACTTGATGCAAGGTGACTTATATAGATGAGTCTGTCTTGTCTTGTTTGCAATAATATAGAAGTGACATCTTGCGGCCTTTACTTCACCTCTAGTCTACAGTGGTGAGTGCTTCCGGTGGTTCCCATCCAAGAATTAACCTAATCTGATCCTGCTTAGTTTTTTCAAGATGAAAGTTGGCTAAATGCTGCCATCTGCTGTGAAAAATTATCTCACAAATGCTTAGCAAAAAAGTATAGCTTGAGATATATACGGAATAGTTAATACAAATATCATTAATAAACAGATAAATAAATAATATATAAACAGTGCACCTGGCACCCGAGATTCCTGGCACTGAAAAAGATTTTCCTTTTATACCAGTCTAAGGAGGAGTCCCTTTTCCATTGTTAGAACTTTCAGAAGAATCCAATTTGGTTACATAGAGCAGTCCTACAAATAAATAACACTTACACTTAATCCAATGCCAGCTGACTCTCTAAAGGAAAACATTTAAATCTAGCTGATAATTCCCAGAAATTTATCTTATGCATATAACCTTCTCTGCAAAGAGATGTCTCTGACACAAAAGAGTGTGGCCTACATCCATCAGTCATGCGCTGTGTGCCCATAAACCTCTCAGCATAAAATTTTCATTTTTAAGTTAACATGTGCTGCTCTGATTTGGGATCATACTTGGGAGCTGCTTATAAAAACAGTTTCCCATCTGCTTAATGGCGTTTGCACAGCCAGCACATCCTCATGAATCATACGAATTCAATTTGCATCAGCATAATCCATGATACTGAATTTAAGCAATAGACTTATATTGCTTAAATCTCAGGCCTACTTTTAATGCTAAAAATGGATAATAACATTTGAAAACAGTTACATTCAAATATTTTCCAATTAGATTCACGCATACTTCAGGCGCGATGTATTCTGTTATTGTCCGATGAGGCCTGTTTTGAAGACACTGCCCTTGTCAACAATAGTGAATCATGTTTCCCTCTTTCTTCTTCTTAGAGTGTAGTACCGCCCCTGATGTCATGACGATCTTACTCGCTGTAGTAGGCAGCATTGTGCTTCTGGGCATTGTCCTTTTGGCAATCTGGAAGCTGTTGGTTACTATTCACGACAGACGGGAATTTGCCAAATTCCAGAGTGAGCGTTCCCGGGCAAGATACGAAATGGTGAGTATTAAATTAGGAAAATAAAGAGGAGATAGAAAAAGTCACAGTGGTTCAGAAATGTGAAGAAATACAAAAGGATGCTGAAAATATGGAGACGGTCCTAGTTCTGGAAAGGGAAAGAATGTATTTAGAAAACATTAGATTTTATTATTCGGGCCCTTTTTGAGAATTGTATTTTATAGGTCCCTCTTTAACATATACAGCAGCTCCTATCTTCAATTATAACAATGTACATCAGTTTGTTGTCACGATCATTTTACCTGGATATAAATGAATTCAAGCTAGTGTGATGAAAGATGGTAGAAAGTAAGGTCATGTGGATTATTTAAAGAGATATTTAGCAAAGCAAGTGAAGCCAAACAAAAATCTTTTGTTCAAAATTTTGAAGGATTACATTCTCTCATATCTTCAGCCCAGCACTTCAAAGTTCATCCATGATCAAGTATGATCTGGGCAGATGAGTACATATATATGACATTTCCACCAGAATTGTTACTAAAATGAAACACCTATGAAAGTGCATTGCATGACTAAATAGTTAGGTAACATTACCATGTTTCCATTCCCTGCTTTGAATGAGAAACAATATTATTCCATCTTTCATAACTTGTTTTTATGTGAAACTAAGTTGAGCATTATAAAGAAAACTCAATTTCTTTCTTACTGGATATTTAACCATAATGTCTTTCACTGTGCATTCACAATGCTCTTTTACTGATTGTTAAGGTTGTTTATACTGTATGTGTCACCGTAAGATAGAAACCAAGATCCTTCCAAAATTTCTCAAACATTACAGTTCTTTAATTAACCCCTTATATAGCAATAAATTTCTTCCAGTGCAAACTAGACAATCAACTAGACAATTGATCAATAAAGCAGGACTCTTAAATATTACAGGAGACCAGTGTGAAAGGCTAACAGAATAACCTATCTTTAATCATATTTACTGGTGTGAATGGGTGCGATGGCCTAGAGGTGAAGAAGGTTGGAAGGTTTAAGGTTCAACCCCTGGCAGATGTTTATCAGGATGCAAAGAGAAAATATATGCTATGAACTCCACATAGGCATCAGGAAGGGCATCCGGCCAGTAAATGCTCAGCTCCATTGAGTTGCCCTGACTCCAACCTGAATAAAGGGGTTAAAGGGTCATAAAAAGAAAATAAATCATATTTACTGGTGTGAGTGTACAGTTTAATTTTCACCAAGAAGGCATTCTGTTGCCTAATTTTTCTTTCCTTTCCTTTTAAGGCTACAAATCCTCTTTACCGCAAGCCCATTTCCTCACATAGTTTAGACTTCACATTCAACAAGCTCAACAGGTCCTATAATGGTACCATTGACTGATGAGATTACTCAGGTCTGGATGAAAAAAAAATGGAATGCTTGAGAACTGCTTGGTTTCCTTCTTCTGTACTTGCTAAAGGGAAAAGGGAGCCCTTGGCAGCACAAACCCTGAAAATCCCACAAATAGCAGGAGACAGCTTCTAGTTGCATCCTAAGGACAAATGGCCAGCAGCCCATGTGCTCTTCAGATTTCTAACTCAAAGCCATTCTGATGTACTCGGAACCAGGCCTCGCTGATTTGAGACTCTTCTGATGTGGACTCTTGGGAAGCACTTTCAGACTGAACAATATGCTGTTTAACAGCTTCATCCATATTCTCTGGGCGAAGATGTGCAGCCCTCAATTCAGAGGGATGCTGTGTTGCTGAAAATTTCTCGAGATGGAGATCTTGGTGGTAAAAACTTTTTAAAAAAATCCTTGTGTTATGCAGTCTTTAGAGTAATTTTTATAAAAAAAAATAAAACAATTGCATATACAAATATGCAGTGTCATTTAGAAATTTATTTCCCCCTGAGCACATGTATTGTGGCATGTCAGATGTGCTATCTACAAATTCCATGGACAATTAGGACTTTAAATGATTGTAATCAACATTATCTGAATTTAAATTATTACTATGAAATAGCTCTCTAAGCAGTCAGAAAGGGGGGGGGGGGAGCAGCAGCACCACCCATCAAATAATAGATGAATGCAAAAATGAGCTGCTTGTTTGCCTAGAGAATTATTTTGGGCCAGAACACAATAATGTAGTTGCCTCAGTCTTGAAAATAAAGTAAAAAAATAAAAATTAAAACTTGTCATTAAAAAAATGCTTACATGGAAGTAGCCTTTGATATGATTAGTGCACTTCCAAATAAACATGCATAGATTTAGTGTTGCCTTTGAAGCTTAGTTGCAATTAATAGAAATGGCAAGTTGTTACTGTAATGAGCTGTAATGAATTTTCATGCATGGTCCAGCTGGGATTTCTCAAAACTACTGGTTGCATATTAGGGCCAGTTCAGAAGCAGCAGAAATAAAACAAATTACTTGAAGATATGAATAATCTCAGCATGATCCATAAGGAGCGTAATGGCAATTTCCAGGTTCTGTTTTATTTCAAAATGAAATAGCCTTACAAAGAAGACTGCCGATGATGATGATGATGATGATGATTCCTTAATTTTTCTTCCCAACCTGTTAAGACAAATTGAAATCTGTACTGGGATTTATTGAGGTATGATGTAATCTTTTCATTACAACCCTGAATCCATTTCAAATGATATGAATGCCATTTTGAGCTTCTGGAGGAAAATTAACCAATAAATATTGTTTGGGAATCAGCAATAAAAAATTAGGGTGCTGTAACTTGGAGTCAATCCTCATTAGAATCCAGGCTGCAAAATCTGGATAATCTTACATGGTAGCTAAGAATTAAGAGTCCTTATTTTTCTTTGTTACTATTTATTCATTATCTGGATCTTTGAAGCCCAGATTCAGTAGTCCTGCCTATCAGTGATTTTAGAAAGTAATCAGACGTGACTTTTCAAAGTCTGATTACTTTCTAAAATAGAATTCAAGAAAAATTTCTTCTTAACTTCTAAACCTTGAATTAATTGCTTTGCCTTTAAATAGGATAAAATGAGGATGAAGTAATAGTTTAGTGAAATTGTACTTTTGAAAAACAAAGTTTCCAGAGATACCCAATTTTGTTTAATTTTGTGCAAGTTTTCATACTTTCAAGACATTTTTTTCAAAAGGCAGAAAAATCAGTGCATGAACTATAATCAACATTTTCACTATTTTATTTTTGATTGATTTAATACATATTATTGTGTATCATCCAGGATTGAATTTCCAGCAGGTTCTGACAGGTTCTGGAGAACTGGTAGCAGAAATTTTGAGTAGTTTGGAGAACCAGCAAATACTACCTCTGGTTGGCTCCAGAATAGAGTGGGAATGGAGATTTTGCAATATCCTTCCCCCAGGAGTGGGGAGGGAATGGGGATTTTGCAGCATCCTTCCCCTGGAGTGGGGTGGGAATGGAGATTTTGCAGTATCCTTCCTCTGCCACACCCACCAAGCCACACCCATAGAACTGGTAGTAAAAAAAATTGGATTTCACCACCAGTATCATCCATTAATTGCAGGCCTCGCGATATCCACAGAGCAAACCAGCATACTATAAGGCTCCAGTCAAGCAGACTGACAGCAGTGATCTAAACCGAAAGACATGTCCAAACATTTACAAAGGCAGCGTCAACTATCACAGCCCAGATAAGATATCACAGCAATCTATTCTGATAATTCTGGAAACAGACACGGTGAGCAGACAAAGCTTAACTCTGCAAACACATGCTTGACTGTTAGTTGACTGATTTTTTTTTGCATTATGTCCTGGAAAAAAAGCCAGCTTGCAAATTTGAGCCATTAGGTCAAGTATAAAGACCTTCTTGTGTACATTAACTCTTAATTCATTAATCCTTCTATCATCTGTCCATCAGGATGTCTGGATTTAGCTCGCTCCCATCCAATCCATTACAAATGTCAGACAAAAATTGAGAAATGGAACAGCTTCTTTTGATTTTGAAGGAAAAGAGAACTAGAATGACACTAACATTCTAAAGGCACCGAAACTCTAGAACGCTTGCATTAAATAGCAAAAGAGACCAGATGGAGCCATTAGGAACACTATGGAGCAATGGCTTCAAGGCCATTGAATTTTGAATTAATTTTGAATTAATTCCTACTAGGAAAAAAAAATTGGGTCCACTGCTTGAGTGGGGATGGGATGGGGTGGTGGTGGGCTACAAGACCTCCAAGATCCCTTCCAACGTTGTTATCCTACATTTTGAAAAAGAAGCTACCCATTACTGTTACTCTGAGTCCAAATATAAGGAAGGAGTTTCAAAGGCTACCACTGTGATGGTTCTGAAAGTTGCTGAGAGGCGTAGAGAAATAGGCTGGGAGAACATTCACATTTCTAACAGGTCCTCCGTTAAGATGACCACAGCAGCATGTATTTTTTTACAAAGTCTGAAGCAGAATTTGGTGGGAGGTAAGCAAGCAGTGTTATCCAAAAAGATAGGGTATGTCCCTATCTTTCATCCAAAAATCTCAATAAATCATGTCCCATTGGAACTGTTTTAGTAATAGCTATCATGCACTTCTGTGAGCAATATACGTTGATTATTTTGAAATGCAAAGAGAATGTCATTCCGGAGTATAGGTGATCCTCAACTTGACCAAAATGGTGCCCAAAATTTCCATGCCTGAGCAAAACAGTTGTTGACTTTCACCCCATTTTAGAATCTTGCTACAACTGATAAGTGAACCACTGTAGTTGTTAATAATAATTTGGTTATATGAATTTTGCTTGACTTTGCTTGTCAGAAGGTCACAAAAGGAGGATCCAGTGACCCAAGGACACGGCTACCATCATAAATGTGAGTCAGTTACCAAGCGACTGAATTTTGATCACATGACCATGGGGATGCTACAACTGTTGTGTGAAAACCACCGGTCAGGGGTCTCTTTTCAGTGCTGTAATTTCAAATGGTCACTAAATGAATAGTTGTAAACCGAGGACTACCTGTATTTAAAGTAAGAGGCTTGTATGCTATTTCCATCCACAATATTGGGCTGTTTTGGCTTCTGGGAAAATACCATTTTATGCTGTCATCCTGGAAAGCTCACTGTGAATTCCTCAAGGAAAGTGCCTAAATCCTTGAGATTCGTTTGAACCAGTGGAAGGAGTTTGTATCTGCAGCTTTTAAACGTTTTGAGGCCAAAATCTTGACCCTGATTTAATATGTAGCACATATCACACCAACTAATTCTCTCGGGCCACACTCTTTCTAAAAACATTAATACAGCTGTTGATCTTGAGAGAGAGAGGCCTATTGAGTTTGAAAGTTAATGTTATACTGGCTAAAACTTTTTTTTTACTAGATTACCTCAAAATTGCCTTCTTTTGGTTGGCTATGATCAGGCCAAAAGGATTATTTATCAAAGGCTGGAGATGACAGAACTTTGAACTAAAATTGGCTTCTTAATATGGAGCCCTGCAGTGCTCATTAGTAGGAATTTGTGGAAACCTGCGAATTACCTGAACACATTAATTTCAATTTAGTGGTGTGGTAGCCTAGAAGTGGATCTCTTGTCTCAAAATCAGGAGGCTGTGAGTTTGATCCTAGGCAGGGGCAGATATTTCTCTCTCTGGGCACAATGAGAATATATCTGCTATGAACTCTGCATTGGCAACAGGAAGGGCATCTGGCCAGTAAACACTCAGCTACATTCATTTGCCCCGACTCCACCCCAATGCAAGGGATTACAGGGTTATTAAAAGAGAAAATAATAATAATTTCTCCATTTGGGGAAATATTTTTTTCAAAACTGGCATGTCTTAACTCTCAATCTTTTTAAGTAAGATATAATAAAATCCCTGTATCTGAGCATATAGGCCTGTGTGATTCTGGAGGCATAATTCTCCAGCATCCAGGAATACTGGTATTTTTGATATCTAGCATATCCCATTTTTTAAATACTCTCATAAATTTTTACACCTATCTTCCAGCAATTCTTGAGAAGACATGGGTACTAAACTTAAGATATGAAGATACAAGAAGGCAAATATTTGCTGGTTGCAATAAAAACACAGCAACAGTTGACCCTATTGAACTAAAGTCAATAAAATATAAAATTCTACTTTTATTTTATTTGTTACTACCAGGCACTTTCTTGGGCAGATTGTGACACATCCATCTTGTTTTTCTGCCGTTATTTTGAATAATTGCCTGCTCTTTGAACACATACAAATAAATACATTTGTAATAATGTAGAATTTCAGTAAGGTTTAAAATAGAAGTCTAAGGTGATAGAAACTTCCAAAAAGAAAATGACACACATTTATGGAAGAAATACTGTTTTATTCACAAACTTTGCAAATTATGTGAGTTTAAAATATGGTTAAATCTGAATCATAACATTATAGGCGGCATTTTATACACCAGAATAAACTTTCTTATTTGAAATATGTAAGGACTTTTATAGAAGAATTTGATGACTCAACTGAATAAGGAAAAAAAAAAAACAACCCTGGCTGGTTAAGATAAATTCTCGAGATTCTGGACCATTTGAGAAGAAATGTTACATCTGTACTAATATCTCATTTATGCTGCAAATCATTCCTGAGACCCCTAACATTCATAAATGCAATGTTTTATGTAAGACAATGTAGATATTATTCTATTATTCCCATACAAAACCACTGATGTATTCATATATTCCTATTTAAAATTAATATTGTAAAAGATGTTCATAGATCTCACATTCTGGATAATTATCAACAAGAGAAATACATTTTCTGTATGTAACATGAGATATTAAGTTATCTCTACATTAGCAAAGCATTTGCTAAAACTTTAAGAAGTGTCTTAATTATACTAAACAGGCAGCTCTTTCATCAACACAAGATTTTCAAGCATATTCCAGATGTGACTGAAATGCCCACCCTCGAGGGAGACTCCTCCTATTTTAATACAGAAAACAATTAAGAACTGATAATTGCAACAGAAGTGCATAAGCTATATAAAGATATATCTTTTCTGACTTCTCTCCATTTTTATATTACTGATGTTTTCAAAGACCTATGAATGATTTTCTATTTTACTCTAAACACAAGGACACAAGTCCAAAATCATCTCAGTATAAAAACCGATTGCTTGATTTTGGTGTCAAGAAGTGCCATAGCTATTATTTGTGTGAGAACTTCCAAATCCCTCAGTGGCAAATTTATTTTAACGCACAAAAATATTTGGTGGACAAAACGCATTCATCTTAATTGTGCTAGCTTCTTGGAATGGCTTGTTTAGTGGAAACTAACTTGGTTAATTTTGGGTACAAACACCAATCCTCTGCAAGTAACTTTCCCAGGCTACTTTCCTATACGCCTCTGCTTCAGCCCGGCGGTCTGATGCAGACAAGATGCCCCGTCCTACAATGATGATATCTGAATTTCGTTTTCTAATAACTTCTTGTGGACTTAAGTACTTCTGCCCAAGGCTATCACCTGCAAAAAACAACATATATTTTTACCATTTTCAGCTATTTTCATTTTAGTAAAGTTTTTAAAAATTACAGAAAATGCCAGAAAAAAATAATTCCTTATAGAAATGAATAGATCCAAGTACAATGGAAAACCACACAGAAAGGGGAAAAATTCTTCCAAAGAATCTCCTCTCTCCTTATTGCATAAGGTAAATAAAATGCCAATATAGGTTTATTATAAGTATAAAGTAATGCAAGAGGTGGCAAAAAATAACTACTTCTATTTCTTACAGTGGTGCTAATAAAAAATTGTTTTCTACAAGCTGTGGCAAATGGTTCAGCGGAGGCTCAGTCGAAGTCCATCACCCAGGGAACAAATAAATTTCAAGCCAATAATTAGAAAATGAACGAAAAAATAGCTGCAAATATCAAACATCCTTATATAACTCTTTACGTATCTGCATTTATAATAAAATCAGTTCTTGTTTATGCTGAAAAAGGCACAGAGAATATCACAAATATTCTGAAGTTACAAAAAAAAAAGATTTTTTTAAAAATCCAGTCATTATTATTTTTATAAAGAACTCGACAGTGACTATACCTAATGCTCCTTCCTCTCCAATAAACCATTTGAAAATTTTACTTTTCAAGTTGACAAAAGGAAGTGTTTCACAGCGTTCTCCCGTGCATATCTTCCTATTGTATTTTTTAAAATGACCGTGTTTTTGAAATTAACAGGAAAAATAAAATACCACTTAAGTAACCCTTCAAAGCAGAAAAGTGGCAACAGAGCATAATCATCTAAAAATCTTCTCGCTGCCCAAGTTCATGCCACTTAATTCTTAAAAAGGCATAGTCAATAGATGGGTATCCAAACTCTGCATGAATACATTTGGTAAGGGGCTGTTTATTACCTTCTGTTGTAATGGGGTTCATTATCAGACTGTACTTACCACCAACTTTAAAGAAAAAAAATTCCAGCAAAAGTAGAAATATCCATAGCAAAAAAGCTTTTAATATCTTATTTTAATTAACAAAGTAACATTTATATCAGAGATGTGTGCCTCTTATGAAAGCCGTCAGTTGGTTCCTCAATTAAGTTCTACCGTAGATGCTATTTATAACCAAGCCAATTCTTACTCTAGTCAAGGTTACACATTCTAAAATACCTTGTCCTGTTAAAAATGCCCTATTTATTGTAAATAACCCACTCTAATTACAATACTCACCTCCAGCTTGCATCTGGACACCTGGAGTTAAGTGAAGAAATTCAGGTTTTTCAGTAATTCTGGACCCAGAAATAAATCCCAGAACAAAATCGGAGTGATCTTCAGCCATTTTGACCTAGAGAACATGCACACATAAGACCTGTCACACAACCAGGTAAATTTGCTTTAGACATACTGTAAAACGGAAGGGAAAAAAACAAAACAAAAACTAAACAGCATTATAAAAGCCAAAACACACAATATTAAAAAAATCACAGCAATATTGTTAGTGACCATACTGACATGAGTCACAAATGCACATCTCCCTATTTGCAAAAAAAAAAATACTATAGGTAGTCCTTGACTTGACTAGTAGTTCTTAAATGAGTTTTGTTCTATTTTACGATCTTCCCACAGTGGTTAAGTGAATCACTGCAGTTGTTAAGTTAGTAACACCGTTGTGAAATGAATCTGGCTTCCCCATTGACTTTGTTTGTCAGCAAGTCACAAAAGGTGATCACGTGAGCCTGGGACACTGTAAGTGTCATAAATATGAGCCAGATGCCAAAGGTCATAAGTCACTTTTTTCAGTGTCTTTGTAACTTTGTAATGATTCACTAAATGAATAGTTGTTCAGGGCGACCATCATAAATATGCAGCAGCTGCCAAGCAATCGAATTTTGATCAGGATGCTGCAACAGTCATAAGTGTGAAAAATGGTCACAGGTCACTTTTTTCAATGCCACAATAATTCTGAATGGCCACTAAACAGATAGTTGTAAGTTGAAGAATACCTGCATTTATCTCGTAAAAGGATATCTCAATCACAAAACTGCACTAGCTCTTATATAATCATCCTTTCTTTGTGTCAGAATCTTTTCCATTTCCATTTTCTTGCCTACAAACTACCAAGCTTCTTAGAATTATTATAGTTTTCACTGTCCTTCTCTGGCAAGGATTTCTCTAATGGAAGCTACACTTCCATCCTAAGCAGCTTTTTCACACTGTCGAAGAACGGGGGAAACGATGGATGCTTTTAGGTACTTGAGATGCTTTTGTCTTTCAACTCTATGCAGATGAAAGTTCCAACTTACGACGGCTTTCGTATAGTCTCCAGTGGCCAGGGACTCGCTGGAGCTCATCTCACCAATCAAGAGACACCCGCGTTGTAAAGGATGCCCTACTTCTTTCAGCCCCTTAAGAACGCCTGGGCCAGGAACTGCATGGGCATTAACCATATCTGACCATGATGCTATTTTGAAAACACCGCCTGAAAGAAAAAAAAGGCAAGTTAACAACTACGAGAATAGGTGTGGCTAAAAAAGCTGTGCAAACACCATAACTCTTTCACCTTTTTTATTTTTATGGAAATGTTGCCAAGGATTGAGAACACGAATCCACGTTCCAAAACAATCCAAACCAATTACAATAGACAGCTACAGAGAGGGAGTGGCTCTCTTCTGCTTCATCGTCCTATTCTGCCCTCTGCCGTAAGTGAACGGCGGCTGTGCTCAAGTTCAGGATCGTCTCAGGGACTTAGATAGAACCTAGTTTAAAAGAACCTGTCTGTCTGGCTACCTGAATCAAAATAGCCCTGGAAGACAATCCCATGGGCTGGAGAGAAAAAGATCCCTCTTCATCCTAAAGCCAATAGATCCCAGCACCTAGATGTCAACTAACTGTATCAAGAGCAGAATGGTCAGCCAACAATGGCAGAAACCTGACCGTGATAAAGAGGGGAAACATGATTTAAAAATAAAGCAGCTAAACCATTGAAGTCTATTATGGGCTGTAGACCAGAATTCAATGTTATGAAGATCTGCACACACACACACACACACACACACACACACACAAAAGATTACTGAGATGTGTTTATGCTAGAGTTAGCACCAGTGGGGAAAGGCTCAATTGGATAAATATATTTTGATGTCCAAACACTCCTTTGTCACAAAATCACTTTCCACGAGATGGGGGTGGAATAGTAAAAATAAAGAAATACAAAATAACATGCATGCTCAGCACTGAGTTTTGATAATGCTTGGAATAAAATTTATTTTAAGAGAAGTTCAGGAGGTTTGAAAATAAAAAGCAAATTAGTGCTTTTTACATAGCAATTGTTTGAAATTCAAAATATCACAACAAGTGGAAAAGCCCTGGAGAGGTTACAGTGTAGTTGGGAAAGTCAAATTTACCTTTGTACTGATGCTTCACTGTATTTCCAATGTCTGCAAATTTTCGGTCTTCAAAAATCAAGAATTCGTGCCGAGCAGCAAGCACACTCAGCTCTTTCACTACTTCCTGAGTAAAATCATCCAGAATATCAATATGAGTTTTCAAAACGCAGATGGATGGTCCCAGAGTCTCAGCCAGCTGGAGCAATTCTTTGGAACTGTTCACATCAGCAGAAAGGCACAAGTTAGACTGTTTTTTCTCCATGAGCCTGAGAAGTCGAGCAGCCAGAGGATGGATGCCTGGTAGCTCAGCCCGAGAAGCGTAACTTATTTCTTTGCATACCCTTTTCACAGATGGTTTAAAAGTGTTGTCTTGAATGAATTTTTGTACTGTTACTACGGTTTCAGAGGTAATTTTTTCCTGCTGTTCAAGGATTTTGAGAATTTGAGACAAGCTGCACACGGAGTGCAGCCTAATTCCATGTTTTTCCAACATGGCTTTCCCTCCTTGTTCTCTGTCCAACAGCACAATGGCATCGGTAACCTTAAGTCCCTCTTTCCAAAGGACCTCTGCCGTTTCCAAGACACTTGAACCGCTGGTTACTACATCCTCAATGATCAGACAAGTCTCTCCTGAATTAATTGTGCCCTCCACAAGGCGTTTGGTTCCTTTAAGAGGAATAGAAAGGATCGAACATTACTATAAAATCCTAAAATATTACTGCCATTAATAAATATATATGTGTGCAACACATCAATCATTCAAAAAATCATTTCAGTGTAACACATTTGCACGCATATTTGTTAATTGTACACACAAAATTTACCTCAAAACTCTTTTCTACCAAAAGAGAATAAGCTGATAGCAATTCACTGTCAGTCATATCTTGCTTATTTACTACTGATACTCCTGGTTCCCCACCTGTGGTCTGTGGATCCCTTGGGGGACACGATGTCATCACAGGGGGAGTCTATAAAGGCTTGAAGAAATGTTGATTTAAATCTTAAGTTTTGGGGGTTCGTGGTCATGGTCCGTGACCACAAAAGGTATTTAAATGGAGTCCTTAGTGAAGAAAAGGTTGAGAACCTCTGACTTTTATCATCAATATGTAAAATTTAAATTAAATGTTATTCTTTTTACCATGATCTTTGGCTTCTTTTCTCCGTATAAGCATTGGAATCTTGTTGGTTGAGCAGATTATTGTCGCCAAGGGCAAAGCTGTGTACGGAACTCCACAGACAGAATCATACTTGAGTGCAGCATCCTTCGCTGAACAGAAAAGGAGATCTGCTACCTGAGAAATTTTTTTAAAATGTATTTTTATTAGCACACAATATATCTACCAGCAAGTGAAAGTTTAACATGAGTTTTCCAAATCCTCCTGGGGCAACATAAAAATGCTTCCAGTTGAAAGAATGATCCCTTATTCAACAGCTTAAACAACTGGATAATTAAGACCGCATTACATTAGTTGTTTCTTTAGCAACATTTAAAACACAATAGAGACTAAAGCAATCGCTCCTTTGTCAAATATTCAATAAATAATAATCTGAAATATGTCTTTGATTTATATGGGCAAAAATTATCCACCTCACTTATATAACTCCCTTTTCCCCAATCCTTAATTTGTGTTCTCACTTACTCTTCAGATTTTAATTTCTGAAATAAAGCTTCCTGACCTTTGATAATCATCTCCAAAGCACCCAACTTCATAATAATATCAACGCTTAAATTTCGAAGCATTTTCTACAGACTTTCAAGAACAAAACAAACCGATCAGTCAAGAAAAAGTACCGTATTTTCTGGCGTATAAGACGACTTTTTAACAGAGAAAAATCTTTTCAAAAGTCGGGGGTCGTCATATACGCCAGGTATAAGCCTGCGGGTTGCTGCGCCGAGCTTCCCCCACCGTCCCAGGCGTCCACGTGGACTCTCCGACTTCCCCAGACCCCCAGTGATGGCGAGCCCCAGCTGTCTGGGGAAATCGGAGCGTCCACATGGATGCCTGGGATGGTGGGGGAAGCTCCGTGCAGCAACCCGCAGGGTCCAGCATTAAGCAGCTTGCACCCTTGATGAGGTAGGCACAGCTTCGTGCCCGCAACTCAAGATTCGGGAAGCTGTGCCTACCTCATCAAGGGTGCAAGCCGCTTAATGTTGGACTCTGTGGGTTGCTGCACGGAGCGTTCGCCACCGTCCCAGGCATCCACGTGGACGCTCCGACTTCCCCAGACCCCCAGTGATGGCGAGCCTCAGCTGTATGGGGAAGTTGGAGCGTCCACAGCCGCTTAATGCTGGACTCTGCGGGTTGCTGCACGGAGCGTTCGCCATCGTCCCAGGCATCCACATGGACGCTCCAACTTCCCCCGACCCCTGGTGATGGCGAGCCTCAGCTGTATGGGGAAGTCGGAGCATCCACGTGGATGCCTGGGACAGTGGCGAAAGCTCCGTGCAGCAACCCGCAGAGTCCAGCATTAAGCGGCTTGCACCCTTGATGAGGTAGGCACAGCTTCCCAAATCTTGAGTTGCCGTTTATTCCTCAGAACCGAGGAATAAAATCTCTAATAAGAACATAAAAACAATAAGGACCATTAGTAGAACTATTATTTTTAAATTGCTTTTACAGGTGTAATGTAATTTATTTGAATAAATTTGAAATCCTTCCCTATGGCATGTTATCTGTAAGTATGTACAGGAAAATCACAAAGAGCCTTAGTAAACTTCTGGGAATCCAACTTATTATAATACATGGGAAAATAATTTTAATAAATATTTTAGAAAAGATACCAGTTCCTCACAATATGTGACTTAATACTTGCTATCATACTTTTATAATTCTGTTCTCCCTGTATACATTATGAACCAATACTTAATTTAACACTCATTTTTTTAAAAATATTCCCCTGCCCACAATTAATTATGCTATCTAATTAACAACAGTATTATTTGTATGGTTATGCAACATCCACTTTAGAACAGGAATGGGAAAATATGAAGCTTGCAGACTTAATCTGGTTTAGCTAGCTTGCCCCTATTTGATGAATCCCATCACTGCTCCTTTCCAGTGCTAGATCTCCAACTGGCAATGTAACTTTTGCTTTACTCATATTCATCTTTTTTCACATGGGTATAATGGGCAGTAATAATAATAATAACTTTATTATCATTGTACGTGTATACACAGTATACCCATACAACAAAATTCATTTAACACCCAAAGACCAGGCCCAACACACATAACAATCCCCAAACACACTCCCAAACAGCACAATTCCCCACCCCTAAACCACCCAAGCATCCACACAACAGACCAAGTAATACTGTCCAACAGCTCATTGATGGTGGCCCTTTAGTTCATTGTTGAGTGCAATTATAGCTCTGGGATAATGCCAGTAGCTGATCTCATTGGCATTTCTACCAGAATACCAACAGTTCTCATGCTGCTCTTCCTCCCTGAGAAAATAGCATTAGGCTGGGCAAAATCAGAAGGATCAAAAGGAACCAACCTCTGGTTTATTAGATGGAACTTTGAATCACAGAAGTAATTGTCATTGAGTAGAAGTTCCTAATGTAATGGTTATTATTTCGTTACTGTCTTCATATTAGCATCAGTGTAGTGAAGGGAGATGCTAGATCTGACCTTTGATTTCATGCCATTAAGTTATTGCCAACTCTTAGGGTTCACATTCATAGATTTTGTCAATGATGATCTGTACCTAATCTGGTGGTTGAGATCTTCCCATAGCACCCCAATCATCATTATAATTGAGTCTATCCACCTTGCTGCTTGTCATCCTCTTCTCTTTCCCCTCCATTTTCCAGCATTACAACCATCTCCAGAGAGCTGTTAAACGTCCTTTTTTGATATTGGAGAACTAATTTAGGACTGAATTAATTTCCTTACCTCACTTTGGAAGGAGGATATTTTGCAGCAGTATTTGGAAGCTAATGGCATTTGCTATGTTTTCTGTTCTCATATTAACAGATTCTGGTATAGTGGTATAAAGAGTCAATACTTTCTTCTTCCAACAAGGATTGGGAGCAGGGCAGGGGGAGAGAGAAATATTACCTGGAGTTATTCTTTTAAGACTGCAAGAGTTTCAGCCTTCTGTATCTGTGCAGCTAGAGCCGTGGTAATGCAGTAGTTAGAATGCAGTACTGCAGATTACTTCTGCTGCCTGCTGGCTGCCTGCAGTTTGGCAGTTGAATTCTTACCGGTTCAAGGTTAACTCAGCCTTCCATCCCAATGATTTTGTCCAGCCCATTTTTGGAGTTTTGTGTGACATTATTTCCAATTTGCTTTTTTTCCCTCCCTTTTTTAGATTTGTTCCAATACACACAAAGGGAATAAACATGTGTATAGCAAAACATATGTTACTGCAATACTTTTCTGTGAGAAATACTTCATTTTCTGGAAAAATTTCAGGGGTGCCAACATTTACGGCCATGACTGTATGTTTATAAGTGACAGTTTTCCTGCTAAGTACCTGCATGTCATAAGCATTTGAATTAAAATTACCATATTGAAATCAAATCTGATGTTTTTTAAGTTTTATTTGGTGTGTGTTGGAAGAGGGGTCGTCTTATACGGCGAGTATAGCCCAAACCCTATATTTTAACAGGAAAAGTAGGGGGTCGTCTTATACGCCGGAAAATACGGTAAGCATTTTGACTTCTAGCAATTGATTAAGTGGGTTCACGCGCTACTTTAACATATACATCATCAGCATGTTATAACTATGTCTGGGAAATAGTGAGATGCTTGCTCTTCTTAAAAAATCAGCTATGTAGCTCAGAACTAACTTCAATTTACTCCAAGGATCAGGTAGCTATAATGCTAAGAAATCCATTTTGTACTTTCAGCTTTAGCTGATACATAAATTGTAACCTTTCCTGGACTAGGATAGTCTGGTTAGAGTTATGCATATTTTAGTAACATCTCTGTGATGTTTTAACTTATTACCCTGTGAAGATGGATTGGAATTTTTACCTGGTATATATATTGCTATTTCTTAAAAGGACTAAGCAGCACAGAAAACCAAATAGTTATATCTACTCCCCAGGTTCTGTCCAGGCTATCTCTTCAAATCCAAACTGCTGAAAAACTCCTACAAAGTCTATAAATACTAGTCTTTGTGATCCTTGGAGAATTTCTTCATAAGCTTGGCTATGAGCAATACTTACAGTCCAAGAAACAAAATCAGAGCAAAAGGGCCTGCCTAAGCCTGACTGATCTAAAAATCCTATCCACTCCTATATAGTTGCCCAGCAAACAATATGGGTATGTTCATGAGGGCACCCTACGTTAAAATTACATTTAATTACGGCTACTATTATTTGGGATGCAAATACGGGTAGCCTTCGACTGACGACAATTGAGCCCAACAGTTATGTTGCTAAGTGAAACAGTTAAGTGGGTTTGTCCCATTTTACGACTTTTCTTGCCACATTTGGTTAAGTAAAATCACTGCAGTTGTTAAATTAGTAAAACTCTTTGTTAAGTGAATGTGGTTTCCCCATTGTCTTTGCTTGCCGGAGGTCAGAAAAGGTGATCACGTAACCCCGGGACACTGCAACTATCCTAAATGTGAAATCAGTTGTCAAGCATCCAAATGTAAATGACATGACCACGGAGGAATGCTGCAAACGGTCATTAAGTGTTTGTTTTTTTTTAAATGTTCATAAGTCCCTTTTTTCAGTGCTGTTGTAACTTCGAAAGGCCATTAAGTGTGCTGTTGTAAATCGAGGACTGCCTGTAATCAGACAATCTCCGATACCAGCAAAGGGCTAAAGATTTCCACTGGTTTTGCTCATCCAATGATCAGCCAGAATTTTGCAACCCTGTGCTGGTAAGCTAATATCGCATTATTTTTCCAATGGGACTTTTTCAAGGGTTTTTGGTCAGTCCCTCTGAAGCACCAGTTGCTGTTAGAAAGCCGAGATCACACAACCTCCTGACCTGTCAGGTATACACGTGAACCGCTCTTCTGACTAGCAAAGAATCAAGGGAGCAAAAAACGCGCCTTTTACAGACTCCAGAGTGCAGCTTCGGCAACAGCCCGGGAATTCCCGCGGCCGCTATTGGCTGGCTGGATTCCATAGGCCCCGCCTTCTTTCCCCCTTTCATCTCTTAGCCCCGCCCCCTCGCAATAACCGCTTTACCGCTCATGCCGGTCGAGCTTCGCGGGCTGGACGGATACCTTATTCAGTAGCGCCGGATACGACACGAGGACGCGGAGGTCGATATAGACCGGGGAGACCAGGCCGCTCTTCAGGACGAACTCCCCGAAGCGCAGAGCCTGAACTCCGTACAGCTCAGACGCCAACGACTCCATGGCCCTTTTCGCTTTCTCCGTACCGCGCGCGAGACGGAAAAGGCGTCGCGTGCGTCGCAGACCTTGTCGCCGAACAAATGACGCTATCAAAGCAGTCGAGTTGGAACCCGGAAGCGGCAAGGGACGTCGCACCAGGGCAGGAAAATTACATTTCCGCCCTCTGCCGGCGTGGAGGAGCAGATGATGGGCGTGGCTCGAGAGTTTCGCATTGCTGTGTAGGATTTAGTAAAACAAGGAGAATCTAAGTGTTGCTTCAGGTTTCAGTTCACAAATCATAGTTTTACCCCGAACACGCCCAGATAAAAATTGGTGGCATTTGGAAAATGGGCATCATGGGAAGATCTTAGTTCAAATTCCTCTTTGACTGTGCTGTCAGTTCTGGATAATGTTTATCTCAAACTCTGAGAGGATGAAAATCAGACATGACTTGTGTGTGTTGCCTTTTGTGCATCAGCTTTGGTGTTCTCTAGAGTCCAAAACAAACTCTCCTAACATGATGACCTCCAAATGTCAATTTATTTACAGTTAAATGTAGAGACTGCATTCATCTGAAGCAGAAATAATAGTTGTCATTACATTGAAAATAACAGGGCCACATGGGCAGCCGCAGCCAATTGAGACTTGAGGCTCTTATAATTCCCAACTGGTATTGATAAACAGCAAAATAGGAGGATACCAAATTTGGAAAAGTTGGTTTAGATTGTAAGTGCACACGTGAATGAGAAATGCACATGATTTAGTTCAAGGAAAGTTAGTGCTAAGCCGGTGTTTCTGAACTTTGGCATTTTTAAAGATGTGTGGACTTCAACTTCCAGAATTCCCCACTCTTGGGGAAATTCTGGGGAGTGAAGTCAATGCATCTTTAAAATGCCAAGATTCAGAAACACTGCTCTAGGGCCTTGAAGATCTATGCGTCAAAAACATTGCTGTCAGTGCAACTTTCCTTCTGAGTGAATGTTGAGATTGTATTGCAAATCTGATTTATTTGTACAAGATATTTTGAGCATATCTTTTTAGTGAAAATGAGCTGTGACATAATCTTAACATATTTCCACTTAAGATAGCTGCGCCTTAAAATACTAACTCCCCCCCATGTTTAGTTATAATTGATAAAATATGTACATAAGTCTTAAATCTAAAGTTTCAATATACAGTTGAGTAGATTAATGTACTAAAGAAACAGGAATCTGGTACGAAGTCCAAATAAATGGGGAAAAATCTGTGAGCTCAGGCCTTTTTTTATCTAATTCTTCATTATCTAGTGTTTGTGAAGTCAAGGTCATGCTCTCTTGCCAGTTAATGCACTGTACAGCTGGGTACATCTGATGTAGAAGAGAACTGACAATAAGTCTTTGCTCCTTATTCAATTCAGACCTATATAGGGGCCCTGCCTAGTGTAGTACATCTCTGCTTCTATGGATCTGTTGCTTAATGCCTGTTTTTATTTATTTATTTTATTTTATTTTTTTTATTTTATTTACAAATATTTATATGCCGCCCTTCTCCCAAAGGATTCAGAGCGGCGAACACAAGTTAAAAACGTACAATAATAAAGAAAAATCCTGATTAAAAACCAATTAAAACAGGGACAAATAAATAATAAAACCAAAGAATCAGAATCAGCCCATTTGTTGAAACAGCCATGACTTTAGGCCTCGACGGAAGGAGCGGAGATCAGGGGCTGTCCGAAGCTCGGTGGGTAACTCATTCCAGAGGGCAGGAGTGCCCACAGAGAACGCTCTACCCCTGTGCGTCGCCAGCCGACATTGTCTGGTTGACGGTACCCTGAGGAGAGCAGCCCTGTGTGAGCGGACAGGACGGTGGGAGGCAGGTAGGAGATGGTCCTGCAAATACCCCGGACCTAAGCCATGTAGGCCTTTATAGGTAAGTACCAGCACCTTGAGGTGGATTCGGAGGACCACTGGTAACCAGTGCAACTTGCGTAGGAGAGGTGTTGCATGGGAGTAAGGGGGAGCTCCCTTAACAACTTGTGCAGCCGCATTCTGGACCAGCTGACACCTCCTGGTGCACCTCAAGGGCAGCCCCTTGTAGAGGGAGTTGCAGTAATCCAAGCGGGAAGTAACCAGGGTATGAGCGACCATACGAAGGGTGTCTCAGTCTAGGAAAGGGCGCGACTGGCACACCAGGCAAACCTGCATGAAAGCCCCCCTGGTCACGGCCGTCAGATGGTCTTCCAGCGACAGCCGGGAATCCAGGAAGACACCCAAATTGCGGGCCCTTTCAACGGGAGCAAGTACCTCCCCCCCCCCCCCCATCAGAAGTGATGGGACCTCTAGAACACGACGTGCCAGCATCCACAGCTACTCAGTCTTGGAGAGGTTGAGTCTGAGCCTGTTCCTACCCATCCAGGCCTGCACCGCCTCCAGGCATCGGGACATCACGGAAAGGGCATCCCCTTTCTTACACTATGATCGGTGCCGCCTTTTCATCCAGTGGTTGCTAAGGTTTCCGGATATCTGATACCTCAACTTTCTGTTGATGGTAACTCCCATGTAGGGCATTGTCTTGCTGTAGTGCTTCCTCTGCTTAATCTTCCATATCTGCTGCCACTGTCCTAGATGAAATTTACAGCATCCAAAGTTACATCAGTAAGATGGCTGATGTAGACAATGCCTATATCAAGGCCTACATCAATTATATATATAAACTTATATATACATATATAAATTATATATATAAACACAGTGCATTCAGAAAGTACCCCATTCACTTTTGTCAATTTTGTTATGTTGCAGACTGATTCTACAGTTATTGAAATGCTTTTTTCCCCCCTCGTTAATCTACACGCAGTGTAGATTATTCTTTTGTTCCTAGAGTGGAGTTGGTAATGTCAGACCTTTATAATTTAAACGTGGCAGTTGGCATCTCTTAAAATTTGAAACACCCTTTTGAAAGAACTGCTTTGTTGTAAACAATTTTGTATTTTTTTGCACTAGGTAAATAATTGTTAGACAAAGTTTGGGACAATAATGGAGCTGTCCTCTTTGGGCAGCAAAGAATAAATCATGGAATATTAAATTTAACATCCTGGAATTTAAAACAATACTAATGAAATACCTATGCCGTCAGTATGTTACTAGTCTAATCTTATACATGTTTCCTTGGAAATAATTTCTGTTATACTGAATAGACTTTACTTCTAAGGAAGTGTAGGTAAGAGAGCAACCTGTGGCGATGTGCTAATGATTCCAAATATGTTGCTTTATGTAGACCACTCCATCATTTAAAACTTTTAATGGCCATTATATGATGGATAAATATCGCAGCACTTAATTATATCTTAGACCAGGGATGTCAAACTGGCAGCCCGTGGGCCGGATGCATCACACGTAGCTCATGCCCAACCTAGCTCCGCGAATGGGAAAATGTCATGAAACATTACGTGATGGCAACGTGACACTGCGAGCTTGACACCCGTGCCTTAGGCTCATGTAACATACGTTGCTGGGGTCTATAGGAATCCTACATTAATTTTTTTTTTAATTAAAAAAGGGTCAAAGCCTTCAGATCTTGAAATATAAAATAGTGCAATATTGGGTGATCATGAGATTTTGGACATTTTTTTTTTCTGTCAGTGTCATGGACACCTGTTATATTCTCGCAGACCGCTAATGGATCCTAGATCACAAATTGAGGATCATCGATATAGGCCAAAATAAAAACTTCTACTCACCGAATGCATTATATATGGCTTAGTCGATTTTATCAGAACAATTAATTATATATTCTAAAACAATCCAGTGCTAACTCTTTTATATATTGCATTTATAAGGAAGGTAGTAGCCTAAAATGTAATATTTTTTTTATCCATAGAGAACATACGTTGCCAAAGAATAGGAACATTACAACATTACATATGAAGAGGTATAAATAAAATATTTACAAAATGCTTCTTTACAAAACACATATGCATACAAAATGAAATTAACAATAAAATAATACCACTTAAGGCAGACCAGCAAAAGACTGAAATTTGTTTAAGGCTGTGAAATAAGTTCGCATCTTGACCTTTGAAAGGATGGGAATAGGGATTATTTAGTCTGATTATTTCCTTTGTGGAAATCCTTACAGCATCTCAGATATATAGTTATCTCCATCAAAAATACAACCACCCATTACTATACTACCTTTCCTACAGTTCTCACTATTGGTGGGACCTTACACAACAGCTGCAAGTCCGTGGTAGTAATAGTGTGATCCAATGTATCTCTCTTTACGAACAAATCCCACTGAGTTGAATGACTCATACACCAGAATGTTCGTAGGACTGTACTCAGAACTGTTCATCTTTGAATTTATTGGGGCTTACTCCTAAGTAAATATGGAAAGAGGTATATCCTAGAGTGTTCCTCACATGACAGAATATATGTGTATTGTGGAGTCGCATGGACAAAATCAGAATAATTCGCTAGCAAAATACAAAGAGCTGATTAAAACACTAGCACATAAAAATAGAATGTAAAATATGGCTTAAATAGAACAAGAGTTTTCCTATTTTGAAAGTATAAATAAGCCAACTAATCCTGACATTATGTTGACAATCATTAATATAATGATTTTAAGAACAAATATTGAGGAAGAAAGGGGTGGCTCTGGTTTTATTTTGCTAAGAAAGCACCATCATCTGATGAATCATAGATGCTCGAAATGAATAGGAAAGAAAAGAAGATCCATGGAAATGGCACTTTCAGAATATTTTGAGATTCCAACGGTGTGCAACCGTTCTGAGCTACATGCTAAAGGACCCAAATCATTGCTAGTCACACTTGACCACATGCAATCAGTGGTTCTTTAAGAAAGAACATACAGCTGTCTCAGGCAGACCCAAGACACTGAATAAGGGCCAGAATAATACATCTGTTTGCAGCCAGGCTCAAACTACTTTGCTAACATTGTGTCACAAAATAAGATTTTCATATTTTGACAGATGGGCTTTAAAAAAAAAAAAACCTCCCAGCCTCTATTTGTGTAGCATCTGATTCCTCTTGATGCATAAAAAAAAAGGGGGGGGGGAGGTATTTGGACTAGATAGGTTTTACATCAACATTACAGAGCCCTTTGAAGTCACAGTTGCTTTAATAACTGAAGAAACACTGTCAGATTTGTGTCACCATTTATGCTTATTCTATGGAGCACCAGTCACAATATCACCAGGGTTTATCCCAACCTTTGCTTGCAGTGGAGATTTCAGCAAAAATTCATAGCAAACTACTCTGTATAAAAGTCGTACTTTTTTTTCTTTTGGGATCACACATTAGAGACTCAAATCGGGAGCATTTGTGAACATCTGATCCAGTAATGGGTTTCAATTTCGGTCACTACTGGTTTGCTTGCCGGGGGGGGGGGGGGGGCATGCACACTGATGCACGCACTGATGCTTCTGCGCGTGCACAGAGACAACCGGGCAGGTGGGCGGAGCCTCCCGCTACCGGTTTGCCCAATCTGGGGCAACCCACCACTGATTTGATTGATGTATATGTAGAGTAGCAGAACGGGATATCCAGGTTGGCAATTGTGAAGCTAATGGCACCCAGTTTGAAGAAAGGACATTTAAACAAATTACATCCATAAATAAAATGGTGATGCTTTTGTTAGATTGTTCCATGTCTAGCAAAAACTGCCCATAATGTGCCACATTTACTTGGAAATATGTGGCATTGGTTTCAGCTAGACTTACTCATTAGTAAAAATATGTAGCAGTGCAGCATAGATCTTAAGAAAAGGAATAGGTGTGATTTTAGGATCCAACTTCGGTTGAATCTTGGCTTTTGTTTTTACCTGAACCCACATGCCACACCTTTAGATGATTGTCAGTGCCTTTTAGAAAGAGTTGCTAAAGGCAACAAGGAATTGATCTTATGCTACATTCCATATTATGACAGCATTGCAACATATGATGGGTGCTTTGATATGAAGTACAGCAAGGGTCTGGGAGGGAAAAATGGATGATGAAAAAATGAACATCTTGTATTTAAAGGAAAAGAACTTTGCCTTTTTTTTCTAGCAAAGGCACTCCATATATACTTAATAGCCCCAAATCCTAAAATCAATGCATTTTCTGTACTGTTTGTTCTGCTTTCCTCTATTGATGATTACTCAAGGAGGAAAAACATTTACAGCACTTGTTTGGAGAAGTTTGATAGAAAAAGGGGGAAATATTAGGGAAATAGCCCTGTTAATTTGATTTAGAATTATTATTAAGCACGACATGAATCTTACAAAACCATAATTCCTGTTAATTGTAAAGAGCGTGCACCAAGTAAAGCAAGATGCAAGAGAGGAAAAACTGCAAATGTCTTTGGGACGGAGGCTGTTATAGCCCCAATATTGTGCCAGTTCAGACAAGATAGCCTGTGCACCTGCGGGTTTAATCCTTGTTATTTCCCTTTCTTCATTTGGCAAATGTTTTCTTGGTTCTTAAGGCATATTTTTTCCATTAAAAAAAAATGAAGTAGGCTCCCTACAAAATAAAATCGATAAAACAGGATCAGACCAGGATCTTGGTCCCAAAAGTTAATAGACTGAGATTCTTATGTCTGAAATAGATGATAGGGTCATAGTTGGAATTTATAAATTCAGTAAACAGGAGACTTTGAACCCACTAAAGAGTTTCACTCAGAAGAGTAGGGGAGAAAATACTCCCCATTGTTTCCTCCCAATTTAAGCAGTTCTAGATCTCCCCTGAAAAAAATACTATTTCACAAGATGGAGGAAACCCCTGGAAAAAACACCACCACTAGTGTTATAGGAATAACACTAGGAGCTTTGCCGTAAACTGAGTGTGGAATCAGCAAGAGTCACACCTTTCTATGGCAGAAACCTTTGAGACAGAATTTTGCTCAGTAATAATCCTGCTGGCAGATTAAAAAAATAATAATAATCCAACCCATAAAATCTAACACGCTAAAAGATTTGGAGTTCTTCCTGTTTTGGTATTCTTGACCCTAGACCCAATCCTTTTAAGCCAATATATATATATATATATATATATGTTTTCTTTGGGAATTGAATTTGTCTTCTACAATTCTTGTCACAGTGTTCATTATAAAATTGCAAGAACTGTTGCCAGTTCTTTTTTCTCCCCCTAACTTTCAATTGTACAAGGGTACTCTGTCTTGTGGGCTCTGAGAGGAAAACCCTTGTTGGCACCACTGATAGAATACAAACGAAGTCACCAAATGTCAACTTGTTACGGGAGTTATGCATTCATTTGGAAACCCAGTTATCTGTATTGTTCTGCCAAGGGATGAAAGCGTAAATTATTCCTTGCTTTTCCCAGAACGATGAGATTTATTTGATCTTTTAGCCAAACAATACATTTGGCCTTGAAAGTATTGTTATCGGGAGCTTTGTATATCACAAGTAGGGAAAGGACACCCTCAAATCATTGGCACTTTGTGATCCAACAACAGGGGCCCATTATCTCTGCATGTTAAGAAGTAGCAACCATCATATCTGCTGATAATCACTAAATAAATCAGCCTACCCTAAGGCATGCAGGACATTAATTGTTGGGGAAGTGGGAAAAGGAGGGAAAAAAAACAACAGATGGATGTCTTGACTGATTTGACTTCTAAAGAATGTCGATATAGCAAGGCCGTGAATAATTCATTAGCTGTATTAAAATACTCTTGGGGTGTTCAGGGCTGGAATGGTTTTACAAAGATAATGAAAGAACACTTCAGCTTGGAACTATTATTTCAAAAACACTTACTTTGAAATGGTTGTTAAAGAACTTTTACATTGTTGGGTCCTTGGCTAATCAGAATGTAATATTGCAATGACTTTGAGTTGCTTCACGCTATGCTTTGGGATTAAAAAAAAACAAAAAACAACCCATACCATTTGAGAAATGGAGCTAAGAAGGTAAATGCATACGGTCATAGTAAACTATTAGCCTTACGTACTAAGACCAATTTCAGAGCCATAAGCATAAAGATGGACCTACTATGTTTACCACACTTTGGCCAACTTTGGCTTGAATTCACAACGGAGCAACTTTTATAAGTGAAAGGGAAATATGATCTTTTTCCGCTTACAGAGAATATGAGGATTCAACAAACATTCTTCAAATAGAAAAAGTCTTTGACATCTAGTTTACAGATACAGCACTTATTTTAAGATAGCTTTTTCTCAACAAAAGTTTTCTGTACAAGAGCTATAAAACTTTAATTTAAAAAAATCACCTTTTTGTGCTTCATCTAAATGTTCTTGATGTCTCAGTTACTTTACCATCTTATCAGTAGCACACTGCTATTTATAGTACGTTAATCTTGAATTAAAAAAAAATGTGTGGCATCCCAAGAGGACTTATTGATATTGATATCTTGATCAACGCCACATATCTATCACTTCATTGTTACTGTGAATCTCAAGTTTAGCACACTTACCACAAGCTTAATTCTAGTTCAAGATTAATGAAATCTGCCTTACATGAAAGCTCTGATCCTTAATTAATACGAGGATAGCAATTTTCATAGAATCCAATCAAGTCCAGTTTAAGAAATGTTGACTGTAAATAGTCACCTAGTTCCCCCCCCCCCAATTTTTGAATGAATTTCAGATACACCATTCAACTATTCATATAACTAGCAAAGCTGTCTAGATCTTTCAGATGGCTGAAGATCTTCAAAACTTTCAGAAATAAGATAACTGTGTTTTGGTTCCCGTTTTTGACTGATGCCATCTTATTGAACATGACCACCATGTAGTTACAACAACCCCCCCAAGACGTTGCAGCTGAGGCAACCTGAGAAAGCATCTAATTCTAACTACTTAGATAATGTAACTGCTGAAACAGTACACACTTTCCTCAACAATCACATCAAATGTAATACTCTGTACAGAGAGGAAGAGTTGCAGAGAATCTGCTTTCTCCACTTTCACCCACTGTAGTGCTCCATTATCATTGCAACAGTTGTATTGTGTTACGTTCCTGGGTTCATTCTGCTCATAATGAAACTCTTAACGTTGGGAACAGGGCGCACATCGAACTGGTGTTTGCGGCGTTCGATGAAAGTAGCCAGGCGTGAGGTATCCAGAGGCATTTTGGAATAGCTGCCATTATGAAACTGCAGCCACGGGTGTTGCAAGCAAGTGGCAGCAGTAGGTCTCCTTCTGAAGTCTTCCTGAAGGATTACGTTAATGAAATCTTTGGCAGCATGGCTTACATCACAAAAGTACTCGTTGGGAAAGCTGAAATCTACTCGGCACACATTGATGCATGTCTCCTCTCTGCTTTCATCCAGAAAGGGAGAAACACCGCTCAGCATGACGTAGGTGAGCACTCCCAGACTCCAGATATCTGTGCCCAGGGACACTGGAGCCCCTTGGAGAACTTCTGGAGCAGCAAACTCAGGGTTTCCAAGCAGATGATGGACATGGTAATGGCCTGTGATTTGAACAGCATCTTCAAGGTCAATTAACTTAACACGTGGCACTGGGATCCGTAAATCAATCAGCAAATTTTCTGGCTGTGGAAATTGAAAATTAAATCACATACATTTTAAAAGGTGTATTGTACATTTCTGTTGTAATAAAAACAGGTTTCAGTCAATACTGGTACAGCCAATATACTAAGAGAAACACACCTATATCTGGGGTTACTTCTCAAACAAATGTATTTTTTATAGGAAGTAAATCCACAGAATTATTGTCTGGTAGGTTTCTGGCCCATTACAGGGGCATCTGTAATGAGGGCATCTAGCATGAATCGTCACATTACTGAAACATGATTTATCAGACCATATTGCCACCCCAATTGTCACAGGCAATTAAAAATCACAAGGCACCAACAGAATATAAAATTTTAATATGTTTAAATGGTTATAAACTGAGATGAATGTGATGGGTGCTGAGACAGTTAAACACTTTATTAGAATAGATTTATTTAAAGCAAACACAATATAGAAAGATAATTTGGGACTGGCAGATGTGAAATACTTAACAGGCTGTGAGATGGTGAGTACTTTCATGTACAAAGCTTTCAGTTAAATACATCCTGCAGAATTGCTCAAATGTATGTGGACACTAACTAACTTAATTTCAAATAGTTAAAGTTGTGAAGCAACCTTGCATACCAGTAGTTGGGTTTGCTGTGAAGATGAACAAGCAGAAAAGGGTACTTAAGACTGTAGAGACACAAGTTAATACTTTCTTCTTTTGTCTTTCTTACCTTTATATCCAGATGAGCAACTCGACAATTGTGAAGATATTGTAAAGCTTCCATCGTATCTCTTATATAAAAAGCTATTTTTTCCTCCATCAGTTCATCATGATTCATAAGATAATCCAAGAGACGGCCATCGTCCATCCTAAAATCCCGAAATGTTCCATTATGAAAATAAGTCTTATGAAAATAAGTCTCATGAAATCTAAGGAGACTGTGAATTCCAGTCCCATTTTAGGCATGAAAGATAGCTGGATAAATTTGGGCCAGTCATTCTCTTTCAGCCCAACTCACCTAACAGAGTTATCGTTATGGGAAAAATAGGAAGAGGAAGGGATGTTAAGTATGTTCGCCACTTTGAGTTATTTATAAGAATAATAAAAGTGGGAAATCAATTAATCAATCAATCAATCATAAATACTGGGATGTATCTCTAAATAGAGTGGTATTTTTAAAACGAAAAAAGACTGACAATTATTAAAAATTACTACTGTAAAGACTTGTGATACTGCATTTTCATAAATCCAATTTAATATAAGGAACTCTACATTTAGACCATGCCATTTCATAGAAACTTTAAAAATGCATCTTTGGAACCAGACATATACAAAATGTTCTCTCGTGGTCATTTTCTTCCTGTAGGGAAATGAAATGGCTTTCGTGAAAATGTACAATAGGACAGAATAGATAAATAAGTGACTTGCTTCAAAAAATAAGCAGCTTAGCTTCCGTGTAGGACTTACAGTTCTAAAACTAAGATGTAGGAAGATGGTGATTCATAAGTGTCATGAATGGTGATATACTGAGGATGTTGTAGGTGCTGCAATATGGCGGCTTCATGTGCTGCCTGCTCTTTCTTTTTCATTTTTTTATTGACGAACTTCACTGCAACATCCTTCCTTGTGGCTTTGTGAATACATTTCTTTACGACAGCAAATCGGCCCCTGGAAAATTAAGATCATTGAGATACCTTGTGAATAAAGGATGAATCCATTTTGGTTCAATATCAATAAATTTTAAGAGCTTTCTAAACTCATTGAGTTATTAATTTTACAAGTAATTTATTGTCTTTTGCCCTGGCAATATATTCTTTTGGGAAAAGCAAAACTAATAAAAGTATATTCATTTTTTTTCCCAGTGAATCTATTATAAGAGATTCTAACTGTGAATTAGAAGCTGAATTCTGAGTAGCTTTCAAAGTACAAAGCTTTGAGTAGCTTTGTAACTCCCTCTTCCCAAAATTAAATTATAAAAAATTAAAGTTAACAGTCTTGGCCATCTCCGTACACATACTCTCACTGATGTATACCCTGGATAAGGTACTATAAGAATATTCAAGCCCCTGTCGACTTCTGGGTGGCGCCTTCTTCGTTGTCGGCGGTCTTTTTATGACCGCCGGCCTCCCGGCGCGTAAAGAGCCGCCTCACAGCAGGCAGGCAGCTCGAAAAACCCGCTCTTCAAGTGGAAGAGCGGGCTGAGCTTCTGGGGGTGTGGTTGAGCCCCCTGAATCGCCCCCAGGACCCTTCTTTTGTCCTGGAGAGGGCTCAGGGTGATGGCTCCCTATTCACCCCCAGGGAGGCTCCGCGCCAAGAGGGATTTCTGCTGCTTTTAGCAGCGGAGCTAGACATCGTGAGCAACACCATGATTCTTCAACAAGCAGAAAAACTTCAACAAGCAGAAAAAGGAATATTTTAAAAGGAAAAATGCAAGTATTCTTTTTTATTGATTTTTAGAAGAAAGAAGACTAGTGAAAGTGCTTTGAAAATGGCGACTGGGTTGTTTGGAGATGGAGAGTGGAAAGTGAAAGTAGAATCTAGCGCTGAGCTATTTTAAAGAAACGCTGGTAGGGAAAAGAAATGAAGAAATAGGACTGATTTAAATAGAATCTTTCTGTCTTTTTGTTGAAAAGAGAAGAATTCTTTTGCTTTTTCTGAAAAATAAAAGTTAGAAATATGACTAAACCAAAAGGAAGGGGGGGCTCCCTTACAATTCAGACAAAGGAGAAAGCAGAATTGACTCATTTGCAGGGAACCGCAGATGAGGATTTAAAAGATTTTATAACAAGGTCTCTAGGGAGTGTTGTTGAGAAGATAAAAAGCTCACAGAAGAATCTTGAGGACTTGGTTCAAGGAAAATATGACCAACTGAATCAAACTATTACTAAACTAGTTCTGGATCTCTCAAGTGTAGTGGTGGATATGGGGAGGAAAGTGACTGAAATCAGCAGTAAGTTTGACTCCCAGATGAAAGAAATACAAGAAAAATTTGCGGAAGCTGAGGCTAAAAATCAGAATATAGAGAATGATGTTATTATGCTTCAAATTAAAGCTATGGAATCAGCAATTAGATTAAGAGGCATAAGAGAAAATAAGAGAGAAAATTTAAGAACAGTTTGTGCAAAGGCTTTTGCAGAATTATTAAAGTTGGAAGATGAGCTAATTCTTGGTTGTATAGAGAAAGTCTACAGAGTCAACTCACGTGTAGCTAAACAAAGGAATCTGCCTAGAGACGTTGTTGTCTACTTTACTGATAGAGGATTGAGAAATGATATTTTACAAAAATCCTATTCTGCTAGAGTGCAGGTAGAAGGTATACAAATTAGTATTTTTAAAGAGCTACCACCGAAGGTTTTAAAGGACAGAAAAGATTTTGGTTTTCTGGTCAAGGAATTGAAGAGAAGCAATATCCCATTTAGATGGGATTTACCAGTTGGTATAATTTTCAGATACCATGGCGTGAGACATTGCTTGAATACTATTGAAAAAGCGGAATATTTTTATAAAAATATTTTAAAGGGAGCCCCGGAATATGTTAAGAATAAAAAACATGAAAGAGAGTCTGCAAAATCCAAACAGAAGGAAGAAATTCAAAGTGTGTTAGAAGAAAAAGGAGCACTAGGTGGTTGTCCAGAGGATTCTATTATGGATTCTCCAGATGAGAAAATTGAGCATCCCAGTGACCCTAGAGGGGGAGTACTGGATCTTGAACTGTTGGAGCAAGAATTAAAAAATAAAATTACAACTCGAGATGAGCAACAGCAGAGGCCCAGTGCTTTTCAAGAGATGGGGGGTGATGCCAATCAACAGGAACTAGAAGCTAACGAGGAAATTCGACTGGAAACCACTGATGAGCAATTCAAGGAGATTTGTGAAATTTTTGAATCTTTTGCAGAAAGGATTGAAAAATTTGGAAATAGATTATAAGTTTTTAAAGTTCATCCTGAGTTGGATTTATATTTGATTTATATATCAAAATGGATTATAAAAATTTTCTACAAAGTTTATCCTGAGTTGGACTTAACATCCTGAGAAAGGTAAACAGATTGCTGCAATAGAAGCAGCGATCTGTGGTTACCCTATTATAGTCTTTTTTGGATTTCATTATCTAGAAGAAGAGAATAAAGATGAAAACATCTTGGAACCCGAAGGAAGGAAGTGGACAGGGTGACAGGATTTGAAAGAGCTTTAAAGGAATATCTGGGAATGTGGCTTGTAGTTTTTTCTTTAAGGTTTGAAATTTAGGAGGAGCTGCATTTGGTTTTTTTCTCTTTTTTTAGGTGGCACAGTATAAGCTAGTTTGAATGTTCTACCTAGAGGAATATAAAATATCTTCGTGGTTGGATATTATTAATATAAAGTCACTCGGGGGGATTTTTTGTGTGGAGAGATGTTTTTTTGCTGATGGGGGCAGCTGGAAGATGAAGTTTATTGGAATTGGATTTATGTTGGAAGAAAGTATATTTAACTTCTATCAAGACGAAGAGAAGATTAACATGGATTATTGAGATAAAAAAATTTTTGGGATATAATTGTATAATTATAATTATATATGTATAATTATATATATTACATCTTATTAGAATAGAGATATGTTTTATGTTTTGGGTTTTTTAGTTAAGGGGTGTAGTTGGGATAAAATTACTTGATATGAATATGGATTTATAAGGGAGATTGTTTTGGTATATGATTAGTAATGTTAATATTAATGGATTACGGAAAGGTATGATATTTTTTTATGGGGTTTGAATATTATAAGTATCTTATTGACTGACATAATTGTATAATTATGGTTATATATCTATAATCATATATATTATATTTCATTAGAATAGAGATATGTCTTATGTTTTTGTTTTTTAGTTAAGGGGTGTAGTTGGGATAGGGATATTGATGTGATATATTATATTTTATTATAAGGGGGATTGATTTTTTTTAATTGGGTTTGAATATTATAAGTATTTTATTGATTCATAAATGAATCCTGATGGTTGATTAATGAGATAAATTTTATTATTATTAGTTCTTTTTATCACGATATTGTTAACTTTAGAAAAATATTATTATTTATAGGGTTCTTTGTTATATTACTTTGCTAAATTTTTTTTCAATTTTTAAAATTTGAATACTTAAAATTTTCCTTTTTGTTTTAAACTTTTTTTTTTAAATCTGTAGCGGAAGTCAAGGGGGGGATGGGGTGGGGAAAGGGGTGGAGGGTGGAGGGTGGTAGGGAGAGGGGGGTAGGGGGGGAGAAAAATTGAAAAAAAATTGTATTGTAAAACTTTTTCAATAATAAAAAAAAAAGAATATTCAAGCCCCTGTCATAAACTCCAAGAAAACTTTATATCCTCCATAGCCGGGAGAGAGGTGGAAATACATCATTTCTACTAAACTATATGCCAGTCCCAAATCATGAATAATCCAAGATGGCACCGCTGAAGGTTGCCTCAGTGAAATGCTCTCATTAAGTGTTGTACCTTATGATTCTTGATGAACGTATCTTTTCTTTTATGTACACAGAGAGCATATGCATCAGGGCAAATTCCTTGTGTGTCCAATCACACTTGGCCAATAAAAAATCTATTCTATTCTATTCTATTCTATTCTATTCTATTCTATTCTATTCTATTCTATTCTATTCTATTCTATTCTATTCTATTCTATTCTATTCTATTCTATTCTATTCTATGAACACAATTTGCTGATCAGAAAGGGCAAATCATTCTCTCTATATTTATACATAGATAAACCCTGTGCCCAGATTTAGTCAGCACTGTTTTCTTCCTAGTGGTTGTCCATAGAGATTCTTAATCATCCAAGCCATGAATATCCCAAAGTTTCTTTTCTAAAAGGCAAGAGGACTTTTTTGGATTTTTTTTCCTTTAAGAACGTTTTGCTTCTCATTCAAGAAGCTTCTTCAATTCTTATTTAGAACTGAAGAATAGCAATAGCACTGAGACTTATATATGACTCCATAGTGTTTTACGGCACTCTTTGGGCAGTTTACAAATGTCAGCATATTGCCCCCCAACAGTCTGGGTGCTCATTTTACCGAACTTGGAAGGATGAAAAGCTAAATCCACCTTGAGCCTATCAGGATCAAAGTCCAGGTTGTGGGCAGAGTTTGCCCACAATACCGCATTCTAACCACTACACCACTAGGGCTCAGAAGCTTCTTGGGTGAGGAGGAAAATATTTTCAAAGAAAAATCCAAAAAGGTCCAGTTGCCTTTTGTAACTTTCTAGTGTTTTTATATCTCCAGGTGATTATTTCTTCATTTGGTTATAGCATTAAAAGGTTTCTAAGAGGGCACATCTAAGGTGAGCTTAGAAAAAGCAATAACACAGAGCCTGCATTATGGGTGTGAGCACGCATGCGTGTGACCCTCCTGCGCTCCCCCCCCTTTGATTTATATGATTTATATATCATGCTAGATCAGTGATAGCTAACCTTTTTGCTGTCGCGTGCCAAAAAGGGGGGGGAGCGCGGGAGGGTCACACACATGCGTGCTCACACCCATAATTTAATGTGCCCCCCAATGCATGCATGACCCCCCTGTGCTCCTCCCACTTTTGGCACGCAATGGCACAGCGGGCCCAGTAGACCTGCTTTTTGCCCGCCCCAGGCTCCAGAGGCTTTCTAGGAGCCTGGGGAGGGTGAAAACAGCCTTCCCCACCACCCCCCAGAGACCCTCCAGATGCCGGAAATGGCCCGTTTCCTGACTTCTGGCAGGCCTGAAAGACCCAAAAATCAGCTATCCAGCACACGCATGCGTATTGGAGCTGAGCTAGGGCAACGCCCACGTGCCCACAGATATGGCTCTGAGTGCCACCTGTGGCATGCGTGCCATAGGTTCGCCATCTCAGTGCTAGATCATCATGTTTTCCTTCACTAAAACTACCACTGTGGCTTGTAAACATTTGATGAATAGCTTAGAGCAATGTACTAAACTATGCACTTGTGAGTTAGTCATGGTTAAAAAAAGATTGGTTTCTGTTGCAAATAGTAGCATGTACAGTAGTGATGGGGCTTAGTAAGAGAAGGAAGGAAAGAAAAGTTAATTCTGGTGAATGGAGATCATCATATTGGGAACTAGATCCCACATAGATTTAACCATGTAACTATGTATCTCAATCTGAGATACATAGAGAGAAGATATGTGTGTGTGTGTTTGTGTGGACAATGTTGTCTAGTGCAGTGCTTCAGACTCAGCTGGGAAGAGATGTTTTTGCAACACATGAAAGTGTGAATGCGGTGCCTCTCGGTGATTGATTAAAGCAGCCGTGACTTTTTCAGAGATTGTGTAGTTGCTATGGAGAGACTCCCATTGCAATGATAACATGATTAAAAATGTGCAATTATACTTTCCCTACATCTTCTGATGTTTGGCTTTTGGGAAATTACTTCCTTACCGTCCAATTTCATTCAGCTCTGTATAGGCAAAATCAAAATTCTCTTTCCAAGTAATGGTAGCACCATCCGCTGCAGAGTCTTTGTGGAACCAGGTGGGTTGGGAAATAGAATTGCAAAACAGATACAGTCAATCTTAGGTAATCATTTTAGCAGCAGCAACAACTATAACAAACTACAATAGCAATAGAACTTAGATTTATATACCTCTTTACAGTGCTTTACAGCCCTCTCCAAGCGGTTCACAAAATCAGCATTGTGCCACCAACAATCTGGGTCCTCATTTTACCCACCTCAGAAGGATGGAAGGCTGAGTCAACCTTGAGCCTGGTGAGATTTGAATTGCCAAATTGCAGGCAGACGGCAGGCAGCAGAAGTAGCCTGCAATACTGCACTCTAAGCACTGCACCACCATGGCTTATAATGATGGCAGTGAGTGTTGATTTCATCATGCAAATACATTAAAGTGTGAATGCAGTGTTTGCCTGTTGCTCTTGGGTCTTAACAAGACTCAGGAAGATCATAAGAGTCCCAGAGCAGGCTTCTAATATTTCATGTGTACCCTCTAGGAGACCACCTTTCTATGATCAAATCTGTCCCTCTAACCTAGACAGTCAGAGAATACCTTCTCAGAATCCTGGAGGTGCACTGCAAGGGAGACCAAAGGAAAGGTGGGTACCTTTCTCTAGGGGTGAGAAGAGCTAGTTTAGTTTTCATTATAATTACATGCTGTTTGTTATTACTATATTAATATTATTACTGTAACTTAATATATGAGTTGTAAACCACCTAAAATCAGTTTGGATTGAGGTGGTATATTCATAAATGAATGAAGCAACGTTCAGTGAAGACCTTGTCTCAACTTTAGACTTGTTAGAAAGTTTCCTTTTCATAACTGCAAATTGCTGCGTTAGGAACTACATGCCTAAAATGGGATCGGTGGTGGGATTCAAAAAATTTAACAACCGGTTCTCTGCCCTAATGACCGGCTGGGTGGGTGTGGTCATTGTGGGCATGGCCAGGGGGTGTCACAGGCAGCACTCGGCCTCCTGCATTTACCTGGGAGCCAAAGCTGGGTCCAGGGGGACTCCTGGATGGGGTGGGGAGGAGAGGGGCCAGTCAGCAATTTAACAATTGGTTCTCCTGAACCAGCTAAATCCATCACTAGGTGGGATGGAATGCTTTATAGTGATTAAAATTAACATTAGTAGGACTGAGACAATGACTGTGTTTCTATGAGATCAATAAATCACTGTTTTACTGCATTAAATAAAATTGAATACAGTTACCATGTTATACTATTGTGCCGATTCAAACCATAGATCTTGTTTTGACTGGCAGCAGTTCTTGATTGAGCCAGCAGTGGCCCAAAATACTTAGCTCCCTATCAGTGGTGCCATCATCTACCAAAGTCAAGTTATTTTGAGTTTTTTTTTTTTAAAAAAAATCCTCTCCAAAAATACCTGCATGTAAAACAAGGAACATTTCTTCGCTCTGCAAAACATCCATTGCCTAAGGTAGTTGGTTCACTCTGATTAATTGTGAAACCAGCCTTTTTGAAACCTTTCCAAATGAAAATTCTGGGTTTCAGATCTAAAAGAGTGCAGATCGGCTGTGATCTAATTGAAGTATCGCTTCAGGCTCGGTCATTGAAACAATCTGATTCAAAGCAATGCCTCCATTTGAAAAAAGCAAATTGCTCCACTGTGACATTTCAATCCATTGAGGGTGGGTGGGTGAGTGTTTCTGATTCAAGACAACCCATCGCTTTAGTCTGGAGAAAAGTCTGGTCAAGGGCCAATTTGACAAGGGATGTTGCTTCTCTTTGGAGGGAGCCATCAATCAAAGTTTTGCCGAATCAAAGCACCCTTTTAAAACTCTTCAATTATTTACAGGATGGTGGCAAGCAAAGTAAGTATTATAAACCCTGTGCTGCACTCCTTTCAAAAGACCAGCTGCACCAATGTAAAATGATCTGAACCTAGGATGACATGTTAGCATACATCTCTCTCCAATTTTGGGGCAACAAAATATGAACCACGTGAAGCTTGAGCTCCCAGGAAATTTTGATTCTCGACAAAGCCTAGAACTCTGAAATGGTACATTGGTGAAGTTTTCCACTCTGAAGGTCAGCTCTTCCTTTGCGAATACAGGCTCACCATATTCTGGGAGTTTCACAAATTCAGAGGCCTCGCTGGGTAAGCTAATTCCCCAGGGATTGCTGGCGCTGACCCGGAACTGGTATTGACAGCCAGGCATGAGGTCTTCAATAACGAGGTAGGTGTCCAAAGTTGAGGCAACAGACTGTTGCCAGACCTGGGAGCCTGTGTTGTACGAAGAAAGAGAAAAGACAAAAGAGAGAAAATAACCAACATTTAAATGCAATTACACATTCCCTTCTTAGTGACATAGGCGACTAGCCTTCAATCACAGAAGGTTAGAAAGAAAGCACTCCAGTTAAAATGCTCCTACAAATTGATTGAAGGAAGAGTAGAGGTATTTTCATCAGCCTGGTTTTAGTAGAACCTGAAGTTTAATCAATATAGGGTTTTTAAAATGACATTCTATAGAATTTTAGGGTTCTGTGAGAAGTTGACTAAGTTGTGTGAAAAGGTTTAGGCAACAAATAATAGCTGATGCCACCACAAGCTCTCAAATGCAGCCAATTTTCTAGCAGAGAACTTTTTTTTTTTTTTGGCCTCTTGATCAAGGGTTTGGGGATTTGGCTTTTTTAAAGCTGTCCTGAAAAAGTTTGAAACCCCTGATTAAACAGAAGAAGTGTTATTTCCAGTCTTTTATTAGTGGTGTGTCTTAAGGATAGATTGTAGGCTCATCCATGGAGCCTTACAACCCCATTTGTTGTCATGACAGTCTTTATTTTTCCACCTCCCATGTTCTTCTTAAGGAACAGGATGCCACATGCATCTGAAGGAAGCTCTGTTCTGCAGGATATCTAAGCCCCTTTAAAACTTAGGTAAGTATCAAATGTTCCAGTGGCTTTGCTTGGTTAGGAAAGAGGATGGAAGAACTCTGCCTAGGAAGTAAGACGGAACAAGAGTAAAAGATACGGTCCAGGCCAATAGTAAAATCCAATTTTTTTTACTACCTGTTCTGTGGGCATGGCTTGGTGGGCTTGGTGTGGCTTGGTGGGCATGGCAGGGGAAGGATACTGCAAAATCTCCATTCCCACCTCACTCCTGGGGGAAGGATATTGCAAAATCTCCATTCCCACCCAACTCTGGGGCCAGCTAGAGGTGGTATTTGCCAGTTCTCCAAACTACTCAAAATTTCCGCTACTGGTTCTCTGAACTGCTCAAAATTTCCACTACTATTTCTCCAAAATTTGTCAGAACCTGCTGGATTTCACCCCTGGTCCAGGCATGTGTGGAGCATCTGGCTTTTGTGTAATATTGATAATAATACAGGAATAATGGTCATTTGGGAACCACGCCCACTATTTTAGTGAATGAAGCATAGAAAAAGATAAAAGAACAGAACAGAACAGGATATGACAGGGGTAGGGTAGGGTAGGGCAGAACAGAACAGAACAGAACAGAACAGAACAGAACAGAACTTTCTTCTAACAGAAACATGAATATATTGGATTTGGAATGATATGGATGGAAGAGCAGGGAAGGCAAGGACTGAGAAGATAGGCTGTGGTAATTCTGTGGTGAAGGGAGACATGGAGTCAATTGAGATCCATGTGCTTAGTGATACTAAGGGGACTATTGTAATTTCATCTCCACTTTTGCCGAAACCCTTCTAACAAAACTTTTAGTATAGAAAGCTGAAGAGTGATAGGAATGATATTAGGCAATGCAGCTTGAACAATGCTTGCCATTTATTGAGACTCATCAGATATTTTCTAGTTATAAAAGACTTTTTGGGACTTTTGATGTGTGATGCACACGTGCCACAAATTGGAAATACAACAAAATGGAAAGTAGGTGAAAGAAACACAAGAATGCAGGGCAACTGTTCCTTAAATAAAGAGGCTACTGTAAGGTAGCAATTCTCGTGTTACTAAATTGTAAGATGTAAAGGTGCAAGACGTTTTGTGTAGAAGATCGCCCCACCCCACCCCACCCCTGCCATTTCTTTCTAGAGTTATAGTCAATGGATGGAAATCAAGCAATCAGCCCTTGATATTGTCAGATTGCAATGAGCTTTGACTAATGGCAAAGCTCATCAGATGTTTTTGCATAGCTGCAAGAGGGGAATAACAACTGGAAATGAGGATGCTAGATTTAATCTAGGTCAGGGGTGCAAACTCGCGGCCCATGGGCCAGAGGCGTCATGTGCTGGCCATGCCCACTCCTGGTTTAGCAAAGGGGGGAAAAGTTGCAATACGTCCTGTGACGTATCTAGGTTCTTAGCTTTTCAGCAGGAACAGAGAACTTTAACATTAGTGAAGATTCCTTGGCGTTCTGAATCTTTCATAGCTAGCATTAGAATCCATTGCCGACTTCAAGAGTTTGTGGTCCTGCAATTGTTCTTTTATTCTTCTTCTTCTTCTATCCTTTTATTAGGGATTTGAGAGCAAAAAATAGGAAAGGGGAGGATGAGAAGTTAGTGCTCCCACCTATTCTACTTGGTTGTCTTCTTTCCCTCTTAAGACAGATACAGAGGTTTAAAACCTAGAGTAAGCTCTCATCACCTTTGCCTGCTTTAGTTACCATTTGTCCTGCTTGCAACCACAGCAGAAAGGAAGAATGGTAGAGTAAAAGCTAGCAGTACATATAGTCCTCAACTTACCATCATTTGTTCAACAAGGGTCCAAAGTTACGATGACCTTGGAAAAAGGGATTTACGACCTGTATTTGCATTTATAAACATTACAAATTGTTGCACCACCTCCTGGTCACAAGATTGCAATTTGGACACTTGGTAACCAGCTCGTATTTATGACTGGTTGCAATATACTGCAGTCACATGACTGTAATTTTGCAATGTTTTGCCAGCAAAAAAAAAAAAAAGGCCAGTTGTGGAAATTGCATTATTTTAACAACCATGTGATTCACTTAATGACCACAGAGAAGTTGTTTTATAGTCATTGTAAAAAAATGGTTGCAAAATTGGGTCTGGTCCCATGATGACTCTACTTACGACTGAAATTCCAGTCCCATTATATTCGTAAATTCAGAACTACCTGTATAGCAATTATGTCAGCTTGTCTTTCTCTGGCCTTACTAGCAGTGCTAGATGGTGCTAATAAAAATAGCCAACATTTAAGGCCATGAAAATTTGCCTATATCCACAATGCAGGGGGAAAGTGTGACTGTGTTAACTACAAAAATCAGTGGTGAAATAAATATATGACAGGTACACAATTCAGGTTTTCCCACGCAAAAGCCTCACAATGCTTGCACCTTCTTCTCTGTACTCGACTGTGTAGCCTGAAATGGTACAGTTGCCTGTGCTGGATGGAGGCAGCCAGCGGAGAATCACTGAAGTACAACTTCTTTCCTGAGCAATAGGGCGATTTGGGGCAGCTGGAACCCCTGGGATGGGGAAAGAGAGAAGAAAGAAACAATTAGCAGAGGACTAGAGGAGAATTTTGGAGTCCCAGTTAAGGAGCAAACAGCGGAGAGATTTGCTATCAAATATTTTTTTCTCTTCTGTCTCTCTTTGTATTTTTCTGCCGAAAAAAGAACATCTGAGGAATGCAAAGCAATCAGGGGAAAATAAAGTCATGGGAAAGAGTTAATTTCTCTCCTAGCAGTGTTGCTTTAATCCAGTTTTTTTAAAAAAAAGAAATTTAAGCTACAGGACAGATTAAATTTCTGATTTAACACAATCTAATTTTAAAATGTGTTATTTTTAGTGCAGTTTAATCAGTGATGGGATTTAGCCAGTTCGCACCACTTCGGGAGACCCGGTTGTTAACTTTCTGAGCAGTTTGGCAAACTGGTTGTTGGAAGAAATAATTAGGGCAGAGAAATCCCACCACTGAGTTTCGTGTAATTGCTGATTGTAACTAGTAAACTCTATCAGCCTAAATATTGGAAAGGTGTAGCTTTTAAAGGGTATTTGAAATTTAGGAAAATAAAGAAAATGGAGGCAGGCAAGCCTCCAGCAGACTCCTAGTGTCTGATATGTTTTCCTGCTATATATTGTTACTGTGTCAAGTTATTATCAGTCATTGGGCACTTTGCTGATTACATTTGCTTTTTTTTAGAAATATAATATACATGAAGGCTGATCCAATTATTTGGAGAAAAAGTGATGAATCCTTTAGAGCAATCTAATCTCATCAAATTTATGATGTGTGGTCTCCTAGGCTGGGAGAATTCTGTGAATTGAAGTCCACACACCTTAAAATTGCTGAGATTGAGAAAGACTGTTTTAAAGTTTACACCTGTTGGAAGGAATATATGAAATGGATAGTTCATGAGATTTTGCACCTCTTTTGTCGATTGCTAATGTATGAGTGTGGAAAGGTGGAGAGTTACCGAAATCAGCAGGTGAGGAGAGGATTAAACATGTCCCCTATTTACTAATGCTAGAAAGAAGCATTAGTAGAAAGAAAAGTAGTAGAAGCATCATAGAAAGAAAAGTACTACCATTTTTCAGTGACAATAATCTGTGTAAATTTACCTCAAAACAATTTTGCATGTGAAAACTGGCATGTCAGCCTTTCAAAGTGGAGATTTTTTTTAATGAAAAGGAAGAATTTAAACATGCAGTTGATAACATGCAGTTTCAAATGGCATGTGCTGAAGAAGTCTCTAAAGCAGGGCTGTCAAACTTGTGGCCCGCAGGCCGGATGCGTCACACACTGGCCACACCCACACCTGGTTTAGTGAAAGGGAAAAAGTCGTAATTTGTCATGTGTTGACTGCAAGTTTGACATCCCTGTTCTAAAGCCTCTATAGGTTCACTCCCTGAGTGTGACTCCTGATGACTATACTCATGTATTTGGGGCAGCAATACAGACATGTCTTGCCACTACCTCCTTCTAGGATTCAAGTTTCAGATGTAGCCCTCATCTTAGATATGGCCTCCTGGACTTCCAGCCAAGTCTGTATTTCTCAGTTTTAAGGGGTATTAGCTAAGGTCAAGGTAGGGTGATGGCCCTTTGTTGTGACTATAAAATCTGAATATGTAGAGATATTTAAAAATCCTTTCTCTCTCAGGCTTCTTCGGCTATAAGTCCAAGGTGAGAAACCATATAATCATTATTTGCTTACAAAAAATAGTTATACATATAATAATGCACGTTTCCAAGCAAATAATGCTTTTCAGATACTTCCAATTAAAGTGTGGCCCACTTGCATTCTTGTTGACATTTGCAGAGACCTCCCTCCAAGTAAATGAGACCAAACTGCTATTATGAATGCTACTACTATTACTAGAGGGAACTTGCCCCTTGTTTTCCCTATTACCTGTTCCTCATAAAACACCATAATTAAAATCAATACCATTTCATCAAGCAAACCTATAAAAGGGTTTTATACAACAGGCCCCATGTACTTAGCTTATAAATGAAAGGAAAATTCATTACCTTGTACTTTGATTGTCGCTGATGTGGATGCTATCCCAAGTTCATTTGTAGCCACACAGGTATAAATGCCACTGTCCTGAGGCATCACGTTGCAGATCTTTAGGGTAATGTCACCTGATTCACTAGAGGGGAGCAGAAGTCAAAAGGTTAAATTGAAATTCTGTCACGTGGCTTCTCTCCCAAAACTTAACTGCTTCAGTGTTTCTGGTAACTAAAGTCGTGGTTTTGAAATGGGTGACTATACAAATCCAATCTAGTCCAATCCAATCCAATCCATCAATCAATCTATCTCAATTGATCTGGAAAGTGAGAATCAACGGAAAAATAGACAAGATGTGCTCTTTTCATTTGGTCTACGGACATTAGTCACACAAAAGGAAAGGAATAATTTACTAATGGATATTGGTTCACACTGCTCTGTTTAATGATTGTGATTGCAAATATGGAATGGTTTTGCACTATAACTATATGGGTTATTCATACTGTGCAGATCAAGAGTCTGGAATTTGAAGCCTATGTGGAGTAAGGTTCTTGTCACTAGTCTTACTCCTCCCAAGGATTTTTTTAAATATGATTTTTTAATAGGAAGCTAACATTTGGTTAAAAAAACATCTAGCTATGAATGCCATCTTTATTCCCAAGAATGCTCCTTAGCTCCATATAGACTTAGGAGATAAAGACAATGGGTGGTTGCACCCAGAATTTTGTTCAGAAGTGTAGTTACCTACCTAGAAAACAAGACCAACAAAAGTGACCTGGAAGTATTAGCATCTTGGGGGCAGGTCATCTTCCTTTTTATTCAAGGCGTGTTTTGTGATTAGCTGACCCTGAATGCACCAATGCACCAATCTTGCCTGCCCTGTTGTGAATGCACCAATTTTCCCAGGGCAGCCATAGAGACGTGATCTCCAGAAAAAACAGAATTTCACTCATCAGCCCCAATCCTGATCAAGAGATGTTGAAGAAGGCATTATATGCTGCCCTGGGTTTTCGGAGAGGGGCAGCATATAAATTTTAATTAATTAATTAATTAATTTCCAGGGTGTTTAGGATATAAACCAAACGAATAAGATAATTGAACACTAAGATCACAGTGCTGCTATATTTATACTTCGACGTTCCTTTGACTTTTAACTTTCTTTTACTGTTTATCAAAAGACCTATACAAACATAGCGGTCATACCCAATGATGCATACAATGGATGATTTACAGTAACATAGGATTATTAAATTTTGCAGATGAAGGTGAAAATGACGCAATGAAAGGAACAGATGGAAAATTCCTATGGGCCAAAAACAGAATAATGAATCCATCTCCCATGCCATCGTTGGGGCTGTTCTCCTTGTTCCAATATTGATAGTTAAACACATGCAGTTGTCAGCAACTTTCAGAGCACAAGCCTAAACTTGTCTGCCTTTTCTGGAATCAGCATAAATTCTTGAGATTGACAAAGGGCCAGAAAAACCTGCCATACAGCAATTGTGATGTCTTACAGAAGATATTTCTTTTTTCTATATTCCTCTGGACTGATGTAGGTTATGAGGGACTGAAGATCAGAACAGTTTTTAAATGGTTTATGAAACTAACTCTCTTTACTTAATTACAATTACGCAGATTTGTTTTATTGAATAAATTGCTATATTCAATAGCCACCTTAATTCATTCATCGTTTCAGCAGAATCCTAAACGCAAAGATTGAACATACCAGGAGGTAACTGTAATGGCAGCGGTGCTGCTGTCATTGTCAAGCAGGTTTTGATCCGGTCCTTTCCAGGTGATGGTTGGTTTGGGCCGCCCACAGACTTTGCACTGCAACATTACGGTGTCTCCAAGCAAGCAAGTGATATCCACTAAGGGCACGAGAAACTCAGGAGCAACTGGAGTAAATGCCATACACAGAGATACAACACATTCACAAGAGACATCAACAATTTCATTTGAAATACTGAAACAGCTGTCAAGGAAGGAGTTATGTATTTTGGTCCAAGAAAACTCCTGCTCCATAGAAAGTGAAAATAGGAAAAATATTCCTCCTTCTTCCCATTTCTGAGGCATGTTTTCAGAAATGGGGAAAAGAGAAGGCCCCAAAGACCTCCACAGCTTAGAAGCAGGGGTGAAATCCAGCAGGTTCTGACAGGTTCTGGAGAACCGGTAGCGGAAATTTTGAGTAGTTCAGAGAACTGGCAAATACCACCTCTAGCTGGCCCCAGAGTGGGGTGGGGATGGAGATTTTGCAGTATCCTTCCCCTGCCATGCCCACCAAGCCACGCCCACCAAGCAACACCATGCTCACCAAGCTACACCCACAGAAAAGGCAGTAAAAAAATGTGGATTTCACCAGTGCTTAGAAGAATTATCACCATGGTTTTGTGAGGACTCCAAGGATCAACCTTAGTGTGAAGTGTCATTTTTTCATAATACAACATTGAAATCTTAATCATACCCTGAACATTTTAAACAAGATCTGTGGTGAATTTCCTCATAAAACTGTGCTTGTAGAATCTTTGAAATGGAAGTGATTATCTGCCATCAAGTCACAGTCAACTCTTAGTGACCACAAAGGTAGGTTTTCTCTGTTACAATCTATTCCTAACCTGGCCACTCAAGTCTTCCACTGATGTCGAAATAGAACTATGGGATAATTTTTCCCAATTATTTGTACTTTGACTGGTTTTTATCTTTGGCATTTCTGGATACTTGGGTTGTTTTGTTGTTTTAAAAGGTGTAAGCAGCATGGGTGTTCATTTTAATGAAAAGGCAAGTATAAATTAATTTAATCAATAACAATGTTAAGGGCAGAGAGCAAGTTTGTATAAATGTGATGCAAAATAAAAGCGAAAAAGAATTTCAGAATGATTTGAAAACTGCTTAGCTAAAATAAATAAAATAAAATGAATTATAATTTGAAGTACCAAATCTGGGCTGAAAAATTTTGGACGCAATCCAAATTTTGGATCTCTTTTCTGCCATCCTACTGTTTGCACATTTTAGCAATTCATATACTGTGCTTTAAATTATATTACAGGGAAAGCAAAGTCAGTTTAATTGGCTGTCTTATATTGTATATTCTTTGGGACTGTAGTAAGAATGTACTTAGTACAGGGGTCAGCAACCTGCGGCTCTGGAGCTACATGCGGCTTTTTGGGCCTTCTGCTGTGGCTCCCTGTCAGGTGATCCCACCACTGACTGGCCCTGCCCCTCAACCTCCCATTCCAGTCACTCCTCGCCTGGCCTGAGAAGATAAGGGCGATGGCAGAGGGATGGAGAAGCGGCCAGGGCAGAGACAGAGAGAGGGGGAGAGAGGGGAGGAGGGAGGGAGAAAGAGAGAGATGTCAAAAGGGTTTTGTGGTTCCTGGTGTTTTTTAACGACCGGTTCTCAGTCCTAATGACCAGCTGGGTAGGCGTGGCTAGGGGGTCATGTGACTGATGGAAGTGAATGATGTCGGGTTGGCCACACCCACCCAGGTTTTGTGGCTCCCAGTGTTTTCTTTTCTGTGGGAAATGGATCCAGATGGCTCTTTGAGTATTTATACAGACCTCTGACTTAATATCATGCCTGTCATTACTGAGACAAAATTACCCAGGGTATGTTTGGGGAAATAATATTATTTCCCTTTTCATTTTTTAAACATGGAAAAATAAAGACTGGAACAAGCTTATGTCTTTAACTCACCTTCCTGGATGAAATTTGGGTTGATGATCTGAAAAATACATACATATGTACACACACACACACAAGAAATAGAAAAGGTTTGTTTAATTGGTTATTGAAAAAAGAAAATGCTCTCAGTGAGATATGAGTAGGTTTTAAAAATACTGAGGGACTGAAAGTACATCCTGAGAAATCTCATTCTGAATACTTTGTTTATTATAACAGCCCCTTCTGATCTCAGCACCAAGACTGCAGGATCTTTCAACTGGCCAGATCTTGAAAAGATTTTAAAAAGATCAGAAATGAGCTAGCAGTCATGAATGTACCTGTTTGTAAATGAACCATAGAGTTACTGCCCATAATCTTTCGTCTTTCCTCTCATTCTCTTCCCATGATCAGCGGACTACCTTCATGAGTGGCTGGGAATCAGATAATTCCTGTAGCTTTTGGAGTTCTAAAGGTGCTTTTTCAAGAGGCAACTGGACTTTCCTGTTTTTCTTTGAAGATGTTTTGCTTCTCATCCAAGAAGCTTCTTCTGCTCTGACTGGTGGGGAATGGAAAGATTTATATTCCTTGCAGATAGCTGGTCATTCGCATTGTTTTTAGAGACTCATTGAGGCCACTTGGAGGTTTGTATACGTCCTCAGGGTCACCTCAGTAGTGCAAATGGGTGAGGAGCGTTCTTGGAACTGCTGAAAGGATTGTGTTGTAAAGCTGTACTTTCCGTAGAATGTTTTCTACCCTGTGTCCCTTCACTGTTGAACACAGGGACAGGCTGTTGACCTCCAAGTGGCCTCAACAACTCTCTAAAAGAATGCGAATGACCAGCTGTCTGCAAGAAATATAAATCCTTCCATTCCCCATCATCCAGTCAGAGCTGAAAAAGCTTCTTGGATGAGAAGTGAAACATCTTCAAAAAGTCCAGTTGCCTCCTGAAAAACTACCTTTGGGACAACCATGACCTGGATGACTGAAAATCTCCATAGACATATTGGGAGTTCTACAGCACTTTGGACTCCATTCCAAACAGGTGGTTTATACTTTAAAGAAAGTAGGAGTGCAACAGAAGCATCTGTCTGCAGCTCTAAATCAGCTGTGATTTTTGCAGAGATCATGCTAAAGAACCTCCCTGGAATCAGTTCTGAAGTGCTGCAAAGCTCTAGTTGTTGTCTGATCATATTTAGCACTATGTTTAATCCTCACACAACTAAGAATCACCTTGCTAAAATAGCAGATTAAGCAAAACAGTCCAGTACTCTACAGTAATTGTACTCAAGTGTTTTTAGATAAAATAATAAGAAGTAGAGCTTGGTCATCTTTGGTTCGGAAACCTCAGGTACTACAGTGGTTTTAAATAAACTGGTTGTTTCAAAATCTCTCCAGGTCTGTTTACTTTATGGCAGTTCATCCTTTTTTTGGTCATTCTACAGCACCATCAAAGACAAAATGAGTTTGCAAAATGAGTTTGTAATTCAACCAAGTGAAGAAAAATTTGTGTATTTGCACTTTGCACTGACTATCAGGACAAATCTGATGGTAAAAAATCTTTTACCTAATTGGTAAAAATTCAATCTTACTCACTAGAATAGGACTTTTAATTATTTTGTACCTGAGAACCTTTAGGCAAAATCCATTAAATTCTAAATAATTTCCTTCCAATAAGTCTTTACTCTGTATCTGGAATTGTCTTCAAGAAAATAATATTTTAAAAATATGAACTATTCTCATGCAGTGTGTTCCTCTACTTGGTATTCATAAACTCATTGTGAGAACTAAAAAAAGCCTAAAGACACACAAGGAATCTCGATTTATCAAAAATACCATACGTCTTTGAAAAAAAGAAAACCTGTGATGGAAAAAGCCCTGGCCACAAATGTATTTGAAATTTACAGTTAACACATTCAGCATTTGACTTTAGCTTTTTAACTTAAATCTTTGATGAAGTATCTTTGCCCAATATCAAAGCTACTAAGATCCACTGGAAACAATCCAGCCTAATTAGGAGTAAATTTGTACAGAACTTATACCATTAGTAATATTGTAGCAAATGCATTTAAACCCTAGGCTAGACATTAGATTTGTTTCCGCAGCAGAGGGCATATATGTGCCAAATTATCTGGATTAATGATTAAACTGTTACAGCAATCCAATAAAAAATTATTTTGTTTGACGATGCCACTATTTCAATTAAGGCTTATCCAGCTGGAAGTTTTCTGCCTTGTTGATTCAAGATTAATAGGCAGTGCTATTTGGTACTGTTAGGTAATTATTAATAATCACAATTAAGAAAGGGTGGGCAAATTATGACTACAGGACATTTACAGTTCTTACACTTTTTAAGAGTTGTGAAACTGCTTTAAAAAGGCAAACAGGTGTACCTGTCTTTTAACTGGACATGTGTGAACAGGCACTCACATATTTTGAAAAAAATAAAAACAATATCCAATCAACCCTGGAAATTTCAGCTTTGCTCCTTCTGGGATCCCATTGTTAAACTCCCTGTGGCTAAAACAATTACAGTAAAATATTAATTCTAGTGACAAATATGTCGCCCACTTTGATTAAAAAGGTCACATTCCAAAGATTTATCTACTGTATTTTCCTGAAAATAAGACCCTATCTTATATTTTTTTGAACCCCAAAATAAGCGCTTGGCCTTATTTTCAGGGACGTCTTATTATTTTGGGGCATGTGGAGCAAGATGGGGATTCTCTTGCCATCTTACCTAATTTCCAGTTCTGCATTTAAATATTTTTGGGGAGGGCTTATTTTTTGGGGGAGGCTTATTTTAGCTCATATGCCCAAAAGCCCAATTGGGCTTATTATCAGGGGATGTCTTATTTTTGGGGAAATAGGGTAAAAAATGAAATTTTGATGACAAAGGAAGAACCTAATTGTGGTATTTCTGCCATGAAAAATATTGGTGATAGGGTGAAGAAAAGATAAATGGCAATCCTAATGGGCATTACAATAATAGGGACGTGGTGGCTCAGTGGCTAAGACGCTGTTGATCAAAAGGTCGGCAGTTCAGCCGTTCGAATCCCTAGTGCTGCGTAATGGGGTGAGTTACTGTTACTTGTCCCAGCTTCTGCCAACCTAGCAGTTCGAAAGCATGTAAAAAATGCAAGTAGAAAAATAGGGACCACCTTTGGTGGGAAGGTAACAGAGCTCTGTGCACCTTTGGCATTTAGTCATGCCGGCCACATGACCACAGAGATGTCTTCAGACAGCCCTGGCTCTTCAGCTTTGAAACAGAGATGAGCACTGCCAAGTCGGGAACAACTAGCACATATGTGCAAGGGGAACCTTTACATTTATCTAATGGGGATTTTATCTTCCCAATCTTGGTCATTTTCCCCAAAGATACGATACAATTTAGGTTATAAATAACCTGATGTAGCCCCATCTCCAGCTCTTTAGATGGTAATAAGTATTGTTTTAACTGTTCCAAAATATGGCAAGTCTTGCTTATTATGACACGGTTGAAATTTTTAGCTTTATTTGCCTTAGGGTCTTGGGGAGCCACAAGCAAACAAGGCTAGACATGGCCTCCAGGTTGAAGTTAGCTATCTCTTTTCTCCAGACGTTCTCTTCCACCTCTACAGGAAATTTGTTGTATTTTTCTCCCCATATATCAAACTGAATAAAATTTAATGGTTTTTGATCCACCAATGATGCTGAGTAGCTTGTAGCTACTCTTAATAACAGTCCTCTAAAGAAGCCTAAAGGCCCAGATGCACCAAGTCTTGAATATTTTTGAATTCTGAGCACCTAAAATTGATTGCCTTTCTTTAATATCGCCATTTGTTTTCATGGATTTTGACAAGCTTTATGTCATAATATATAGCCCACAATTCACCAGTATGGATCTTGATAACTCTTGATAACATTCCTCTAAAGAAACCTAAAGGCTCAAGTGCACCAAATCTTGAATATTTTCGGATTGTGAGCACCTTAAATTGATTGCCTTTCTTTCTTTTTTTAAAAAAATTTGATTTATATGCCGCCCTTCTCCGGAGACTCAGGGCGGCTTACAGTGCGTTAAGCAATAGCCTTCATACTTTTGTATATTTACATTTATACAAAGTCAGCTTATTGCCCCCAACAAACTGGGTCCTCAATTTACCCACCTTATAAAGGATGGAAGGCTGAGTCGACCTTGAGCCTGCCTGGGATTGAACTCACAAGTAATTGCAGCAGCTGGATCTTAAATGCTACCTTTGTAAGAGGCATTACTCCCCTACGCTACTCAGGCTTTAATATCGCCATTCCTTTTAAAGGTTTTTGACAAGCACAATTCAGGCTGAAGCATGCAAACACCACTATGGAACACCTATCTGCAGACTTAGAAACAAGTCTTACGGGTTTCAAAGGAATGCATTAGCACTGGGAAGCTTACCGCATGAGGCAATTAAGTAGCAGCCTTTAATTTTGATTTATTAATGCTGCAAAAATGGAAGCATCCATTGAAGGATCGGTATGTATTTTATAAATCATTTTCTTTGCAAAAAAAACAGCTATGCCCAAAAGTTTATGGGGACAAAATTGGGGATAGTAAAAAAAAAAAAAGCGAAACCATTGTGGAATACTAATGAAATAATGCAACATTGTGCAACACTGTAGAAAAAAGAAAACTAAGGAAGCAGGAAAGGAGCTATATGGCAACTACTTAATTTCCAAACTGTATTCAAAATGGTAGCTATCACCTATAATGCCTGATATAGCTTTCAAAGCTCCAAGAAAACGTAGGTGGGATCTGCCCAGTTTATGTTTTTAGAAGGGAGGGGTGACTCAGAGTTTGTTTCCCCCAAGACATGACAGGGCATGAGATCTTATCTATCCCAAACCACCCTGAAAGTTATAAATAGTTCATCCTGGATCAAATATGTACTTTTGTTTCTTAATGCCATCTCTTATCAATTGTTGTGTAATTAAATATAATAAATTCAGTGTCCAAAATATGTTTATCTTCCAGTCAAAGCCTGAATAGAAGTGGTTGCCAGTTAACTGTAATAAATCCATCCAGTCTCCCTCAATCTTCATGGGAAATTCATGGGAATTTATCATTTTCCCTTTCAGTCAGAGTTCTAATATTGTAGGAACATGCAAACTTAAACTTCAGAACCACAGATGAAATTTACTCTTAGTTCTCTATCCGTGAGAATATTTCTTTGGTCTGGAACTGGGTTAAAGTTCTTTTATGTATCTTTATCCCGAGTTCCATGCCCCAGCATATTTTCCAGGATCATTATTTTTTTATTGAGCTTTCTAAAGAGAAATTCAGACCCAAGAGTTTTAATAGTATACAGTACAGGTGAGTATCTTCTGCAATTAATGAATGGGCCACCCAGAGAGTTCAGAAAGAAGTATGGTTTGTCCAAAGTCCTCCGAGGGGCTGTTGTTGTTTTTGTCTACAATTCTATGATTTTGCATCTCTTTAAGGAAGAATTTGCATCTTTCTGAATGCTACTTCCTGTAAGGGTCTAAGCTGTTGGGTAAGGTTGGACTTAGTGCTCATTCCTATCTATTAGGAGGAGCTAATACAATAGTCAGAGCTGATACAGCAGACCTTTCTTTAGGGATGAAGTTATTCTCTCTACCCAGGGTATGCAATTTTCTATGGCAAACCAAGATACATCATCCGATTTCAGCCTGGGATGTGTCAACTGGGAACTGAATGAATTAATGTCCAATGTATCGTGAGAGCAACATAGCTTAGGATAGGCTGTTCTTAAACTACAGAATCTTCTTAAAGGTTGAGATTTTCCAAAGGAATCATAGGAAGAAGTTGCCATAACAACTCTCTCCATGGAACCTCTGGTTGTCTCAAAAAACAATTCTCCATTGTTCCAGCTGAGTTCTTCAAATGGTGGGGCTTGCGGATATGAAGTCTTCCCAGAGAAGAAGCACTTACATCACTCATTTTACAGTATTTCATTACTCCTTGGAATATAACAACAAGGAATTCCATTTCAAAGACAGCTTTGTTTGCCACACGTTTGTTGTAGTCAACAGCTTCATATTTTGAACACAAGAGATACCTGCTGTGCTGATGGAAAGCTGTGACGCTCTACTCAGAAACAACAAGCATTTATTTTTTTTATCAGATCAGAGTGAGCTTCATGGAAGAATTAGGTAATCAACAGTGTTTTGAGGCAAGGTGGATAGCACAAATATATAATGGCCACAAAAGGGATCTCTTTGCCAAGAAACAAATTGGTAGTGAGGGATTTGATTTACTTTCATGGGGACAATGTAAGAAAAATACGTGGAGTAATTTCTATTTGTGCTCACATAGAGTTTACTCCTGAGATACTTGAACAGCAGCATTTTGAGTCCTTTCCCTTGCCTCATCCAAACAAACATTACTGCTGCATCTTGTTTTGTTCCAAGCTCCTTTTTTTTCTTTTTTCTTTTTTCTTTGTCCATTGGCTTCAAATTTATATGAATAAATCGGCAAAGCAGTAGCCAATTGAAAGGCTTTGAAAATAAACTATAATTGCCAGGCACAGCAAGTACTCTGATATCAGCATTGCTTAGCCAAAAGCAAACACAGAAAGGAAGTGAGGAGGTAGGACTTCGGTGCAGACTATGTATCACCCAAAATCCACAAATCTAGCTTTTATTTATGAATTGGTAAAGGAATACAGATTTTAGGCATTCTAATATATTAAATATCAGGACTATGCACATTGTTAGAAAGAAGTCTTCTACAATGCAAAAGAATATGTGAAAATCACTATTCTTCAGATCAGTTACATCATTACTAGACTTTGTGGATATGAATAAATGTTTTGTACAGTATACCCGAGCATTGTGAAGTACCTCTTTGGAAGGATTTGCACAGCCCCATTAAATATTAGTGAGATCTCTTTACCTGTATGCTCTACAGGTATCCTTAACATGCTAATTATGAAAGTCTAATATTCTTATGTTTTCCAAATGGTTTGAGAACATTAGAAACACTTTTACATCATTTCAAAGTGGTTTTCTGTAGTATTTTTTCCCCAATAACAAGAGCTTCACCTCTAAACTCTCAGACAGATGCTTTGTTTCTAAAACAGACTTGCTTAATGATGTGTTGTCATCTAAAACAGTGATCTCCAACTTGGCAACTTTAAGACTTGTAAACTCCCAGAATTCCTCAGCCAGGATGGCTGACAGGGTAATTCTGGGAGCTGAAATCCAAAGTCTTAAAAGTTGCCAAGATTGGAGACCCCTATCCTAGAAGGCCTTTTCTATTTTTCCCTCATTTCTGGGTTTTAATTTATGTGCTTTCATATTATAATGCTACTGTTTACTTATTATTCAACTATTTTCAGTGGAAAGGATCTTTTGCAATGCACTGTCTTCTAAGTGATTAAGTGAATTCACATTCAATATCTTGTACCAGAACTCAGGAATTCCCAAGAAACCTTTAACTACTTGATGTATGTCTTCTTATAGGAATTTTGTCCTTAGTACTCATTTACTGTTAGCAGTTGGATTTCACTAGTACAGCAAACACTTTTGATTGCTATTGACCTTGTTTTAAATACTGAACTGTCATGGTTCTTTATCTATTGCAGTCGGGTCAAAATTCTAATTAATAGATCCTCCACATTACATATTATTTAGCATTTCAGACTGTCCCATTCAAAGTTGGATCAATGGAACCAAGAAAGAGCAAATATTCATAACAGTTGAGAAATTAATTGCATATACTGATGTGTTAGTTTACGGTGGAAGTTTCAGATTCATTTACAGAATAAATATGTCCAGAATGAGAGACAATTTGGTATCTTATATGGAATTGATGTAGAAGGATATTGTTAAAATTAAATGAGAGATAGTTTGCTGTCTAAGATCTTCTGTCTAGGACAGGCACTCCACTCTGAACCTACAGTATACTGCAGTCAGCCCTTCATTTAGAGTAGAGACACCAAATTTTATAGATACTATTTCAAAACAGGCATACAATTCTCTGGGGAAGTTAGTACTAGGTTCGAGAGAGGGTGGATAGAAAGGATCATGGTCTACCTCCATGCTAGTGTTGGGGTCAAGGTCATCACATTCTGACTCTTCTGAACTGTTTGTCTCCTTTTGAGCAGCATGGAGAAAAAAGAACAGAGTTTTGATCAGCAGAGAGATTAAAGAAGAACAGAGCAATTAAGAGCAACATAGAAATGGCCACCAATAACTCAAAATCCAACAGAAAGGCACTAGGTGCAAGCAATACACACTGGGCAAAATAATAGGAAAGCTGTCTTTAAGTAATGTGGAAAAAATACATTAATGGAAGCAGCACTATGAAACGCTACCTTTGCTATATCAGCTTCCCCATTTGGGAGAGCTCTTGGAACCTGGCCGACAAAATTATATCTAAATAATCTTTCGCATCCAGTTCTGGCAAGTAAATAAGAATTCTGGAAGTGTCAAGAGTCTACTGCTTCATTCAATCTTTTGGGGTGCCCTTTTTTTAGAATTTCAGCCATGTGTATCAAATGCCAATTATTATTTTTTTTAATGACCTACAACTGTAAAAGACTTGAATAGCCCAGAATTCAGAAGCAAAGCCAGTTTTAAAAATCTGAATGTCATTTTCTGATTTTGTACTTCTTAATTCTCACTTAGATAAATTAAGCGCACAGCAGAAGGTAGCAGACCTGCCATGGCATTGAAGGGCATCCTTCCTCCATTCACTGAATGGATTGTTTAAGGAGGGAGGTGCCCACCAAATATATCTTACCCCATGCTCTATCAGTGTTGACAGACTTGATCATCCTTTGGCAGAACACACACAACACAACACCAAGACAGGCACAACCGGATCTTGAATTTGGATCCCCTCACACCAAAGGCATTGATAGGATTCATCCATAAAGTAGGGTCTCTTCGATCACCATAAATGCTCATGAAATTTGTGTTTATAAAGAAGAGGAGGCATGATCTAATGTATTATCTGTTCAAAAGAGGATTTGCTGTTTCAGTACTATGGCTAACTGGATGCTCTGTTGCTTTTTAGCTTTATTCTGGGGACCAACATTACACTGTGCATTAAAATAGCTGTTCTGAGCATGTTGTGTTAGAAAAATATATGACTAGATTTCTACTTGGCATTGTTAAGTGGGTGGGATAGCAGTCCATTCTGATTGCTATCAGTCAACAGCTGAAGAAAGATTGGCCAAGCCATAATTTAAATAACTTTGAAAACATTACACAATCTCTATATGAAAAAAAAATGGTTCCATTGTTTTCTCTTTGAAATTATCTTGCACAATTTTCCTGCAGTCTGGGTAGGAGGGAAGCAACTGTGTGCGAATAATTTAGGGAACACAAGATTCCCCACACCCCTGCTTTCTATGCTAGAACACTGGACAGCATCCAAGTTTTGTTTCATAGCATAGAACAGTTAAGCCAGTTTTGTTTGGTTTTTGTTAAGACACTGTCAACTCAGACAGTAAAATAAAACATTTCAGAAAAGGTTGTGTTCTAAGCTTGACAAGGAAAAATGTTTCCTGTGTTGTGCATATCCCCTCCCCACTTTTTAAAGCAAAAATCACAAATCAAAATTAACTTTTAAGAAATAGTAACAAAGAATTTTGTGGCATCTTACAACAAATGATATAGAGTCCAGAGCTGGAATTAGTTATCTTAAACTGCAATTTTGCATAACCTTGTTGAGATAGAAAAGTAAATAGAAGTCAGTGGATAACAAAGTGCAGTCAAGAGAAGACAATCAATCTCATACAACAAAGCTTCATGCTCCCCGGACCTTTTTCATCAATGGTCCAGAAAACCTTTTCCACTGACAAAATGGACAAGAAGCAATTCTGTTGTATCTGTTCCACTGAAATCTTTTATGAGTTCCTTCGATTAAACAATGGTGGGTCACCTGAAAGCACCCCTACTATGTAGCAGTGTGTCCCTTCTGGAATGAGGTTCTTCCAAAGATGTTGTTTAGAAAAGCCATGAAGAGCGGGCTCTTCACCAGGTGCAAGGGAGAGTAAGACCTCGCATTTCAATCTCTCTGATCTGTTGCACTTGCCAACTTTTACTGGTTTTATTGTAATTGGTTGACTGTGAGCCCCCACCTGGGTTATTGAGAATTGGTCAACAGACAAGACAGAGATAGATAGGTAGATAGGTAGATAGGTAGATAGGTAGATAGGTAGATAGATAGATAGATAGATAGATAGATAGATAGATAGATAGATAGATAGATAGATAGATAGATAGATATAGATAGATGATGGGTGGGTGGATAGACAGATGATCTCTGTGTTTCTGGGAAGTAGTGGGAATTTGCAAACCAACCAACCAGATCCCAAACTCCCTCTTCCCACTTTATGAGTAAGAACAATTTGAATAAATTCCTGCCAATGAAAGAAAATTCTTAATCTAATCCATTCACAATTACTTTATTGATAAAGTAATTCTGACAAATTACAGGTCTATTTTTACAAGCCAAAACTATTCTTTAACAGTCTGGGTATTAGAAGTGGGTAATGCTTCATTACTTTTCACTAATTTATTTAATATTTGATATAATTGCTTTGTATTATATGTTTTATGGGATCTTAAAAGCCACGTGAGCAGGATAATATATATTGGTTTTTAAATAAATGGGATAAAATAGAACGTTGTCCTCTACGTAGAAAAGATAACTTTATATTTAGTGTTAGGAAAAACACTCCAAATCTTATATCCTCTTTTAGCTTGCTGGCACAGCATTTATTATTTAGATCTACAGTATTTAAATATAAATACATGCCATTTTGCATCCCTGGAACAATACTGTTAAGAAGAGAATACAAGATAACGTATAAATGTGTATATGTTCCTTCTGAAAAGCTTCGTCTTTTAAATTAAATCTGAAGAAAAAGAATTAAAATATAGTGTTGTCAATTTAAAAAAGAACATTTCTGCAAAGGATGCGTAAATTTAAATGTACTAGAACTATTAGCTAGGATTTTAATATTGTATTTTGATATACATGAATTTGTTTTCTTGATTATAATCTTGGTTTAAATCAGAAGTGGGATTTTGATAGAATGCAATAAAGTGAAATGATGATAAACATTAATGATTCATAGTATTTTCCGATTGATAAACATTTTCCATCTCTGAATGTGGATAAGAACTTTCTGTGACATAGAAACAGAGATCTGCTTAATTTTAGAATTGTGGGTGGGAGAGGGGGAGAAGAAATACAATATAGAGATATAGGTTCTATTTGTACCATTCTCCCAGAATGTAAGTTCTTGTTTTGTATCAAGTCCTGATTTGTTTCAAGTCTTGTTCTGTTATCAAAAACAAATAGCGCTAAACATCAACATTCAAGAAAGTTTATAAAGGAAACACACATTTATAAATTAAGATCCAATAGCATCTGCATGAGACGTAAGACAATCCAGAGAATATGGGCAAAGGATGGATAACTTGGAACAATAGTTCAATTGTTCAAGCGTCATTCATTCCTAGCTGATCCCTTCAGGTTTTTAAGTGATTAAGAACGGATTCTTAATTGCTTGATCCAAGTTACTGTTGAAATCAATGCCAGAAGATATTCCGGGATATGACAGCTGGTTTCAGTGCTCTAGAGGTTCTTTACTCAGTATAACATATGGCAAGAGAAGGTGTGAAAATCTAATTCTCATGAACGTCACAATAGATAAATTTTACTCAAGTCTCTTAAGAATTTTCTCCCTCACATTTGAATAATTGTACAAACTTCCAGAAAGAAAGCAGGTGATTTGACAATTGTTCATATGCATGAAAAAATGCATATTTTTTTCAGCTCACTTGAAATCTGTGGATCTATCACAGTAAATCTTTTACTGGGCATTCCTTTCTCTCTTCCATAGTATGGACAATAGGAACTATGGAAGTGACACTATATGGAGTTTACACAGTACATTAAATCCACACCAAACTAGTTTATGACAGTGGTGGGTTTTGGATTATCTTACTACTGGTTCGCCCTGCACACGCATGCTTGCTTCATGCATGTGTGCGCCCAGTTCATGTGTGCGTGCACGCCCGGTTCATGTTTGTATGCGCCCAGTTCACATGCACGACTGCCTTCCACAATGTGCCCGGCTTTCCGTGCATGTGCTTTGTTCGTGCATGCGCCTGGCCTCAAAAATGTGCCTAAACAGGATGACATAGAGTGGGGGCAGGCGGAGGGGGGGCACCCACAATTTCTGCTACCGGTTGGGTGAACCGGTCCAAACTGACTGAATAACACCTCTGGTGTATGAGTTAATATAGCTCAGTCTGGCACTGTTGAATATGCTATAATACTCAGAACAGGCTAAGCCAAAGCAAACAAATCATATTAAAGCCTTATATAGTGTATACAGTTCTTATTAGGGCTAATCACATAATGTATGAATTCTATTGAATCCCTATTTTCTGGACTGAAGCTTCTATTGAATACAACTCATACGCTATTTAGATTATATAACTGCAGAAGATAGATTACATAAAACAATATATGTCAGTTCTATCAAGATAGGAAAAGGGAAAGCTGCAGGTTTCCACATCTCCAGGTGTCATGGAAGTTTTCAAAGGCTGATGGTGATATTACTATTGCTATTGTTATTATTTCAAATCAATCCATTGCAGGATGAAGGCATCTTCAGTGATATTTATGGAATATAAATTATCATGTTAATCTAATGCAGGTTGATAGATATATGATTTTGTACAGGCTAGGGCTGAGTGTGTACAGTTGGTCCCGAATCATCTAACCAGCTTCCATATCCTGCATCTAGTCCAGCATATAACATCACACTAGTTCTCTTTCAAAGGTATATCAAGCTATACATACCTGTTTAATGAAGAATTACCAAGTTTGGGTTTTAACATAAACTAACCAAAATTTAATGGAAACAGGCACCGTTCACAACAGTGATGTCTTCTGTATTTTTGCCATCAATAGCTTCTAACCAATTGAGTTGGGGACAACAGCAGGAGGAAGAAAAAGCTACTTGTCCCCGCTACTACATCTTAAGCCATGTACATATATACATCCAAACTAGACTGTGTTGCTTGTGTGTCATATAAATGGTGGTATATGCATAATTTTATGTTTATTTATTTAGTCATGTGTATGTAGTTCATATTGGAGGTGATGACCCTGAGAGTTATATGCAAAAAAAAATTATTTTAATGTATTCGTGTACACTCAAAGTGACAATAAATTCAGTCAGTCAGTCTGTTCCTGCCTGCCTGCCTGCCTGCCTGCCTGCCTGCCTGCCTGCCTGCCTGCCTGCCTGCCTGCCTGCCTGCCTATCTATCTATCTATCTATCTATCTATCTATCTATCTATCTATCTATCTATCTATCTATCTATCTATCTCTATCTATGATATAAGCTGGAAGCTATTTGAATTCTTTCTACAGAGGAGATAAAAATTCTGGGAGCATCATGCCAAAGGAGAAAAATTTGGAACAGTGCATATCCAGCTCAGAGTTGAAAAATAGGAGGAACATGTTGAGTTTTCTTTCTCATCTTTCTCAATTCTTAGAAAGCAAAGGCTGTGATATGAATGCTTCTCTAAAATGAGTGGTTCTGTAAGGCCTAAAAGGCCTAATGCCATGTAAGACCTTAGGCAGACAAAGGAGCCCTACCAAATCACTTTCCTGTGCTACATTGTCATAGCTTACCATTCCTCAAGTTTTCATATCTCTTATTAAAATAACGATGAGAACATATTTACAATAGTTCCTGTTTAGGCTGCATGCTTTGGTTCCATTCAACTTTTGTAAGCTTTTTACCACATATATTTTGGGATGCTATAAAAAAAAAAAACTACTCAAAGTAAAGTACTACTCGCCCTCTGGGCACATATACATGCATGCACGCACACATAGGAGCACACACATACACTCACTCTACTTACAGTTTTGGATGCCAGTGGTGAGGAGAAAAAAGCTGTGCTGTAATCCTGCATGCAAACGCCGGCCAGAATGGCTACTACTACCAAAAAGTAAAAGAAATTAAAAAATAAAAGCAAAACAAGGGAAAAAACAAACAAACAAAAAAACAAAAGCCAGATGTCACCCCCTGTCCAGAGACAGGATGTTGCAGGGAGAGTGAGGATGAGAAGCAGTAGGCAGCGAACAGCTTCAGATGGCCTTACTCACTTTAACAGAGACTTTGTTGCTCAGAATATCCATGGGTTTACGTAGGCCATTGGCTTCCGTTTTGCCACTGCTTTCCTTTTCCGCCCGCTTTCTCATGCGCAGGGTATGCCATGAACATGACTTCCTGTTATACCAAAAAATGCACTAATCAAATAGCAGGTCTTAGTAGGAAGAGGAAGGGAGGTGGAAAGGCAAGGAGCATACATGTTCTGAATCTCTGCAGCTCCTCCCAAGGAGATGGAAGCCACCTGCAATATCTCTACTTGGATATACATTTTCAAACCTGAAATTCAAACTATTCTAAGGCAGTTATTCCTGTTGGAACCCAAACATTCTCTTTAAAATACAGAGGAAAAGCAAACTGTATAGTGTAAGATTGGTAACATGCAAAGATTTAGTACTAGACACCAATACTTCAAGCAGCAAGAAGTATTGGAATAGAAAGAGAAGTCTGTGTGCCCCCAATATGGACAAATAGTTCCATATTCCAGAGTTCAGTGCGACATTCCAAAACATCAAAAGTTCAACTGCAATTTTATTAAAGTAATTGTAAAGTAGTAAAGAATTGGCTATTCCCTGGAGCAAGTTTCATTATACTTAAATTTCCTGATGTTTTACTCCGCCTGCATTTGATCAGTCCAAAGTCACTAATGTTTTGCCAAACAAGCAAACAAACAAAAAAACCCTTCTAAATAAGAGAGAACTAAATTGACTGTATTCATATTGTGCTATGGTAACAATAAAGTGGTTTGACATCAGTAAGCAGCTTTTCTTTGGGATGGTGAAGTAGAAGAGAGAAAACAACATGTAAGGTAAAGTGGAAAAATAGAGAATTTAGTTCATCAAAACGTATATTTATAAGTAGGATTTTAGGTTTTTAGCAGAAATTATATTCTTCAAATTCCAAATATATTTGTAGGTTTGGGAAGCGCACTGAAATGAAAAGAAATACTTAAACAAAAGGTAAGTAGCCTGCTATTGTGCCTTCTTCATGCAGGACCAGAATGACATACTATACAAATAGGTGATTCTACAAAGTGTATTACAATTGTCGCAAGAGCAACAGGGTAATACTACAGCAGCAAGCATGCAAAATAAGAGGCAGTAAATGCTTATGCATATGCATCTGGGATCTATGATTAGAACAGTATACAAATGTACATGAATTAAAAAAAAATCTTTTTGAGCACCTCTAGTGAAAAATGAATGACCAAATTAGGGTTTGTTGCAATTTGTTCCAATTTTGCAACACAGCAACAACTGTGTTTAGGTCAAAGGCTGCACTAAGCTTTAAATGATTTTGCTGAGTTTCTAAAAGCAGACAGAGTCAAGGCAGGAATGAAATCTAATCTTAAATCAATTATATATAATTAATTATAGTACTCCACTGTCAGCCCCACAATATGGACCAAACCAATGACAAATCAACTCCACACGAAGGCCAAAGCTACTTTTATTAATATTGGCTATAATAACAGCATCTTGCAAGTCTGGCTGGGCTTTTCTTCTGCACCCTCTTTTAGCTCCTGTGAATGAATATTTATTAGCTCGTGTTGGCGCTTCAGGACATCTCTCTTAAGCGGCTTTTCACCAGTTTTTAGGCTTTCTCACACTAAAGCAGCCATTTTGCTGTCTGTTTGAATGTCTGAGGGAGACTGGGATAGATCTTATTTCTGGCTTCTTTGCCTTCCTCGGCCAGCCATACCCACTTTTCTTGACTCTGCCCTGTAACAGTCAAATATAACAGTCAATCTATCCCAGTCTCCCTCAGATATTCAAACAGACAGCAAAATGGCTGCTTTAATGTTTGAGAAAGCCTAAAAACTGGTGAATGAGATTTCACTGAAAATTGGGCAATGAAACATCTTGATTTATGTAGGAAAATCCTGGCATAAAGAATGATACACATAAAGACCTACGAAAATAATATATATATATATATATATATATATATATATATATATATATATATATATATATATATATATATATATATATATATGTATATATATATGTATGTATATATATATATATATATATATATATATATATATATATATATATATATATATATGTATGTATACGGGTTTATATCTTGTGGTATTTACTCTAAAAAAGTTTAGACTTCTTTTTCTTCATTTTCAATAGGTACATTCACTGAATGAATGGAGTTGTGTAATCTCTCTCTTCTCTTGCTTTTCCAGCAGCAGGTCTGTAAATACAATATATATAAAACTTGGGCTATGGTCCTGTTCTTATGTGTTAATGTGTGTACTAAAAGTATTTGAGGAGGGCTTTTGATAATAGATCTCATAAAAATATTTCAAGATTACAGCTGAGTTCAATATCCATCTAAGTACAAAAGTCCAGAGGAAGAATGGAAGTATTGTTAAAGAAAGTAAAACAGGTGAAATTAAGGGACTCTGTTTAAATTTGTAAAAGTACCGTATTTCCCTGAAAATAAGACCCTGTCTTATATATTTTTGAACCCGAAATAAGCGCTTGGCCTTATTTTCGGAGAGGTCTTATTATTTTGGGGCGTGTGGAGCAAGATGGGGCACCTCTTACCATCTTACCTGATTTCCAGCTCTGAGTGTAAATATTTTTGGGGAGGGCATATTTTCAGGGGGAGGCTTATTTTAGCGTATGCGCTCAAAAGTCCGATTGGGCTTATTATCAGGGGATGTCTTATTTTTGGGGAAACAGGGTAATAAGGAGGCAAAGATTCTCTGTTTCTAGTATACATTCAGATAAGGCCCATCTCTGAAACAGGATGCACAAAACATTACACAATTTCCTTGCCCCTTCACCATTCTACAATAATATGAAATCTTCACCTAATAGCTATAAATGACATGTGCAAATCTGCAAGTAATTTCATGGGCTTTTAAAAACAGATTAACTGAAAAGATTCTCCATAATCCAAGACATTTGAGCAATATTTGAATGTAGGTTTGGTATAGCATATATCAATAGCCTTAATTTTTACACTGACAAATTTCCTTATACCCTCATTTATTTTTGTTTCACTTCTATTGAAATAGGCTATTGATATAGGCTTTGGTATTGGTGTGTGTGTGTGTGTGTGTGTGTGTGTGTGTGTGTGCCTTCTCTGTGTATTTGTTCCCATGTATGTGTCTCATTGCATTTCACACCCAACTCTTATTTCACCATCTTTGGTATTTATTTTGTGTGCCTGGTAAGTCATGCTTTATTTTCATAGCTTTGGTGTTTGTCTCATCAAGAGTATTATAGTAGAGCAGCTTTATTCCTGAAAAATTGCTGCTGTAAATGACAACATTTTCTCTGTAGCAAGACATTAAGGGGCTTAGATGAAGGCACCGTTGTGCAGGAATAGCATTTTTAAGTCAATTGCTATCATATATGAAGTGGTCCTAAACAGACTAACTTATGGGAGCAATTAGCGCCACATCTTACCATTCTCAGGAACTCTATTTATTGGGCTGTTACTGAGATTTAAGCAGCTGTCAATTCAGTCTAATTACACACAACTGGCAAGACTCAGCCTAGGAGGTTCCCCAATGATCACTTCGGTGATTCCTCAGTATTATCCTATGAACAGAGGGCCAAGTATTTCCCACACTGCCAATTTCGAGCTATGCTCATGGGATGTGCAAACTGACTAGAGCATATAATTCTGCCACTGTCAGACCACTCTCATTAACACATTATTAATCATTAACACAGAAATGATTAGGCCTTGCTTCAAGGGCCCATTCTGTTTTTCTTCTTGGTTTTTAATCATGGATATCACAGATTCTTCCTTCTTATCAAATTTCGTCCTTGGTGGAAAGAGAAATCCTGTTTGGAGTTGAACTTGGTTAGTATCTATGAAAAAGCAAGAGTAAACAATGGCTAAGGGCATATCTGTAACTGTTATGGTTTTGTCCCTATTATAATTAATAGGATAAACTCTTGGGATGACAGCATCAGAACCAGGCTTAGTGATTGGTTGCAAGGAACATGGTTATTGTATTTCAGCATTTTTAAACCACAATATTGAAATATTTACCACTGGCAAAATCAAGCTTTGGTGACTTTGTGTGAGAAAACTGATACTGGTTTGACAATTGGAGGTGTAAAAAAACAACAACAGTTTTTATGGAAAAGGATTGTACCTTTTGTATTTAATATCAAAAAACATTTTCTTGCATTTAGTCATTTCAAATTAACAAAATGACAAAAAAATCGGAAAGAGTATTTCACATTTCATTAAATTAGGAACAAAACATAGAAAGAAAAAAAGAACTAAAGAGGGTCAGAAACTGGTCCTTTTATAATCTTCTCAAAACATGCTCATAGTGAAAATTTATTTTACATATTTAAAATAGTACATTTAAAATTATTAGTTACATTACAGGTACAATGATGAACATTGCGACTATCCATAATATTGCACAATCTGACTTCAAATATGGGATTTTTTTTTAAATAGTGCAAAATACTTTTTACAGGAATGTACTGCAAAAGGGATTTATCAAACAAAAAAATTTTTTTATACAAAATATGCGAACAGAAAAAACAAAACAAAATGAAAATGTTACAAACTGTACAAGAAATTGCCATAGACAACATAAAATCTCTTCCTTGAGAAGCAGGGTAGAGGAGAGCAATGTTTGTTTTGTTTGTTTCTCTCACACACATATACACACACACCCATTCACATTCACATATGTGTGTATGGGTCTACACACATACACACACATGTTATTTAAACACAGGATAAATAGAAATCCAGTCAATTAGGTCCATGATTAGGAAAAGATGGAGAACATAAACCATGCTTTTTAAACTGTCTATGGATTTTAATATTTTATAAATTATAAGGGGAAAACACACACAAAAAAAACCCCAACAAAAAACCCCAACTATCCCAAGATGAATACCCCATGCTGTGTTATCAAGCATAGTTTGTTCCAATGGCACTGAAGATCTAAGGAAACAGTAGGAAAATCCTACCATTTGTGTTTAATTTTTCCTCAAAAATCCACATACTGCTCCCTGGGAATCCAACACAGCACTTACTTTATGCTTCCGTCGCTACTATCTGTAGTTGATTTAGTGAGGGGAGCCAAGATATTCCCTGGGATCCATCCTTCTGCTGCTGGTGAGTGGTCATTGGCAGGCTGGTATACAAGGAACATGTTCTGCTGGTTAATGGCAAGTACTTGGACCACTTCACCCTGGTTGACACAGATTTCATTCTCCTTTAATGCATAGTAATCTTTGATGACCACCATAGAAGAGGTTCCATTGCACCCACCCAAGTCATTCTGAAGAGGAAACATAGAGAATAAGAATAGCAACAAGATAACTGGCATAACGTTAACTTTTCATCACCATCCTGGGAACCCCAGCAAAAAGGCAATTAATAGGCTAGATAAACCATCCCTTAAAAACTGAAGCAGTATTTTATCCACTGATATGGAGGCATTAATTCTTTTAGAACCTTAAGAGCACCACAAATCAAACTGAAAAAACAAACAAAAGGGGAATACAAAACTCACTGAAATTAATGGAATCAATATGATTTTGCTTGGACCATTGACATCAATCTGTATAGTAACAATTTCAGAATAAAAGGCCCAGTATGAAAGCAATATTGTATTCTCAAATCTCAAATTTGAACCTGAGCATACGTTGCTATTAAAAAGATGTCCAAAGCTTGTTTGTTTTTTAATTGCCTGGAAACCATTCAAGCACCAGCATTATCTATGACACAAAGGAAAGATTGCTGAGTGCCAATATTGAGTAGAACTCAATATTTTAATCCTTGCAATTCAAGCAAATCAGATGAGGCAAATCTAAAGCAAATTACAATACAATGTTGGCTTGAACATGCTATTATGTTTCATGTCTCTTATTTATTAATTTTTCCAGTTGATCAAAGCTGAAATTCTCATTTGGGAAACAAAGTGCATGAATTCCCAACAGCCTGTTGCTTAAATCCACATCTAGAGACTTACAGAGGAGAACAATAATTTTGAAGAGAAAATGGGTGGTTGGTCAAATAGTTAGGCAACCTTTCCTTATATCTCTTCTTCAAAAGGGGCAGCCAAAAAGTGTAAAGGCATCAATAAACATTTGTTTAAGGATTAATGCCTAATGTTTGCCAGTAGGTAGATTGCTTGCTTTTTAGCAGTTTTCCTTCATTCTTCATTCAGTGGGTTGTTAAATTTTTCCTTAACATCCTACTGTGTTTTCACTATAATAAAATAAACATACATATTTCTTAGTTTAATGACTACACAGAACATGTATTATATATTTACTGTACAGCCTGGTTCACGTAACAAATTTTTTTGAGTTTGGTTTGGAATACTCTGTAATATGAAGTCAACTACTGTGATTAGTAAACCATGCCATACGGATTGGTGCATTGTACAAGCAAATATGGATTCTTCAAGAAACAATAGTTTATTGGGTCTCAACTACTTCTTCCTCCACCAACCAGATCAACAGCTGGCCAAATTTAGAATGGATGTGGTTCCATTACCTTGCTCTGTTCATATCTGTCCTCAGGCTGGTGCTGTTCATGCCCTGTGTTACCATTGGAGGTAGATATCTTCAGAGGTGGAAGAGATGGGTTGCGCATTGTAGCCTTTGACGTTTTATCAGATCCTACAGGTCCTGAGGAATAGGGTCTGGTGATGGGCTGAGGTGCCCGGCTGGTTTGGGGTCTCATTACTGCTGAGCTGCTGCTTTCTTTGCGCTGATACTCTATTGGAGACTGTAATGCTACAACAGAATACGATGTGTTACAGCAGATCTCCCCATCTATCATATAATGAAGCAAGAATGGGTCACAAATGACCTTTGAAAATCACTGAAAATCAGTGGCATAATTTTCCATTTTTTCCCTCAAAAGAAAACAAAACAAAATTTATAATTTCCAGGATAGGTCTACTGTGTACAATTTCCCTAAAATATTTTTAAAATAGTTCTACAAATACAACTGAAAGCTAGTCAGTTATTAGTTTAAAAACAGTTGGAAAACTGAAGCCTTTTCATTAGTAAGAGGAAGGAGCAAGTTTAAAAACTCCATGAGCAAAGAAAACAGTATCAAACGTTGGATACTTCAAGTCTCATGAGGAGTTGCCATAGGTTTCTCCAATATTCTAGCTTTACAGCCCAAAGGACAAAAGAGCAGAGACAATTATGCATCCTCTAGCTACAAACATATATAAAAATTTGTTTTACATGATAGTGACATGTGTTACGCTTGTTGTATAGGTCTTTTCAGTGGTATTACTGCATAACATGTGAAGCTTGGAATACTACATGAAACTTATTAAAGAAAAGCATGTTACACTATTTTAAGCTAATATTCTTTAGAACTTAGAAGGGTCTCTTCCAAATGAGGAAGAAATCATATCAATGTCATGTTATTACTGAATGATGAGATATGTGCCAGAAATAAGTGTGAAAATTTCTACCATGATAAAAAGTTATCTCATTTTCCCCTACATACTCCTGGCTGAAGTTAAAATGAATGAATGAATGAACTATTGCTATACAACTTTGTGGCTATTTCAACTCTATGCACATAATCAAGAGATGGTTGCCTATAATATTGAAATAAGGGGTCAACCACTATTTCTCCATTGACTTCTCTGAATTGTTCAGTGACATCCACAGAAAGCCATAATGACCAGACATATGTATTGATATAATCATGCAAATGGCACAACTTATGTACCAGTGGCAGATATTGGAATGCAAGTACATAATGACAGGATTTCCATGATGATTTGTCACACACCTGTCATTGTTTAGTTCCCTCCCCACCTGATGCCCAGTGAAGAGTTAAAAAAATTGTTTTACTGGGTGGCAGTTGCCAAGAAGTTATAAATCTGTGAACTGTTTAGACTAACCTGCACTGGAAGTATATTCCTATGTGAATGCAACCAATCTATTAGAGACAGTAGTGGTAACATAAAGATAAGATAAAATATACACCACTAGTACTAAGATATCAATAGAGTCAACAATCCGCTAGACTTCAATTTAGTTTTTAATATGTAACATGGATGACCTGCATTTAGCCTTTTTCAAATCATGTTCCATATAAAGGTGAAGACTGCAATAGCTTAGTATGGATGACACAGATAATGAAGAGGGTTCTATAATTGATATCAGGTTGACATTGGAATAAGATTCAACCAACATTTTACAGCCAATTGCAAAGCACTTGGGCTTTATTTCAACAGAGCAGCAAAATACCTACCATTTAAGAAGTCCCTCTGTGTGTCAAGTACTTGACTGATATCCAGTACCCAAGCTTGTTGGATTTCAGGATTGGCAGACTGCAATATGAACCGTTCTGATGTTTCCCGATTCATGAGACCAAATTTGCAAGGATCGTTATCTACATTGTCCTCAAGTATTAGATATGTCATCTGCAAGTAGTTAGAAAAAAACAAATAAAAGTAACTGCACAGGGAGACATGGAAAGGCTCATGCTGAATCTGGCGATTCAGGGGTGTCAAACATGCAGCGTCACGGCAGCGTCACATGACGTATCGGGACTTCCCCCCCTTCACTAAACAGGGCCTGGGCGTGGCCAGTATGTGACGCATCAGGCCTGCGAGTTTGACAGCCCTGCAGTAGTGAACTCAAGGGTAGCCTTTCAACTGCAGCATATAAAAGGAGCAGCAGGTTTGCCTCTTCAGATAGTTTCCTCTCTGGGAGCTGCATTATAGATGCAATTTGGTTTTGTTCTTCAAGCGCTCTGCCAAGTATATTCAACTTTTGAATTATCTTTGTGAGCTCCCTTTTTTTAAAAGACAAGGCAATTGCATGTAATCGCTGTAGTTCTTTCCACAGAACAAACTGTTCACACGAATATTGTCTGAAATGGCTTTTCAGGTATCTTGCGAGTACAGGTGAGCATCAACAGTGCTATGCCATTTGCTCAGTCATGTGATTTTGAGAACTTTTTCTGCTGAAGTTTTCAGCAGTGGTGAAATTCAAATTTTTTTACTACCAGTTCTGTGGGCGTGGCTTGGTGGGCATGGCGTGGTGGGTGTTGCAGGGAAAGGATACTGCAAAATCTCCATTCCCATCCCACTCTGGGGTGAGCCAGAGGTGATATTTGCCAGTTCTCCGAACTACTCAAAATTTCAGTTACCAGTTCTCCAGAACCTGTCAGAACCTGCTGAATTTCACCCCTGGTTTTTAATCCATGTTGAAGACTTTCAGATAGGATTTTATATATATTTAGACATAAGTTTTTAATTGTTCTAGCTGTATGCAGGAATAAAGACAATTTCTTATATCTTGCTGTCTGGACTGCAAAATCACCTAAGGCAACAGTGTGATAATGAAAAATTATAGTAAGTCTATTCTGAAGCCTCTTTTCCCCTTGCAGAATCATTGTTTTCAAATTCAAATGGTAAGGGCCATATTCACCATGTTTATAACCTGCGAAATTTAACTGCAAGGAATCAAAATAGAATCTGAAAAATCATATATGTTCTACCACTGATTACTGGATGATGAATTTCAAATAATTGAATTAGTGAAGCTCATCCTCTAATGTTAATTAGTCAAGATGGAAAATTTAAAATTCTGTTGTTTTATTATTCAGAATTGCCCAGCTATACAGATGTTCAAAACAGAGTTTTTCAAATATATGAAGTTGGTGAGGCAAGAACCAATGCTGCTTGAACCTAGACATAATAACTGCTTAAATAAGGGGCAGATACATTCCAGTCTCAAAGCTAAGAAAAGAATAGCCAAAAATCTATTAACAAATTTGGGGTTGAGTTTCTGGAAGAACAGATTTATAGCTGAGCTAATGTGACATAATGCTTGCATAAACCTGCCAGGACATTAGTAAAGGTATACAATATATGTCAGAACTGATTTTCAGTTTTGCAGCCAGCAAAAAAACCCAAAAACCCAACCCTGTAAAAGAAGAAACTGCAATCACTTAGGTTTATAAAAAGCAGTCAAAGAAAGTATGGAGAAGTAACAGCATTAAACAGTTGCACTGGGAGGGAGTCACTTAAGCATACACTGCTTAAGTCATCCAGCTAGTAAAACACTAGGGAAAAACCCTACAGAACACCTCCCCTCAAATGGCTTTTCCTTTACAAAGGGATGCAGAACTCACGTGACACGTATACCAAAGAGTTCACCCTTCTGGTGCTTTTGCATCTACTTGTAATTTCCATTTTGGTTTCCCCATGCAAACGTACAAGATGTGGTACAAAAACAAAACAAGACCACACTTACTAAAACAACTCCTTGTAATTTACCTAGCTAGCTAGTTTGGTTGAAGCTTGTCAGAGCTCTTCGGTACTCAACTCCCGATCACAACTGAGGTCAAAATTTCAGTTGTTGAATTTCGCCCCGTTTTATGACTTTTCTCGCCACCGTTAAGTGAATCTGCCGTTGTTCAATTAGTAACATGGTTGTGAAGTGAAACCTGGCTGCCCCATTAACTCTGCTTGTGAGAAGGTTGCCAAAGGGGATCACATGACCTTGGGACACTGTAACCGTCACAAATATGAGTCACTGGCCAATTACCCAAATTTTGCTCATATGACCACGGGGATGCTGCTATGGTCAGGAGCATGAAAAATGGTCATAAGTCCCTTTTTTCAGTGCTGTTGTAACTTGGAATGATCATTAAGCAAACTGTTGTAAGTTGAGGACTACCTGTATGCTAGAAGGATAGAAACAGAAAGGCCCTGATGATCCCATTTTTTTGACCTTCTGAAGTGAAAAAGGGGAGTTATTTTACTTTGTCTGGTGTGTCTCTGGCCCCTGGCAGCCTGTTAACTAAGGGAGAGCATGGGCTCTCCACCTTTAGCTCTCGTTTGCTGATACGGCAGCTCACGATTCCCCTTTTCCTCCCATGGAAGAAGGCTAACACTGCTTAGTTTTGCTATGGCAGAAAATATGGAGATAATTTCCATTCTTTTCTGGAGGAAGGCTCCCTCTTTCACTCAAGAGTCAAGCAGCAGCTGCCTTTCAAAGCAAAAAGGTCTCTGAAAAGTGAAGTCAGTTGGTAGGCAGGGAATTAGATGCAGTCTGGTAGACAGGACTCCCCACAAGGTCTGCCCTGGCAGGTGACCTGCCCTGGGATTGTAAAAAGCTGTCTTCATCTAAAGGGGCCGAAAAGATGTAAAGAAGCAAACTTCTTACTGACCTGGTGGCCTTATCAATCTCTTACCTTTATGCTCCGCTTAAACAGGTACCCAGGTGTTAAGGAGCCTTTCCTAAGTAGTTCACTAAAGATGACTATTTGCTCAAAGAGGAAAACTCTGCGTTCTTTTGGCCGAGATAACCCTCCAGAGTCCTGTTCTGTTACATAGAATGTATCCTGTTGCAACAATTTCCCTTGAGCTGCCAGCTTGCCCTAAAACAGGTGAAAAAAAAATGAAGTAAACATAAATTGATGGACGCAGGGAAGATAATGTATTTAGTTTACTAATTGCTATGCAGTATATTGTCCTCAGGACCACCTCTATAAATAAAAATGACAAAAGTCCAATAGAACACACATATATACACATGAAGTTTGCACAAAAATATTTCAAATGAGTAGGGACAAATATGAACACAGGGGAAGAAACAGTCCTTTAGATACCCAAAAATGAAAGTTGTAGCATCAATTTGGGTTTGTATATTATCAGATGGAGAAGAACTTAGTCTACATCACCCTGGACTTCGGTCACAAATTCAACTCTGCCTAGCCTGGCATCTTCCCAGTGTGTTGAAATGAAGTCCCCCTAATCCCCAAATAACTGATCTGCAAGCTGCTGTGTTCCGCACTGAATTTTAACATTCAATTTAAATGTTTTTAAAAGAAAGTTGGAAGGTGTGTTTATTGCGAGGTTGATGCTTATGGGCATGGGAGAAAGGAATGGAATATCCTAGTCATCTCTATACATACATACACTATAGAAATTGTTCCAGCATTTACATTTGGACTTCTTAATTACTAGACTAGTAAGACAGGTTATGACAACTCTGTTACGTTTTTGATTAGGGGTGTATACCAAGTGAGATGCCTTCAATATGTGGTGGCAATAAGAACAAACAACCTGCTGCCACAAAGTAAAATGGGATCACGGAGGTTAGAGATCTTCATTCTGGGAAATTCAGCATTCCTAAAAAAAATTAGTCTGCTTTAATAACAGAGGATGAGTGTCTGTAGAGATTCTCAGTCATCCAGGTCATGGTTGTCCCAGAGGTGCTTTTTCAGGAGGCAACTGGGCTTTTTGCTTCTCATCCAAGAAGCTTCAAGAAAGTCCAGTTGCCTCCTGAAAAAGCACCTTTGGGACAACCATGATCTGGATGACTGAGAATCTCTACAGACTTTTAGCTATACAATTTGGGATGAACACACTTGAATGGTGTGAGAGTAGGAATGGATTTCCAGAGGGGGAAATTGCAGACTACTGGAACCAGGAACACTACTCAGGTGACCGTGGGGACACAGATAAACCTCCAAGTGCTTCAACGACCCTCTAAAAGGATGCAAATGTCCAACTGTCTGCAAGCAATATAAATCCTTCCACTCCCCACTATCATGTCAGAGCTGAAGAAGCTTCTTGGATGACAAGTGAAATGTCTTCAAGAGAAAAATCAAGAAAGTTCAGTTGCCTCCTAAAAAAGCACCTTTGAGACAGCAGAGGATGAGCTCTGTTCTCAGAAACATTTTTAAAGAATGTATATATTATATATTTTCAATACCACTGTATATATTCTAAAGGACTAGAAGGCAGCTCCTAATAATTCCACTTCCCAACACTCCAGGTAGAAGTGTTGGGAAGAGGCCCTTAAAGTTTCCAAGAAGCCTCAATAATTTCTTCAAGGGGAAAAAAAGAGCAACTGGCATTACTGAATAAGAAACAGAGGGATACCTCAAAGCCCTGCAGTCGTCCCAGATTCATCATGTCATTGCAGCGTTTAGGAACAAGGCACATCAACTCTACAGCTTTCTGTAAGAGAGGGGGAACAGAGTAAATATGGGAACAAATAAAAAGCTGTCTGGACTCCTCTGACTAGGACCACATATGGATCAACCCTTCCAGTTAGAGAATACAGATCAGAATCAGAAATCAGGATATATTGTGAAGAGTTGCCCATTCATCAAATTGACCTTTGAAGACATGCAGGTTCCGGTTGATCAAAATCCACTTATTAATTTAAAGAGTTTAGATAATGTTTTCTTTGGAAAATATGTAAAGACAAGTGGTCTCAAGAGGCATTTTCAGAAATTGATGGGTAACTATAAACTCATGTTTTGTTGCCCGCTTGCTGGGAGGGAGGGAGGGTGGAAGGAAGGAAGCAATTCAATTTTCAATTAGAAATATCCAAATGTATTATAACTAAATACTTTTTTAAAGAAAGTATATCAGTCACTAAATAAAATAAAAGCTAACAGATAAACTGTACCTCTGTCTCCGAGCAATCCAATCCAGCCTTTTCACTATATTTCAGGAAATCCTATGGGAAAGAATATCATTATTTAAAAATAATTAACATTTAAATTCACTTTTAAAGATGAATATGACTGTTGTCTTTTTGCAGAATTATCTGGAATTATACTTAAACCTATTTTATGTATAGTACATACCATCTGATTATATACTTAATAAAATGTATGACTGAAGTTATATTCTTGGTTTAGATTATGACACTCCAAGTGCAATATGAGCCAGATAAATAGCTTTATCTGCCTGTAGCCATAGCTTTTCTTCTGTATAAGAGATAACTAATGCCAACCAAAAGGAAGGCTGAAAATTGCACTTTTTAAATATTAAAAGTGTTAATATTTTTCTAGGAACCATTCAGGGTAAGATGTGGAAAGAAAGAGAAAAAAAGAGTTCCATAAAAGAAATGCTACCGTCTTGATGTTAAAGGCTTGATCATAAATAACATTTTACTTTGTGTAAGCAATAGAGGCACAGAGAACATGAATGAAGAATGCAGCATTTAGCTCCATTCACGTGGAGAAAAAAAGGCCATAAAGCTTTACTAGAATTATAAGAAAGTTTCTATATGAATCCGTATTTGTGTGTACTTTTAAAAAACATCCGGCTAAAACCAGTGGAGTTCGGTAATTAGATATCTAGTTCTAACAATAATTCATCACGATGTCTACCAGGCAATCTATACAGGCATGTACACATTTGCTTTTTGAATAGCAATCAGGCTCAGCACCATGATACCCTCAGGAAGCAGTCCAGAAAATACCAAAAGAATTAAAGTTGATTTGCACAAACTGGAACAAACTGGCTAGGTAATACTGCTGGCTAAAACATGTAAACATAGTACTTATTCATTTATTTATTAAATTTACATAGCTATCCATCTCCCCTTAAGGAGACCCTCCTAATTATATTTCAGCCACATATGATTTTTTGATATATCTCACGTTTGTTCTCTTTTGATGTGTTTTACCTTGAGAAGCAACTGGTACTTGGTTATTCTTTGAATGGGTTTAATTAAGAAGTCACTGAGAGTTAATCTCTGGTTTATTTCTTGTTGCACTTCCTATAAAATGAAAGTAGGATAAATCACTGCTGAGAGAAAATAATTAAATTCTCCTTTGCTTCCCCCCTCCCAATGGAACTCAAGGGAGCATATTTGGGATCCAATCAGGGTACTGATCACATTTACAGTTTCTCAATTGGGCCTACAAAAATTAGCCTGGGGTTATGGAACATCTTACAATGAGCAGCCCATCATCTAAATAAAGATAGTCTTCAACTCATGGTTTGTAAAGCTTCTGGCCATTGTAAAAAGTTGCACCACCACTCCTACAGTCACACAATCACTGTCTGGATGTTGGGCAACCTGTTTGCACTTATGACTGGTTGCCAATGCCCTATGATCAGATGGTAACTATTTACCACCTTCTCTGCAGACTTCCCCAGAAAGTCAATTCAGAAGCTGGCAGGGAAGGCTGCCAGCTGCTGTTGCTTGCTTTGGTAGGCAGCTTTTTCAGCCAGCCCCCAGAGACAAGAGGGAGCTGAAATCCAAGTAGAGAATGGAGAGGTAGCACAGTAAAAGGTGCCTCAGGCAGTTGAGGAAGAACCTAGGAGGTCTCATGCATACTACGTGCAAATGTCTCTCCTCACTCAGAGCTGAAAAGTCTACTTAGATTTTGGCAGGGTGGATTTTCAGTTCCTCAGCAGAGCCTTGCCATGGTCTCCCCCATCCTGCCAAGCCATCCCTTGGAGCTCCAACTGCTTAAAGACCGATGAGATTGCTCAACATCTGCAGGAGTGCCAGGATTGTGGTTGTTGAGCAAAGCAGTCACATGGTATCTCACTTAATGACCACTTCACTCAATGACTGAGCTTCCATCCCAACTGTGATCGTAAGTCAAGGACTACATGTATTATAACAAGTAGAGTGCAATTATTCAGAAAATACCTGATAACATGCCTTTTCTACATACATTTATGTAATCAGTCATGAATCTGCTTCAAAATAATGTAAAATGTCATGTAATAATGTAAAATGAATGGTTTATTTGATGTATTTATAAGAAATTTAACTTTGCTTTTTTACTAAAATTATCAGCCAAATTATCAGCACTACTTGTCATTTGGAGCATTATATAACCTGAAAGTAACTCTAACAAGTTAGAAACTAGTTAGTACTCAGGAACTACTCTCTTCTATTCCTTACTCACTCATTCTCCCCTTTTTCCAGCTAAAAAGCCAAGTATTACCTGAGAACAATTATCCACTGCTAAATATGAGGAAGTATTTATTGAAAAAAAGCAAAACAACACAAGAGCAAAGCCAATAGCCCAAGGAGGGAAAAACTTGCTGATGCAGATCCATGAATATGTACATGAAAATATGTACATGAAAATACAAGAAGAAATCAGGAAATCATATCTGAACTGCAGCATTCAAACTTACCTCAAAATATGTACCACATTCAGCTACTATATATTCTGATTTTGGTTTGTTTTGACAGTACACCACGTACATGTGTAATCGCCTCTCCTGTAAAAAGTCAAATACACAGCTCTCTTAGAATAAGCTGATGTTACAACTTTCACAGCTATTGGGCAGAGCAGAAAAATGAATGCAATCATGCACTTCCACATTTTTTCTGTCTGCTAATCTAATCAAGAAATGATGGGAAAGCATTCACATGGGGCCACCAATCAAAGCCGCCTTGTTTTAAAGGGTTTCAAACTGAATCTATTCTCTCTCTCTCTCTCTCTCTCACACACACACACACACACAGGGGAAAAAATCAAACCACTGAAGAATGATATACATCACTCCAATCCCATGGGGGAAGACTAGAACAATACCATGATTGATGGCACTGAAAGTCACTGTGAGATTAAGAAGGACCAAGAGAGCTGGATTCCCTCTGTCTTTGTTTCTCCAAAGATCATCTCTAAATGTGACCATGCAGTTCTTTCTTTGAACTCTGATTGTTATCAATTCAGATAACCTTTTGCAGGATAGATTCTGGAATGTATAAGCTGACGGGGTGTGTTCTGTTTTTATACATCTATACTACTGTACATTCAATTTTTTTCCTTGAAGACCTACATCCCGAACACAATGACAAGGCTATAGCTAGGAAGAAAAACCTAAACATTATATATAATCATTTTAGCTTAGGAGGGTTGTAAGTTAAATGTCCAACAGTCTCATTTTTTACGATTTTGTTTAAACGATACGAAAATGCTGAGCAAAACAAAGCATTTTTGTATTGTGACTGAAATTAAAACATGCTTATATCTAGAAAATAAAAATATATGAAATAGTGTATTTTTATAATTTATGGAAAATCAGAATACTTAGGATACGTACCGGTAATTCTTATTTGATATATTTTAAAAATGATGCCATAAATTGAGCAATGCATGTAACTGAGCAATGTATATAAGTTAAATTAATAATAATAATAATAATAATAATAATAATAATAATAATAATATTTCTTTTAAAGAAAGTCTAACTTGTAACTCACATGTTTGATGAAAAGCTGTGCTAAACGATCATGTTCCTGAAGGCACTTTTCCAGTTCAGCAAGAAAAAAGCTGCAATATAAAACGGACAAACTATGCTTAAAACCTCTTTTCCCTCTTTTTCAGTATGCCCCATTAACACATTGTATAATCTATAATTAGAAAATAAATTTGAAAACTCAGTCTGTTATATTGCTAATGTTCAGATAATTTTTCTAATATCATGCATGTGTATGTACAATAAATGGCTTTCTGGATCCACCCTAAATCTCCCTCCCAATAATAATATTCTTGTTATGTTTATCTTCGACTCAATTTGGTCAGTTAATTCTATGGAGGAATCTAAATAAATATATAGAAATTATAACTTGACTTTCATTATGATCTTGCTATTAATAAGTAGAATGTTAATTGTTCCTATGTGGAAGAAGCATTTATAAGACAATTTCCTTTACAAAGTAAAACAGTTAAGTAAGAGAAAGAATGTAACAAAATGTTTTGAGAAAAATATTTCTTATTACTGGCATAAGGTCATTTAATATATATTAATTGATAAATTTAATTGATGCATAAATTGTTGATTTATTAACTAAGATAAAAATCTGGTTGTTGTTAAAATTGGTTTTTATTCTGTAGCTCAATGCTTTTGGACTGAATCAGACCTTCCTAATAATGCTTTACTTCAAGGAAAAGTTCAAATGTACCTCAATAAGGCCTAAATCAGCCCTACCTACTTTAGGTTATGGAATAAAGACCAATCTCAGTAATGAATTTCTCTCCTCCTTACTTTTCATGATATTTTTTCTTCTTACTGAGTACAGGAAGTCCTCAGGTTACATGTATTTGTTCAGCAAGCATTGAAAGTTATGACGGTGCTGAACAAGTGGAATATACTCTGCAACGCCTTCCTGTGCCCCAGGGGTGGGTTTCACTTACCTTTACCACTGGTTCGCAGTGGGAGTGTGCACAGGCACAGATCACCCATGATGACGTCGTGGCAGGTGGGCAGAGCATCCCACTGATTTTACTACCGGTTCTATAGAACCGGACTGAACCGGGAGCAACCCACCACTGCTGCGACCTCACTAGCCCTCTCTAGTGCCAATTCACAGCCCCCACTGACCAACCCACATTCTGTGGTGTCCACGCACAGCCCTCAACTGCCCACCCATACTCTAGCATGGCCCATGGCACCCCCAACTTGTCAGACCACCCCCTGCATTCCTTGTTTGGGAATCCTATCAATCCTATTAATGACCTGCTCAGATCTGAGGTTATGATAGCAACTGGGATTGCCAAAATTGCTGTCACAAAACAAACTGATTTCATGCTTTACGATCACATTGCTGAATGATGGAAATTATGGTCCTTACCCAAGGACCACCTGTACCTTAAATCCCTAGAGCATCCACTTTCAAACATGCACAGTTCATTCCTTTTTAATTTTTATTTGATTATTACATATTATACCTACTGAATTATTAAAAATATGGTAAAATAACAATAGTAAAGCTGTGTCCTTTCAAGACAATGATAACCACATATAATTCTAGCAAAACAGAAAGAGGGGTTTACAAACTCCTCTCCCTTAAATCCTAATTTTATTCTGTCTTTTCTGTTAGTACTCTCATATAAATTGTAGCCTCATCTGAATGTTGCATTTCCTTGCAAATATCACTCTACTCACATTTCAGACAGTTGTCATGCCAACAATTAATTCCAACTGGCAGTCCTTAATGTCTTAAAATAAATATTGTTTAAAAATGCAAAATCCTATTGATCCTTACATGACACAGTTTTAAATAACAGAAAGGGCCAGGATTATAATTCCAGCGACAAAAGAACAGTAAATACCATACAATAGCAGCCCTTGTTTAAAAAAATAAGTCATAATCTTCTTCAGCTAATGCCAACAGCTAAAGAAGAATCAGGGCAGTTCTGGAACAATGTTTTCCCTGTATGTTAGTTACGGTAAACCAGATAAAAATTGCAGATAGATGAGCTAATTCTACAGTACTGTAAAACTACATTGATCGAATACATAAAGACAAATCTTAGAAAAATATATAAAAGTAAGCATTAAAAAAAAAGACTAAATATTTAAAATCTACAAACCACATGGAGAGAATAAAGATCAATGCAATGGCAGGTTGGAATATGATTAGTAATAATGTTCTATAAAAGCCTTATAAACCAAATCCACAATAGGTAGTAGATTTCAGTATCTTATAGGCCAGTAGTGAAATGTAAAATTGGTTACTACTGGTTCTGTGGGCGTGGCTTGGTCGTGGAGTAATATGACTGAGTGGGCGTGGCCAACTTCTTTTTTTAAAACTTTTAAAAGCATTTTTTCTACAACCTCTTCAGCCAAAGAGGTTGTAAAAAAATGCTTTTAAAAGCCTCTGACAATCCCAGCTGACTTGCCTTATTGGCAGAGGCTTTTTTTTTTCTTTTAAAAGCATTTTGAAGAGGTTGTAGAAAAAATGCTTTTAAAAATAAAATAAAAAGCCACTGATGATTGCGCGGCTCAGCCGGGCATGGGGGTGGGGAGGAATTTTTTGCTACCGGTTCTCCAAACCACCCGCCACCATCGCTACTGGATCGGGTGATCTGGTCTGAACCGGGAACATTTCACCCCTACTATGGGCTTATTTGGTTTTGATCATGACACATGGAAAACTTCCATGACTTTAGTCTGTCTGTAATGTCACATAAAAACCATGAATTAGCAAATGAAAGGAAGAAAAATATTTATTTCACTTGTCTGTGAAATTAACAGCAAGGGGAGGTAACAGGTAGGAATTCAGGTAGCCTGATCTTGAGAAATTGAATTGAAGAATACATATAAGGAAGTGGAATACTTCCTTATGATAATTATGAATGAAATGATAAAAGAAACATGTATCATTGAGGTTGCTGTGGATCTGTCTGAAGCAGGAGTATATAGATTTGTGATAATTGTGCGTTATTGTCTGATGAATGAAGATACTGGAAGACCTATAGGTGAATTTGGAAGAAATCTGTGCAACATTCTACATAAATGCAACCCAAGGCAAAAAAATGAATGCAACCCAAGGCTATAAGGTGACAGAACAGATGGATGGGAATGAGATAAAAGCAAGGAATTAATGCCAATGACCACTTTTTGGTCAGCATCTGCTTAGAAAACACTCTCTGTATTTCAAATACATGCTTGAAGCATAAGCCTAATTATACATATGTGCAGATGGAAAAGGAATGGAGCAAAAAGCACGACTAATTTAACTGTTTACCACAAAACTGTGAAAATGAATGAAGGATACACAAGTAGTGTAAGATGTTCTGAATGTTGGACAAACCATTATTTAGTAACGTCAAGAATGAATTTTGGACAGAAAAGGTTGAAAGAAACCAAATAAAAACAGAATGACCACTGGGAGAGACATTTATGTCCCATGCCAAAACGTATGTACAACTTCTAACAGGAAGCACAGAAAATGTGCATATATAGAATGTCTACAGAAAGCACCTAGAAAACAGCAAAAAGAATTATGCTAATAGTGCCAGGAGTGGATCTATATCTAGATATTTGAGTTGTATGCAAATAAGGGAAAAGTAATGACTGCTCAAATTAAATACATATACATATAAATAATTTAACATTGTACAATTTAACATTAGTTGTTTATAGCAGCTTATAGACTTACTCTTTGTGCCAATCGTAGATCTGGTGAATGTTTCCAAACACAATCTTGTCTTTTCCTTTCATATCTTCAGGAACACCTTTTTCTTCTATTCTTTTCATAAATCCCTTGATAAGGAAAAAAGTAAATAAATGATTGAGCAATGGCAGACTAGAATATGACTAGTAATAATGTTCATTTTTCAAGCAAACAAAATCAACTACTCATTGTATTAGCAGATCTTTATATGCAAGATATCAAGGGTCTGTTCGTTCCTTTATTAATATTTTAGAGATATGTCAAGTTTAGATGAGCCTTAAGGACTTGCTGACAACTTGTTTAGATGAGTCTAAGTCAGTTAGGCTTTTAAGAATAGTTAGAATGGCTTGCAAAAAGTCAGTATTAACCAGACTGTAATTTAAAAGTTCCCAATATTAGCCTTTTACTGAAAAACAGTTTATATCTAAACTAATTTATTTTAACTTACCTCCACCACAGTTCCTAAGTCCTTGACATAGTCTTTTTCTGTTTGTATCAGTTCATTTAGAACAAACCTAGAATTCAAAAGAGGTGTATATAGGTTTCACAAGGCCTCTACTCCAAGCACTGACCAAAACCAATTTTAAATTAAAGTAGTGTGACTAGTTAGTCAATAATGCAATTCCCATTAGGCAAGAAATTCTGAATAGTGCCAAATTTGAATATCCTCATTCTGAGAAGATGAGCTGAGAAGAAAAAAAGGCAGGGTCATAGAAGCTGGCTGAAAGCATACTCCTCTTGTACTGACTTATCTTTCTTATTATGTAAAAATAAAAACTTAGTGAAGAACTAGGTTTAGACTGCTCCCATTATCTTCAGCAGAAGTGATTGCTTTTTTTTTAAAATTAGATTTATATGCTGCCCCTCTCCGAAGACTCAGGACGGTTTACAATGTGTTAAGGATTGAATGTCTTATGTCTTCAGCAAGCTTTTAATTGAACCAAGGCAAGGCCAATGGGTAGAAGGCACATGTTGGCTAATGTCTGCACTTTTCTAGTCCTACAGTACTTGATTCTGATATTATCACTCTTACAAATGTATACATTTTAGACTTTACTCAATTTTATACAAATAGTTTTTTCTAGCAGAATAAAATTTGCTTTCTTCTCCACATATGGATATATCAAATCCATGATGGGAGCCAGTTTGGTATAATGGTTAAAGTTCTGTCTTAGAAACCAGGAGACAATGAATTCTAGTGCCACCTTAGTCATGAAAGCTGGCTGGATGACTTTTGGTCAGTCTATCTCAGCCCAACCTACCTCGCATGGTGATTACTGTTGTGGGGAAAAGAGCAATAGAAAGAAGTATTAGGAATGTTTGCTGCCTCAAGTTACTTACAAAGTAACAAAGACAGGATAAAAATCTAAGAATAAATAAATTTGCTCTCGTTAATATGGGTTGTGGCTGGAGAGGGAGTTTCTTCCCACAGAAATTTCTAAACTACTAGTGGTAGATGGCATCAGATATAGAGTTGCAAAACAGATCAATAACAAACTAACTTACATCCTGCCCCTCATTGCTTTGGCTTTTTGTTCCTCTTCGAGATTTCTTGAAGGGGGGGTTGAAGGTGTCACAATTTCATTCAAACATCCAGTACTATCCTTTAAGCTTCCTCGGTAGGAACCCCCTTCCAATGTCTTAAGAAACAAAGGAGGGAAAAAAAGACAAAAGATTAAACTAGAAATTATAACCAATATCTAGACAATACATTTACCTTATTTTTTTTTCTGATATTCTAGATTTATAATAATTAATCATGAATAAAATATTTCAGGATTTGTTTGATGCTATAGTAAAATAGATTTCAGCATAACAGGCGTGTTGTCTGAATAGCAGTTCTAACTAAATGGATAATACATATTTTCTCCCAGGATCAGATGCCTATCTGTAAGCAGAGATTAAACTACTGTTTCCCAGTTCATAAAAATTACAGAAAATTGGATGAACAAGTTGAAATGTTGAGCAGAAGTCTAAATAACGAAAAAGGAAGAAAGTAGAAGGCTGATATAAAACCAGAGGCACAAGGTTAATTTTGAAAGAAATTAAATTAAAACAAATTGTTATATTATAGCCAGCCTCAATATTGAGTTGCCGTCACTTTTCTTTCAGCTAGCTGAGTATTTGTAATGTTTAATTATTAAAAAGTAATACTTTTAATAATTAAACATTATTAATACTATTTAGTTTTAAACATAATCCTTGGAGTTCTTTTATTCTGTTCAAGAAATCATGTTACTAAACGTTCTTAGCTAAGATTGTTGTTCTTGTTCACATTCCTCATTCCATTGTACAGTCTTCATTTATACCAATGGTTGGTTGGTACCAGTTCGCCCTGGATCGGTTGAACCGATAGCAGCGGTGGCAGGAAGTTCCGCCCACCTGCCTGGAAGCTTCTGTGCATGTGCAGAAGTGTTGTGCACATGCGCAGTTGCAAGTACGCACACGCCCATGAGCAAACCAGTAGCGATGGGTTTTGAAACCCGCTCGATTTATACGTAAACTGAAGTTCTTTAATGGAAGGTGAAATATTAAAATGAACATACAGCTTCATAAACAATGCCAAATATCTTTGAACCAAAGTTTCCAAAATTAATCCTCTATAAAGTCAACAACAAAAAAAGTGACTACCATACATGAAATAATAAGCATCGCTTACAGCAAACATTTAAAACAACTAACACGTTTGAAAACATTTTCATGACAGCATTTCTACACATTTTATATCAGGTCGCATTGACATTTTTTCACGTCAAAAAAGGTGTGGTGACAAGAAAGCTGCAATCACATGCCTAGAGGCCTATCAAATAATGCATACAATGTGCGAGTCAGCATTGGTCAATTTTACAAATATGTTATCTCAATTAATAACTAAAAGGATTACAAAACACATGTTCGGTTAGATATTCAAATGTGCAGAACAACAAAGATGAGAAAAGCAGGATCAGAGGGATGGCACAGAGACTAGTTGACTTCCCTATAGCTAGGCTATCGTTTTCTCCAGTAAATCTCAGGTGTCTACACTTACCAGCTTGCTTTTGACCAATTTTTCTATTGCACTGACAAGATCCGCAGCCGTTGGCACATCGGAGGTGGTCTGTCGAGAAGCTAGCAAAGAGGAAGACTGCAAGACACCAGTTTGCAAAGGAACAGTAGGTTAGCAGGAATGAGAAGAGGAAAGCTGTTAGCAGTTTGAGGTCGTACATTAGGTTTAAAGCAGGGAAAACATGGAGGGAGCATGAAGAGCTTGTGGGGGAGGGGAAAGACCATGACATATACAAGGCACAGGACTCAACAACAGACTGGCAGTTCCCCCTCCCAAAAAAAATCCCGTTCTGAAGTCGCAATTAGAATTTATGCCCATGATGGTTCTAAGTTTTTTTTCCCTACAAAACGCAACATAAAAATGCCATAGAGAACAGATTTCTTTTTGCTTAAATATATCAAGATGTCAACACTGTTCTTCTGAACCAGCAGATGCTAAATATGTAAAGTATTTGGGGATGGGGGGGAGGGGAGAAGGAGGCTTTGCTCCTTCTCAGCCTATAGTACATGTATTTCTCTTCTTACTATGTTAAATTTTATACTTAATAGCAGAAGGAACAAGTTGAATCAAGCTAATTGTATTTCTAGCCCGGTATTCTATCTGCAAAAATCTTTCTCTACTATGCACAATTGTTGAATGCTGCTAGGTATTCAATATATAATTTAAGATTAAAAAAAAAAGGAATTAAGACTGTTACTTCTTTCCACTGACATCTTTGAAAACATGAGTGAGGAAGAGTGATAAGAATGTCAGTTGCTATCATCTTTATTCCATTAAAACTATCAAACAAGAATCTACGAAAGAAAGCAAAATAGCTTCAGTTCATCCTACGATTTTTTTGGGCAACACTTCACAGAGCGCTAGATATATATTTTTTACAATATATCCAGAACTGTTCCTCACCCATTTTCTACTTTGGTAAAGTAACATTTGAAGCAGTTGCTCTCTAATTCATATATTCTATTTACTTGTCCACTAGTTTTCAAGTAGTAAAATATATGGTTGCTGAATGTGTAAACTCTACATAGATTCTAAAGGTTAGATCCTGGGACTTGGCTATTTTAAAAAGGAATAGAGAATATTTCTGGAGCAAGAAGTAATATGGTGCCTGAAAAGAACAACTGGGGCCTTATAAAAACTATTCATCTTCCTTTCTTGCACATACAATCACATATACAAATTTTGGGGTATCAGACTCACTTTGAAAATTCTTTAGCATAATTTAGATCTCCAGTGAAGAACTGTATATGGCAACATGAGTTCCTGACTTACTCCTTCTGCTTTGAGGATACTACTAAGAAAGAGGCACATGCAGTAGGCTGATTCTGACTCCTAAAACATCCAAAAGCAATACTGCATGCTCTCAAAAATATTTTTCTCCATGTTCCAATTCTTCTATGCAGAAAGAAAGTGAACATAGTCAGAAAAACATATAATCAATCTGACAATTGTGTGACACCCAGATGTAGGTCACCTATGTTCTTGGGGGGGTAGATGGCTCTTTATAAACTAATATTTACATATAACTTAATGATCTCCACAGGTGTAGACTTCCCTGAAAGAGGAGTAAAACAATCAAAGTTCAAGAAAACTGTAGTGAAATTAATAAGTGTGGTTGAATTGGACCCAACTAGTGACAGGCAAATAACTCTCCCAATAAAATGGACTATTGTACAAGCATTAGAGGCAGCAGTGCCAGGTGAAGGTTTGCTAAGAACTGTTGCTGAGTGATGTATCATTCTTGATGCTTATTCCCTAAGAATATTTGCGTGCTAGGAATGTTGTCTATTTTCTCTCATTGATTCTATATGGATACCAACAAGCCACATTAAAACAATTCCAGGTTTTGAAAAAGATTATTTTTACATGGAATGTAGAAGAATTAACGCTTACTAATAATAGAGCTGTTTAAGCTTCAAAAGTTATTCAGAAATACTGTAGTATTTCAGATCATGTGCAAGCAGAGTATTGCTACTCGTTAGAGGAGGCCATATTTTTTCAGATTTCTGTGTCAACCAGAGGCATAGGATCTAAAATACTTGTTCCAAACAATTTTCAAAGTGAGTGCAACCATAATGGTTAAAATATATTTAAGGAAAGTAGAGTTGCTGGCAGATCTCCTTTCCCTTGGGAAAGTAAGAATTTATAATTTATTTTAATTCTTTGTCTGTATATAGACAGCCATGCAGAGGCACCGTTTGTTTTCACTACAGTTAATTCAATAAGCACTGTGACTGAATTCAAATGCTACACTAAGCCATAAACCAGGGGTGAAATCCAGCAAGTTCTAACAAGTTCTGGAGAACCGGTAGTGGAAATTTTGAATAGTTTAGAGAACTGGCAAATACCACCCCTGGCTGGCGGTGGGAATGGAGATTTTGCAATATCCTTCCCCTGCCACACCCACAAAGCCACGTCCACAGAACCGGTAGGGAAAATTTTTTGGATTTCATCCCTGCCATAAACCATGTATACAAACTGCAGTGGCTGAGTGAACGCAACCAATTACATTATGACTTTACATGATGAACTCAGACATGTAATCCTTGCAAGTCAAGAAAAATCCACAAAATTAACTATTCTTTAGTCTTCTGATCAGAAAGACAGTCAATACTGTTCTATTGGCTTCGCCCCCCAAAGTTATGCAACATGTCTAGATTATAAATGAAGCGCTCCAATCTTTAGCAATCCATGAAAATACAAATTTCAAACATGAAAGCCTTTGTGGTGTTCAGTACCACAGAAGCATTTTTATTTGCTTGCAATCAAAAGAGCTGTAGGAAGCTGAAAACTATATTGGAAAGTTGTACCCAAGAATAAGGGGCAGTTATATCATTCTCTGTAGAACATTCTATCAAAATGACCTTCTCTAACAGTTTATTGCTCCACATAATCGCATGGTTATTAATTATTACCTCCTCTCAAGAAGAAGCAGATTATGGGAGAGAGGATAAGAAATCAGCCTTCAGGAGAAAAAATTACATAGTTCTTCTGCTGTTTCTCACATGGATGCCTCATGAGTTACTAGATAAAGAATAACTAAAAATGTTTTATATGAAAAATAGACCACTTTGACATATTAATAAAAAAGGTGCTCAAGGGAATTATAAGACAGACTTCTGCCAGTTGACAATCAATTCTAGATAACTGAAGTAAAAGAAAATTGATGATTAGAAGATATGAATAATATAAAAAGGGAGAATGTTAGAATCAAATTCTTCAAACAAATTGGAAATGATGAGAGCTGATGTTCAAGACCACTTGAAGATCAATTGCTATAAAATAATGGCTATCAGCTACTTTTCTTTGGATCCAAAGAAGTTCACCAAAAGTTTAAGAATTCCCACTGACAAGGTCAATAGGAGAAAATACACTTCCTTGAAGGAATCCTTTCCTTGGTTTTGGTGTTACTGCTGTTGTAGCAAAAAAAATTACTCTGTTTATGGAAGAAGATGGTAATAAAATAATGCCCAAAGTGAATTCAACCTTTTCCCTATAATGGAATTCAGAAGAGTTTACTGTATCTAAAATTTTCTTTGTTGGTGACTGAACTTTAATAAACCACAAAAAGGTCTGACTGCTAAGAAGTCCAAAAGTCCAAACAAAATAAATAAAAAGCATCATTTAATACCCATAAAAAGTATGAATGTAAAAAAAACCCCTCAAGCTACAAATGTAGGCAGGTTAAATTATAAAGACTCAAGCAGGAAATGGACATCAATACACAAATATATTGTATAACTAAGATTCTGAAAGTAGATGGTTCGGTTCCATTTTTTTTCTAGGAAAACATCAACAAATAAAATAAAACCACATATAGTAAACTTGATGTTTTAGATCCTAATGGAGTTTCTTTCCCTCTTTCTTTTGAATGAAGTTATCCCAAGGAGAAATGTAGGTTAGAGCCTTACCATCTCATCTTGTGTAGGATCATTATCAAAAATCTTCATTGGAGGAGGAAGTGGTGTATGAGATTCTTCATCTGGTTCATCTTCGCCCCAACCTTTCTTGCTCTTCTGAAAGCAAGAGAATCATGTTTACAAAGATGCGAACAAGTTAAAGGAAAAAATCTGTCCAAACATCTGACCAAGGATGAACCCCACCCTCCACAGAAAATGAAATCAGTTTTATGTTTCATTATATCAAAATCAATTTGAATTCAGTATATTAAAATAAAATAAATGAATAAATTCTTGCTTCTCCCTGAATAAGGCAACTCCCCCTACAGCCTTCTTAAGGATTGGGAGAATATCGTGAGACATAGTGATGGAAACATTAGAGATAACAGGAAAAAAAACCAACCCCATGCTGTTCTGCCACCTTCCTTCTATAACAGGGCTGTCAAACTCGCAGCCTGCAGGCCAGATGCGTCACGCCCTGGCCATGCCCACCCCCCATTTTAGCGAAAGGGAAAAAGTTGTGATATGTCACATGACGCTACTGTGACGACGTGAGTTTAACACCCCTGTTCTATAAGAATCTTCTATTTGCAAAAGAGTAAGTCTCGAGTCACCCCATAATATGGAGCCAAAATGTATTATAATAGGGCAATAGTGTATGTGAGAATGAATGTTCACACATTTACTTCCATTGTATAAGGGCTACTCATTGCTTCACTCAGGAAGTATTCACGGCAACAAAAGGGCGATTCACCAAGTTCCTGTTATCAGTTTCCAATCTCAGCATTGAACTGGTTTTCCCCATATGCCCAGTGATATGCTTAAGACAGAAAGAAAACACATCACTTTGAAAATCACTACCCATGCAGTATTCTGCCACACTTGTAAAACAGGGCCAACCTCACATGAGGGTGGGACTGTGGCGGTTCAAGACTGCTTTGAAGGTGGTGGGGCCAGAAGAGTAGGTGCAGGGAAGCTACTGCTTCTCCTTTATAGCAAGGCTCCATACCTCCTGGAGAGAAGAACAGGAACAGTGCAGAGGTTACTGGTAGAAAAAGCAACCTTGTGAAACATTTTCCAGAAAATGACTATTCCTACTTCAGCTTAACAAGAGAAAAAGAAAAGAGAATGTTGGCTGCTGGGGAGGTACCGTGCTTTCCAATAGTGTAAAGCAGAAGTGGGAATGGAGTTGTAGACCCCAATGTAGCAATCCAACTGGAGCTTTTCAGTCACTAAACTCCTTGAGACTCCTCCTCTACCCAAGCCAGAATGTTCACATAATCATTTCTTTCGTTTTCCGAATGAAAATACCACTCCCCTATTGGACCATTTGCTTCAGATTCTTGACTATGCCTGATAGGTAAACTTGGCACTGGGACAAAAAGGGTGTGTGGATGACAGTCCAGATTAGACTGTCAATCATGTCTATTAATCAGCTATTGAAAAGCAGAATAGCAGAAATGAAAACGTCAGGCTCAAGTTAATATTCTTAAAAAATAATAATAATGGTGAAGTGTACTTGTACCTCATCGGCACTGTCTCCCTGAGGCGTGGTTTCATCTCCAGGTTTGGGGGATCCTAGGTCAAAGCTCTTCCTTCCTTCACGTACTTTCTTCTGTTTTTTGATGTTGCTGTCAGCCTTCCCACTGTTCAGTCGACGTACAGGACTTGTCAGCCATTTTTTCAGGGTGTTGGTTGAACGCTTTGGACCAGGGGAGCTCTGGATGGAATTAAGGGACGTGTGGGGCTGTAAATTAGCCACAGAATCAGATTTTGCTCCATTTTCGTTGGAGGAGGTGGAATAGGCATCTGCCAGAACAAAAAAATAAGGAGGCTAAGCAACAGTTGTTTTAGGCTTGATAATCACTCTGAAAATAGTGCCTGAAAATTGTTGACAAGGGTTAAAATTAGAAGAGTACATGCTACAGCAGATCTGAATTCAATGTACTCACTTCATTTCCCGTTTTTATAGACGACTCCCCTCCCTCTCATGCTTTTCTGTTTTCTACTTGAAAAACACTAAATTTTTATTGTCTGATATACTTAGCACCCATACATTCAAAAAAGAAGTTTTCAAAAGGGGAACTATGAAGACTTCTTAAATTCACAGTGTAAGCACATTTCCTGCTGAAAGAAAGAAAAGCTAATTCAATTGTAACTTTGCTATCGGAACTAGGGATGATACATCTATAATAGTAACTGATTCTAGCTACTGTATTTTCCTACCACTGTTATTTTATTTATGCACACGAATCAGCATTAAAACTGGCAAAAGATAAGCAACTGCTGAAAAGTGTTCCACTGTGTTATCTTTTTTGATAAACCTCAAACTTTTTCCACTTACAAAATTCACATGACTTAGAAGGGGTAGGAACAGAAGAATCCAAACTATTATCAGACCACAATTCTAAGATTGCTTAGTTTTCATTCTGAAGATAATTCTATTTACTTCATTTGTTTTTTCTCCTCCAATTTTACAGAAAGACCTTTAATCCACTGTATGTTCTACACAAGATCCCACCCTGAAAGAAGTGTTTTACTTCGGAAAAGTTTCAGCTACAGTATCCTTTGCCATGCCACTTTGAACAGCTGGTTAAAACTAGCAGTTACTGAATTAGCCTATTAAACACCAAAATAAATGCCAGCATCTGAATGCCTGGCAAGCTGCTGAATTGGCACCTCTGTACAATAGAACTTTGTTCATCAGGATAGAAGGCCTGCTGTAAATCAAGCTAGACTTGCAACTTGGAGAAAGTTTTTATTTGTCTTAATCTCCAGTTCCAGTGAGAAAGAGCTAAAATGCTATCAGTATAATTTCATGGTTTTATGCTCCTGAATAAAACTATTGCCTATTTCAGTTCCACAGCAAACTATGCATTTAGCTACATATTATTGGACTATGTAGTTATCAAACTATCAACTGGATCTTCCAAAAATATGACTGAAAGACAAGTTCTTTACAGCTCCTTATTTCTACTTTATAAGTTTTTAAAGAACAAAAGGATTCTTTTTTAAAGTGTAATTTACAGATATTTTCTCATATCGATTTCCTTTTAGCACATAAAACATGTGAAGTATACTTTGGAAAGGCTTCCATGAAGCAAAAAGAAATATGAGGAAAAGTGGAAAAGGCTGTGATTTCAGAGACAGCAATTAATTTTATATCTATATGGTTTCTACAGATATTATATATCTGTAACTATTATATATCTGTAGCCTTGGAACTGGTTGAGTTAAACAATGTATATGCAACGTTTTGAAAAATGGGAATAAAGTGAGAGTAAAGAAGTTGCCTCACTTAGTAGCTACACACAATATATTTGTTGAACAGTATTAGCTGATTTGCACTGTGTTTTATTCTGTTTTCACTTCATTCACATGAAGGTACAAGAGGAGGTCATTCTGAAACTATTTTCAGAAATGTTAAAAAGCCCAAAGACTCAATCCGGTTCTATTTTTGCAGCCACAAATAAATCTGAATTTAAATGATACTCCTATGCCTTAAAAAAAGGTAGGAACTTAAATAGCAGCAGCATTATATCCCAGGGCTCTAAGCGCACCAAATTTCCATTTGAGCAGACTTCCTCTCAAACAGGCAAATAAAAAGCACATTTCAGAGTAAAAAGAACTATATTTGTGATGTTAGGAAATTCAGTCTTCAAAATAAAGAAATCCAAAGTCTACATTAGGATGCAGATAATATTTGACCTACAAGCATTCGTTTAGCGACTGTTCAGATACAATGGCAGTGAAAAAAGTGTCTTATGACCAATCCTCACACTTACCGTTATTGAAATATTTCTGTAGTCATTTGATCAAAATTCTGGCACTTAGCAATTGGTATGTATTTCTGATAGTTGCTGCATGGAGGGTCATGTCATCACCATTTATACCCTTACCAGCCAACTAACAAAGTCAATGAGAGAAGCCAGTTTTACTTAATAACTGAGTGATTCATTTAACAGTAATCACTTAACAACCATGAGAAAAAAGGTTGTACCAACTGAGTACAATTCAATTAACAATTCTGGTCCCAATTGTAGTCATCGGTCAAGGACTACCTATATAGAGAGTTTCAATGTGGAGGCTAAATATTAATATTTTTTTGGTTTATGCACACCACACTAAGGCCAAGATGATGAATTTTTGCAACTGAGAAAGTTAGTAAGTTTTAAGAAAATATAACTATCTTGGAAACAGCCACCTCTCAACTATCTGTCTTAATTACAGGAATATTTATGTAGTTAATCCTGTTGCTTTGTTCTACTAAATCTACATAATGACTTTTCAAAAATACGTAAGCCACATATATATGTATATGATGGAAGAACAACCATAAACAGAAAAAATACAGGTAGTCCTCAACTTACAACAATTGAGCCCAAAATTTATGTTAAGTGAACAATTTTTTAAGTGAGTTTACCCCATTTTATGACTTTTCTCGCCACATTTGTTAACTGAATCCCTGCTGTTCTTAAATTAGTAACATAGAGTTAGAGTTTATTGCATTTATATACCGCCCTTCTCCCCGAGGGGACTCAGGGTGGTTTACAGCCATATTAAAAACAGTCACATATAAAAATTAAAACTAATAAAATAATTAAACTATTTGGCCGTAAAATTTAAAACCCCTAAAAATCCCTATTAAAATTAGCACTAATTTAAGTCAGAGTGGCTTGATGAAATAGTAGGGTCTTCAGGGCTCGTCGGAAGGCACGGAGGTCAGGAATCTTTCTTATATCCGGGGGTAGTTCATTCCATAGGGCTGGGGCTCCCACAGAGAATGCTCTCCCCCTGGGGGCCGCCCGTCGGCATTGTCTGACAGACGGCACTCTGAGGAGGCCCTCTCTGTGAGAGCGTATCGGGCGGTGGGAGGTATTCATTGGCAGAAGACTGTCCTGTAAATATCCCGGTCCTAAGCCATGGAGCGCTTTGAAGATGGTAACTAACACCTTGAAAAGCACCCAGAAGACCACTGGAAGCCAGTGCAGCTCACGCAAGAGGGGAGTTACCCGGGAGCAACGAGTCGCTCCCATAACCACTCGCGCGGCCGCATTCTGGACCAGCTGAAGTCTCCGGGTGCTCCTCAAGGGGAGCCCCATGTAGAGAGCATTACAGTAGTCCAAACGGGAAGTGACGAGAGCGTGAGTGACTGTGTGTAGGGCGTCCCGATCCAGAAAGGGACGCAACTGGGCAATCAGGCGGACCTGATAAAAAGTCCCCCTGGCCACGGCCGTCATATGATCGTCTAAAGACAGCCGTGCATCCAGGAGGACGCCCAAGTTGCGAACCCTCTCTGAGGGGGGCAAGATCTCATCCCCAATAGCCAGTGATGGCACCAACTGGCTATATCGGGGCGCCGGCAGCCACAGCCACTCTGTCTTGGAGGGATTGAGTCTGAGCCTGTTCCTCCCCATCCAGATCCGTACGGCTTCCAGGCAGCGGGACATCACGGCAAGGGCATCATTGGGGTGATCGGGGTAGAAATGTACAACTGCGTGTCGTCAGCATACAGTTGACACTTCACCCCAAAACCACGGATGATCTCACCCAGCGGCTTCACATAAATGTTGAACAGGAGGGGCGAGAGGACAGACCCCTGTGGCACCCCACAAGTGAGGTGTCTCGAGGTCGACCTCTGCCCCCCTGCCAACACAGACTGCGTACGGTCAGCGGGAAAGGAGGAGAACCACCGCATAACGGTGCCTCCCACTTCCAAACCCCCTAACCGACGCAGCATGATACCATGATCGATGGTATCAAAAGCCGCTGAGAGGTCAAGAAGGACCAGGACCGAGGAAGATCCTCTGTCCCGAGTCCTCCAGAGATCATCAACCAACGCGATCAATGCCATTTCCGTGCTGTAACCCGCCCTGAAACCCGACTGGCACGGATCCAGATAGACAGCTTCATCCAGGTAACAAGGGAGCTGTTGCGCCACCACACTCTCAACAACCTTCGCCGTGAAGCGAAGGTTGGAGACCGGACGATAGTTACCTAATATAGCCGGGTCCAGGGAAGGCTTCTTGAGGAGGGGCCTCACCACCGCCTCTTTCAAGGCGGCCGGGAAGACACCCTCACTCAGAGAAGCATTAATAATGCCCTGGAGCCAGCCTCGTGTAACCTCCCGGGAGGCCAGTACCAGCCAAGAGGGACACGGGTCCAATAAACATATGGTAGCGTTCAGCCTCCCCAGAATCCTGTCCACGTCCTCGGGAGTCACAGTGTCAAACTCATCCCAGATAACATTCTCAAGATCCACTCCCGTCATCCCATCCGGAACTACCCAATTGGAGTCCAGACCGTCCCGAATCTGAGCGACTTTATCATGCAGATATTGCACAAATTCCTCAGCTCTCCCCTGCAAGAGGTTGTTAACTAAACCTGGTTTCCCCATTGACTTTGCTTGTCAGAAGGTCGCAAAACAGGCTCACGCAACTCCAGTACAGTGCAATTGTCATAAATGTAAATCAGTTGTTAAGCATCTGAGTATAAATCATGTAACCATGGGGATGATGCAATGGTTATAAGTGTGAAAAATGGTCATCAGCAACTTTTTTCAGTTTGAACTTTGGTCACTAAATAAACTGTTGTAAATTAAGGACTAACTGTATGTAGTGGAATGGCTAGTGCATAAAAATATCAGTGTCAAAATCCCTTTTATGAGATGTTTATAATATGAAGAAAAGTTTCAGTGATGGTTCATATTCCACAGAAAGTCCAAATGAGGTATTACTGAAAATTTCAGATGAATATTGAGAATCGTTTTCTATTTCTTCTACACTTAAAAATGTTAAGAACTTTTTGATAATTGTTGGTTATTACGGATATTCTGATGTTCCAAACATCATAGTTGCAATGTTTGCTTGAAAACCAAGGAAAGCACATTTAGTACCCACCAGGGGTGGGTTCTACTTACCTTTACTACTGGTTTGCAACGGAGCCGTGCATGCACGCTCGCTTCACTTGTGCGCGCTCTTCTGAGCAAACGCAGAAGCTTCTGCGCATACGCAGAAGCATTTTCATGATGTCAGGGTCAGTGGGCGGAGCCTAACGCCGGTTTGCGAACCGGGGGCAACCCACCACTGGTACACACACAAAGCACTAAAACGTACGCAAATGACATTATTGAAAGATAGTTGAAGACTATTAAAGCTTTTCTTAATAAACTATGTGTTAAGACACTTTAATTTGGAATGGTTGCATTATATAATATTTAAGAACTTTGATGAAATAATTTATGTGAGATAAGCATACGTCCATTATGAACACTTCAGAAAACTCATACCAGGAAGCATCTAAAATGACAAGATTAAGTAAGGTTAGGCATTTTCTGTGCATGCAAAACTCTGGTTATTTCTATTAATGGTGGAGATTTCATATCCTGGATAAGAAAATACTTCATTTCTAGTGAATTTAATGCAAAACACTCATTTTTTCTTCCCAAGGTACCACTCCTGGCTTCTCTTGCTGTGTAGAAAGAAGGAACACACTAAGTACAAATGTGCTGACCCAGAGCACCCTGGATCTCATTAAGATGAGAATAGGCCAACATCATAAAATCCGTAACTTCCAAAATCTGTGAGGATATTATTGAATATGTAACATACAACTATACATGCTTAATGGCAGTTCAAAGCTTAAAGGCAGAACAATTCCAAACTTAAACTTCAGGTAGGAATGTATAAATTCCATTAAAGTTTGACCAGATATCTGTGACTGACAATTTTAGCTTAGAACAGAGTGTCAAACTCAATCATTGACGGCCACATCAGGGTTGTGTTTGACTTTGGGGGGTGGGGATGGGCATGGCCAGCTCAACATCACCATTGGCGGTGCCTCGGTTGCCTGAGTACTCTGTCAATGAAAATGGGCTCCGGAGCTCTGTTTTCGGCTGCAATCCTCTGCCAGCGAAAACAGAGCTCTGTTTTTGCTCGCAGAGGCACCATGGGCCAGTCCTTTGCTGTTTCCAGGGCAGCCCCACAGGCAACATCTAAGCATCCCACAGGCAGGATCCAGCCCCTGGGCCTTGAGTTTGACACCCCTGACCTAGAGCCTAAGATTACTTTTTGAAAAGTCAATTAGACTGATCCTTAATGCTGAAATGCTCATAACAAGAGGGTTCCCGATTCCAAAGGGACTTAAATACCTTCAAAGAGGCTCTGCCACTCAAAGCATTATATATCTATATCTATATCTATATCTATATCTATATCTATATCTATATCTATATCTATATCTATAACTATAACTATATCTATATTAAACTTTCCCCTCAGGAAACTATATTGCAGCTTTTAGATGTACAAGATACAGGTTCCAGTGAATTCTCAGCATTCAACAATTTAAAATAAAAGCTAATAAAGGACAATATTTGTAGCTCAGGGCTGACGTGAAGGGTCCTTGGTATTCATGAGCAGGACTGATTAGGTTACCTAGTTTGGGTAACAAAATGTCTGCAAGAAAACAAGCAAGCTCAGAGAGCACCAAGGGCTCCTCATAAAAATAAAAGCCAGGCCTCCCATGCTGAAGCAACCCATCAATTTAGTATATGCCTCCCCAAATACAGAAAAATCTGATAGGAATAAAAAGAGTTCCTGTCCTTAATTCTCTAATTTATTTACTGAGGTTTAGTTATGCTCCAATGGAGATTCCAGCAGCCTTGGGTGGGGGCTGGGGTGGGGTGGGGGGTTTGCTCCATGGCTTAACAAAGAGCTCTAACAGAGTTCTGGAAAGATATGAAAAGGAATGGAAAAAGCCCAAAATGCTGTGAAACAACACAGCATGGAGGAAAGACACAGATGGCACATCTGCCATCAATAAACAGCAGCAAAATTACAGATGGGGGGGGGGTCAAAGACAAACAAGTACAGTACAGCAGCAGAAAGGGGTGTAAACAACTCTGAGTTGTCTTGGCCTGAATTGTGTAATTAGACCTGCTTCAGGCATCGTGGTTACCCATAGTTGAATAAAACATTGGCTGGTATCATGCTAATCCATAGAGAAACAAACTATTTTTCTGCCTCAGCTCATTATTTGACTAAAGCAAAATCAAGGATAAATAAAAAACCCACCACGTTTTTCACTCCCCAAACTCTCTGAAACAATTTGAAGGGAGTCCACAATCTTCTGATTGCTGATTCAAAAGTCAGCAGAAATCACTGCCCAGGGTTTCAGAAATTAAAAAAAAAAAATCTTCACCCCATTCCATATCAAAGACAGAAAAAAAAAAACAAGATAAAAGAAAACTTTATAACTTTGCCTACCAATTTATCCCACTAGGAAGAGAAAATAAGAATTGACTAAACTCCTGTGAAATTTACCTGCTCACTTCTGTTTCAGCTACTGACAAATCATGTCCATCCAGAGTTACTAAGTGAGATGGGCAGATACACAAATGTAAATAAATAAGGTAATAGTTTCATCAGACAGCCTGAACTCAGGAACCAGGGAAAGGAGTGAGAGAAAAGCTCCTTCCAATGGGTGTCTTTTAAAAAAAAAGGCCAAATGAGTCAACAGTTTAACTTTAATGCCATTACACTGAAAGAAAATTGGTTTGGCTGGCAATACTGAAGTACAGTATGGATCTGCTTTAAATGTTTCTGTTTTATGCATAATTCTCATGTAAAAGCATCTTTACTTTGAGCTTCAAAATCCACGAACAATTAAAGACTTCATCAATATATCCATAGATTATTCTGCTTAAATAAATTTACCTGTATCTATTTATGGAATAAAATGATAGGCTGGAATAGTCTGGTCTAATGCATTTTCATTTTTACAATGGTGCAGTTCACAAATCTAAAGCATAAACTGTCTATTTCAAGGAAGGCCAGAAACTGTAAACTTCCAAAAATACATTTAGGTACCTGAAATAGAAATAGACTAAATATAAAAACAACTTTTTATAACTTGACAGTTTGCGAACCTGCAATTACTTTGATCCAGAAAGAAGTAGAAAGCTTGCTTGATTCTAATGTTTGGTTTCCTCCATCCAGGTTGTCTAAGTCAATAAGAAATTTTACCATCAAAGCATTACTGTAAAAGAATTTCCTGGCCTAGTAAATCCAGAGAATGTAATTATAGGATTAACATGAAAGATTTCTTTTTTTTTAACTGACTAGCCCTCATTAAAACACAGTGCTCATCTGCAACAGTTATTTTGACTCGGGCCTTTGGTTTAGCAAGCAAACAGATCCAAAGGAACTTTGTCAAAACAGCATACAGCAAACCAGGCAAATACTCTCTATTTTTCATTCAAGAAAGGAATTGGTTTTGCACATTTTAGCAAATTAAAAGTCTAGGAGATAGACTAATACTAAAATGGAAAAACAATGAACTTGATCTAATCAGGGCTATGGAGTCGGGAGAATTGGGACATTTAAACTTGCTTTTTTAAAAATTCCAATCTAAATTTAGTAGGAGTCGGAGTCGGTGCATTGTTTGCCGACTCCGACTCCGACTCCAGGTACCCAAAATTTCCTCCGACTCCGGCTCCTCGACTCTGGCTCCGACTCCGACTCCACAGCCCTGGATCTAATGCCAGTATCTCATGAATTTTGATCTGTCTGCTCCAGTGATGGTTGCTCATTCTACAATTAAATTCATAACATTGCACTTTTTTGTTTTGACAGCATTTTGTTGAAGTGTGGGGCTTAAAATGTTGTACCATAAATCAAAGTTTACAAATCAGAATAACTGCTCTAATATGAGATACTAAATCACAACCAAACAGGCCACATCATGATATTTATTTATTTATTTAATCATATTTCTATACCGCCCTTCTCCCGAAGGACTCGGAATGGTGTACAGCCAAGATAAAAACATAAACATGCAAACATTGATAAAATTAGTTTCAAATTATTGTAAAGTTCAGCCAAACAGAATAAAACCCAAAATTAAAATGATAAATTTGGGCTTTCCGCCGTGCCCTCAGGGTCTTGAGGGCACGGCGGAAAGCCCGAAGATCGGGGGTGTTACGAATACCCGGGGGCAGTTCATTCCACAGGGCTGGAGCCCTCACAGAGAAGGCTCTCCCCCTGGGGGTCGCCAGTCAACATAGTTTGACTGACGGCACCCTGAAGAGACTCACTCTGTGAGAGCGAACTGGTCGGTGGGAGGCTATTGGTGGCAGAAGATGGTCTCGCAGATATCCAGGTCCTAAGCCATGGAGTGCTTTAAAGGTGGTGACTAACAACTTGAATCGCACCCGGAAGACCACCGGGAGCCAGTGCAGCTCGCGCAGGAGAGGTGTCACATGGGCACAATGAGCTGCGCCCATAATCACCTGCGCATCCACATTCTGGACCAGTTGGAGTCTCCAGGTGCTCCTCAAGTGGAGCCCATGTAGAGAGCATTACAGTACTCCAGACGGGAGGTGACGAGGGCATGAGTGACCGTGCACAAGGCATCCCGGTCCAGAAAGGGACGCAACTATAGTGCATCAGGTGAACCTGATAAAAGCCCCCCCTTGGCCACGGCCATATGATCTTCTAAAGACAGCTACAAGTCCAGGACGACACCCAGATTGCATGCCCTCTCTGTGGGGGACAAGATCTCATCCCCAATAGTCAGCGATAGCATCAGCTGACTATACAGGGATGCTGCAAGCCACAGCCATTCGGTTTTGGACGGGTTGAGTCTGAGCCTGTTTCTCTCCATCCAGATCCGTACGGCCTCCAGGCACTGGGACATCACGTTAAGGGCATCATTGGGGTGATCTGGGGTGGAGATGTACAGCTGCATGTCATCAGTGTACTGATGTACCCTCACCTCGAAACCACGGATGATCTTGCCCAGTGGCTTCACATAAATGTTAAACAGAAGGGACAAGAGGAGAGACCCTTGCGGCACCCCACAAACAAGGTGCCTCAAGGTCGACCTCTGTCCTCCTGCCAACACAAACTGCGAAGAGACGGAGAGGAAGGAAGAGAACCACTGCAACACATATTACTAACCCCTCCAGCCAGTGCAGCATGATACCATGGTCGATGGTATCAAAAGCCGCTGAGAGATCTAATAGGACCAGGACAGAGGAACAACACGTCCCGAGCCCTTCAGAGATCATCAACCAACGCGACTAATATACAAACACTGCCATTTTCTTTTGTAAAATTAGTAACCTTTAGGAAAAAAAAGAGTCCTTAATTACAAATATTTGTTATCTGAGACTAAATCTATTGTCAGGCCAAAGACAAGACACCAGTTGAGCAGAACAACAAAGATGTCACCTGTATATGATTATTCCAATATCTTCAGTGAAGTGGAAATGGTATGAAAAGTGTTAAGGTTACAGAAACAATCAAGAAAGTCTTCTTACATATCCCAAATACACAGCAGTTTTGTTGCTTCTTAAATCAGTGAAATTTAAAAAAGCAGAGTTGAATATTATACAACACATTAGGTATGGTGGCATATTTCTGCCTTTTTGTAAGTTATGTGTCTTGTATGTTGTATTACAGGGAAACTCCAAATGTCATATGTGCTCTTATGGACTATAATGTGTTTTTTTGTGTGTGCCTTCAATCTATTGGATCTATTGGATTGAATTCAGATTAAGATACAAAGTGCAACCCTCCTTTAGGATTTAAAGAATTGCTCTTGGAAAGAAGATCTGAGACATATTACAAAATCAGTAAACACTAGAGAAGCTTTGAAGACTGCAAACTTTTGTAGTAAACAATGTCTGGTGAGAAAGGGACAAGAATTGTTTTTGGCAACTGCAGCCTGCACTCTTTTCTATGATTACAGTTTTTGCATAGTGAGGAGGACAATAATGAAATATTATCGAAGAGGGAAAGGTCAGCACTGTTGCTTTGCAAAGATGAAGCAAAGATTCAACATCTTTTAAAAAGTTATTTTTAAAACTCTAACGGGAAATTGCACCTTTGTTTTTTTCAGACATTTTCCACTAAATTTGACATTGAAGTTTCTAAAACTGTGAGGGCCACACAATATGGATTTGGGAGCAGATACGGAGCATGAATTCATACTGGAAATTCCCAGATTATGCAAGGAAATCTCATGTGTAAAATAGTTCAGGAGTATGACAAAACATTCCTTTATGAACCTATTAACTTGTCTCTTCAGGAGGTTGTTGCATTATGGAGTTAAATCTTGTCATCTCTACTGCCCTATGGTAAACCTCAGCAATGATTGAAGGAATCAAGTACAGAAATTGACCAGTTTTTCTGCAGTCAATCCCTCCAATTTCTCTGAAAGAATATTCACCTGCCGGAAACTATGGAATGAAGGAAAGAATTCAGAGAACTGAGTATGAACAACTACTTGCTCTTATCAACCTGATCTGTTGCTAGGAAAAGTCACACAGAAGGGAATTTGCACAACAATTTTAGCCCAGTGTCTTGCAATTATGAGTCACAGGAATCCTCCCTGCTTCACTTATCCTTTGCTTACCTAACACTATTACCGAGCTGCATGACTTGATGCAATGAAGTCATTAAGGTCATCCAGCTACTAAAAACCAGCCCTACCCATCCTATTATGAAAAATCTTAGTGAAACCAAGGGGTGAAAAGCCATGTAACATGTGGTTCTGTGATTGGGTTTTCCCAGCATACTGTGCCATTAACTATGGTTATTTTACAAACTATAATGGCTGATTCACATATGCTGAGAAACCATAAGTACATTGTGTAACATAATGTCTAAATTTCAGAATGAGACAATTCGCCGTGGACAATTAGGCACAGTCAACTTGCTGTGGGACAACTCACCTTAGAACAATTTAACAATTAAATTATTTCAAATAAATAAAAATATATTTTAATTTTTGTCATTCATTCTGTTCCTCCTTTTGCATCCTTTCTTTAACGATTGTGTTAAATCAATCATTTAACACAATGATTTGTGTTAAACACAATTCTTTGATAATAGTGTAACCATTTCTTTGATAATAGTGTAACTCTTGTCCCATAATGAGTTTTCCCGTGGTGAGTTTTCCTGCAGCAAGTTGGCTGTGATGAGTTGGTTGTGGCGATGTCAACTTCATAGTCATAGATCCTCTAATTTAACATTTTACAGCAACATAAACTGTGCTTGCATGGGAAGATGTCTGAATTCAGTCATATAACCATAGTTTTGTTTATAGTTTCAACCATAGTTTGTGGCTTCAAATATTTAGCCAACTGTCATTGAACAAACCATGGCTTAGCAAAATGTATAGAGTACTTTTTTTCCAAACCCAGAATCAGTTGTGTTGCTAATTCTACAGGATTTTATTATACAGTCCTTTAGGTTTTACCTACAGCTAAGGCACATGAGTTCAATCCAGGGGTGAAATCCAGCAGGTTCTGACAGGTTCTGGAGAACCCGTAGCGGAAATTTTGAGAAGTTCAGAGAACTGGCAAATACCACCTCTGGCTGGCCCCAGAGTGGGGTGGGAATGGAGATTTTGCAATATCCTTCCCCCAGGAATGGGGAGGAAATGGAGATTCTGCAGTATCCTTTCCCTGGAGTAGGATGGGAATGGGGATTTTGCAATATCCTTCCCACTCCTGGGGGAAATGGAGATTTTGCAGTATCCTTCCACTGCCATGCCCACCAAGCCACACTATGCCCACCAAGCCATGCTCACAGAACTGGTAGTAAAAATTTTTGAATTTCATCACTGGTTCAATCTACCATTTCCACATCGTTTTCATGATCTACATTTGTTCTTTCCAAATTTACAGCTTGGAAACTGCTCTCATGCATGAGTTGCAATAATTTATCAACAATCTAAAGACAGCCCATTCAGAAAAATGCTTACATGTATCCAACTTCTTCTTTTACATATGCTTTGAATGGCCTCTGCTGCTGGACCAAATTACATAACCATTTTTCCTCATAACCAAATTTAAGAACCAATAAATGAAGAAAATGTTCTGCAAAACAATGGACCATGTTTTACACCCTTGGCTGCTTAGAGACTCTATGGACAAATGTAACAGGATTAACCACTGCTCCTCTGAATCAACGGGAAATTGGGTAAATGTGTATTCTTTCCTGCAGAAAATCTTATTGTAAAGCAAAAAGGCCCACATAATGCTGTGTACATTTTTTTTAATCTTAAGGTTTAAATATAGCATAATATGTATGTCTGCTAAAAATATTTATATGTTTTGAATTATACAAAAATTAAATTATACAAAAGAATATATTTTTTTACATTAAAAAATTCCACTGCTCCACTAAATTTTAATGATTGTTTCATACAACAATTTAAACACGAATGTGGCTTGTTTGGTTTTGGCCTTGGGTGAAATGTGATATGTGAACTCAGCCATCATGGAGCAAACCATAATTGCTACGTTATATTGAGAAGCAAGATGGACATGTAGATGAATCACCAGACAGTGAAATGGGTGGCATATAAATGTAATAAATAAATAAATGCACTTTCCTTCAAGAATACTTAAAATGTTCTGTAGGGAAAGTAACGTAACTACCAAGCTGACTTGTACTGTAATATGATAAAGATATGTATACAAAGGCAAAATTAAACTTAGGTTTTACCTTCAGCAACAGATAACAGGTAACATCTGTTGTGTTCCAACTCAATCTAGACAACTGATGAAATTTATATTGTGTTAATTTGTGTAATTACTGCAATAATGTTTTTTGATTTTTTGTTAATGGTTAACTACCTTTTCCCAAAGGATTCTGCCCATTTTATTCGTTTTTCTAGGGGGGTGCAGCACAAAGTCCCATTCTCATGAACATGTGAGGGCCATGAACCAGATGACAGACCTTTGTGATAACCCTGTCTAAAAGTGGTCCTCTGATTACTGACATTTTGCAAGGCTGTAGAAGCAATTTTATTAAGATGGGCTTCAATATTACCACTTTTAAGTGTTTCTTGCCCATAAAGCTTTAAAAGGTTTTCTGGGGGTGGGTGTTACTTTGAGTGAAAGGATTTTAAGACATTTTATTGTATGGGTTATTTTTATGTTTTTTACACCTTCCAGAGTCTAGTATTGTAGGTGGTATGAAATGACTGTTGATAAATATATAATAAAATTTTCATCTGTTTACCTCCTTTGTATAAAGTTGTTATATATTTACCCTGTTTCCCCGAAAATAAGACATCCCCTGATAATAAGCCCAATCAGGATTTTGAGTGCATGCGCTAAAATAATCCCCCTCCTGAAAATAAGCGTTCCCCAACAATATTTAAACGTATGCAGTTGGTCCCCACCATTTCCTGGTTTCCTCCACGTGCCCCAAAATAATAAGGCCTCCCCAAAAATAAGGCCGAGCGCTTATTTCAGGGTTCAAAAAAATATAAGACAGGGTCTTATTTTCGGGGAAACACGGTATATAAATGACAAAAGTATGCAAAATTTGTAAATTACATCAAATTGTTTTAATCAAATTTTGGATTTAAAGTCGATATTAACAGTTCCCCTAATAGTTCATCAAACTGAAGTAAAACTGAAGTTTTACTGCACTGTTATCACTGCAACAAATAAAGACATATTAATTACTCGATACAGTGATTCATTTACTATCACTTTAGCAAGCAAATTATGATTGCAATTTTGAATCTTTAAGAAGACATTTTGAAACTGAGAATAATTTTATAAGCTTTTACAAATGTATTTATTTTAGGGCCACTTATCATTATTACTCATTTTTAATTTCTTAAAACAAGTGTCCATTTATAAAATAAAAAGGCAGTGTTCTAAACCAGGGGTCTCCAACCTTGGCAACTTTAAGACTGGAGGAGCTTTGCTGGCTGGGGAATTCTGGGAATTGAAGTCCTCCAGGCTTAAAGTTGTCAAGGTTGCTAAGGTTGGAGACCCCTGCTCTACACTGATCTACTGAGTAATTGAAAGGCTATTGCTAATCCTGCTTTGACAGTTGGATCCTATTGGATGCATAGTTAGGATTGGAATTACTTCCAATTCTTAGGATAGGCTCCTAAGCCAAAAAAGCAAAATAGCGGAGTATACAAAGTCTTTGTGTATTGTACAGAGTTACAAAAGTAAAGCTACTTTCCTCAACAAGCTTTTCCATTGAGGCACAACAAATAGAGCAGAACATTAGCTTATGATTCATTGAGTTAAATTAATCTGAGGTAGAAACAAAGTCCCCCAATGCCTCTGGTACTTCTTAATATGTGATAGCTTTATTACCTAATCACCAGTCACCCAGTCTATCCATCTCTTAAATCTCTCAAAATATGTTGCAAATACAAGAAGAAGGAATATCTGTACTCCTTAACTTTCATTCTTGGAAGTCTGTGACTTTTCCCAGTGCACAGAGAAGCTACTACAATGAAAAATGATGGTTTGCACTAATGCACATTTGACAATTGTTGACTTTTATGTTTCCATGATTTATAGAAGACGCCAGGAAGAAGACAAAAAATACAAGCACATCCTCCTCGTGTATGAAACAGATTGCATTAATCACCCTCTGATTCAGAATGTTGTCAGAATTGTATGTTTCATCTCTATAAGTGATGTCACATATTTCAGCAGTGCAAATATTTAGCTTCAAACGTCTGAACAATCGCTTGGCCAATCTTATTTGAACTCATTCAATGACATTAATACTGTCTCAGCTTGCATTGTTGTTGTTCAAGCAATTCTTCTTCTTTATTGTTTTCTTTTTTCCCACAGTTACATTTTCCAAAACTAATAAACTGAAAATGAGGAAAAAATACGCTCATAAATATTTTAATAGCTAAAAAATTACATTCTGTCACTTTACCTTTTAAAACATACCTACTCTGATCGCCTGTTGCAACCATTTTCCAGACTGACTTCATATATTGTATTAGGCCACATAATGATTTTACATTTTCCAAAACTAATAAACTGAAAATGAGGAAAAATACGCTTATAAATATTTTAATAGCTAAAAAGTTATATTCTGTCACTTTACCTTTTAAAACCTACCTACTCTGATCACCTAATGTAACCATTATCCAATCCCTCCTTAGTCATAGACTGACTTCATATATTGTATTAGGCCACATAATGATTTTACAAACCACAAGGATTGAATTTATACAACATTTCATGTCTACATCAAATAAACCATATTTTGGCTTAGCGCAATGTGTGAGTTCATATCACCATGCACATTTGATGCAGGATGTTTAATGAACTTATCTTTAGTCTACTAATGTCAATGAATTTCATTATGACCTGTTGAGCAAGCATTAGGTGAACCAATCACAAAAAATGGTCTAAATAGCTGGGATTGCTAGGAAGAACTGTTCTAATGTAAGTATCACAAGAATTACTACAGATGGGTCAAGATTAGTGTGAGTTAAAATAATGTGATAGTTGATTGAATGTGAATTGTAAATTGATACCAGGTCACATTTGATGCACTCGAAATTCAGGTAATGTGAGCCTAGCTCATGTGCAGTTGAGTCTAGTTGTATGCCTTATTGAAGTTTTAGACACCATTAAACTTTGTGGGTGCAAAATAGAGAAAAGCAAGATTCCATCAGAAATAAACAATACTATAACAAGTTAAAAAAAAGGTTTGTTGTCATATTAAAACAAAAATTGATGTAACTGAACAATATGAACATGGTTGTAGTTAAATAATAGTTAAATAAGATGAGATGCTGGATGCATCTACAGTATGTATATATAAGTATGTAGGTATGTATGTATGTATATGTATATATGTTTTTATTTTGCTTTCTAAAACTGCTACTCTGTGACTTTGTTAACCATAAAATTAAATTATAAGTATATTCTTGTTGTCCTTTACTGTAGTATTTCATTAACATGCTTATAACATTTATGTTTAAAAAAAATTTCATTGCCTCTTTCTGTTGAACAGGAATCAATTACTATATTTTCTACAGTCATATCACTTAGAATAGTGTAAATTCAAATACATGACCATTTTGTAGGATTCATTATCCATATGAATTGACACCTACCTATATTAGGACTATTCAACATAGTTGAACTATATATTTGCAATTGTATTTATCATTTTTTTTGACATTATATGATCTGAAGCTATGTGGTCAACTTCATTCACAAAAAAAGGCTAGGAACTATTTCAAAAGCTGTATTTAAATCATAATAATATTTTGCTACATTGTCAAAGTATAACATTTTATTGAAACAAAAACCCTCCTAAGATGAATTGCAAACTAGATTAGCATGCAGCTCGTCCTTCAACTACTCCAAAATAATACAGTATTACAACTTTGAAAGTATTGAGAATTGGAGCTAAGTATTGAGAAAATGTTATATAGATCTGGTTCACACACCAACCATAATGTTAATAGTCTTGTTAATAAAAATTCAAAGTTATATAAAAATAATTATAATGTGGAAGGTGATAAAGTTGGACTTACATAGATGGGAAAAATTAAGATTTGTGACTAATGGGAAGAATTTCAGTTAATAAGATGAATGTATGACCTAGAATGTTCTTTCTGTTTTAGATTATACTGACATTGATCAAACAGTGGTGAAAAGATATATCCAAATTTATTTGGCAAAATAAATCTATTTTTTCATAGTTAATTTTTAGCATAAAATAGGTTAAAATCTCCATCATACCATTTCATGGTTTTCTTTCACTAGTGGGCTTGACAATTCTTCCCCTACCATTTTTTTAAAAAATTACATTGTAGTTTACATAGAAACACATACAAGTTCTGTAGTTTGAGCAATAAATACTACAATATTGGTCGTTAGGCAGTGCATCTTAATATTTTCAGTTGTTTCCTCATAGCTATCATTCAGGAAGCATATGGAAACAAGACAAACTTGTTCAAAGCTTTTAATCTTTAGTACAATTTCCCTGCCATGCAAAGTTTAAGAGCAGTCCATTTGAATAGGTATTTACATCTTTATAGTAGAATTCAAGTGGAAAATTGAAAGTAAGTTAGGCAACCCTTATATAATAAGTATCTTCAGCTTGGATAACATAACTACGGTGAATACCTAGTTATTATCTGAGAAAAAAAGAATTGCTTCTTTCACCTATATTCTTTACTAGTGGGATTTTTCATTAATTGGTTAAAATAAATTCTTCTTGTCCTAAGACACATTTGAAATTCCATTGAAAAACTTAAAGATACAAGATTACTAAGGCATAATTCCCAATCAAACTGCTGGAGGATGCTATTAATATGGATGTGCTCATGTGCTTTTTGACTTTTCCCAGAGTTTGGAAAACTTCTCTTAACTTGTATTCATTTCGTATTCCATGCATACATGGTCTGTGATTCCCCCAAAGCTTAAAATACCACTGATATTTCTCCAGAAACTGTTAAAAATAAAGGTCAGAGGCAGGGAAAAAGAGAAAAATAGTAAGCTTGTAGGCCAATAAACATTTAACTATATTTAATTAACTAAGCTTGAATCAATTTTGGTGTTCAGGGAAAAATTAAATGATTGTTTTTTTGCATCTAGCCTCTATATTCCTTAGATGAAATACAGCCCCCGAAGTGAAAAGAGTTTCATAGCTCCATCGTAATAATCTGGGATGGTACAACTCCTTAAACAAAATAATCAGTTCAATGAGGCCTCAAAATAGCAAGCAGACCTTTATTGCACACACACAGTGTTCTGCTACAGCATTTTGGGATTTGAAGAATCCTTAGTTTTATTGGGTGATTTTATATTAGTATCTGGAACTAGTTTCAACATTCTTAAATTGAGACAATGGCTCAATTGCCCTTTGAATTTATTTTCTCCCAGTACAGTTTAGAATAGTCAGCAAACAAATTATGCACGTTTCATCATTTCAGATTAGATTTACTCTGACAATATACTGTCTTGGCATTGTCCACAGGCAGTGTTCTTGTAATAACTGCATCTCCATTTGTGACCTATGTGACAGGTGAAGTAACATATGATGGTAGCTGGTCCCATGTATTTTCCCCCAACATTTCAAGTTCTCACCTCAATAATTAGGCTAACAAAGACAATGGCAATAGTTCACAAACACTCAACTTGACTAAGCTATGAAGCTCAAATTTCCCTCTATCCCTGGGGCATCATTAATGTAGTAAAAAGCTGCAAGTTGAAAAGCCACAGGATTGATATGCGTTGTCATAGGAAATAGTCCAGTAAACTTGGCATCCAGCATCTCAGATGTTCACGAAGAGGGAAGAAATCTGTAAAAAACCCAGATCTAATCTTCCAACAATGATAGGATGTTCCTGATAACGACAATCAGTAGAGCAGTTGTAGGAGGCCTTGGTGTGGTCTAGCAGTTCCTTAAAGAGAAGTTAACTAAATTTCCTGGAGGAATAGGGAAGCTTCTAGAGCAGGCAAGGCCTACCAGACTTGGTGTGGCCTCAGAGAATGATAATTAGATGAAAGCTGGACTAAGTTATTACACACACTCAGGGTGAAATATCTGTTCGACTGCAGCTAGCAATGAATACAGCATCAGAGAGTGTTCTGTGATGATATTTATCTTCTCAAGATTCCATTAACTGTGGATGATGGGCCAAGAATAGGTATACTTTTATGTCCAATAATTGAAAATGGGCTCTCCAGAATAGGTATTGTGTATTGTGGACTTCAATTTTGAAGATGGGCCACTGATGGCTATTGACATAATTGATATCTCTGTCTTGAGAAAATCTGGCTCTCAACTATCATCGATAGAAGCTCTGTTCCTGCTCATGAAGAGTGTTTTTAACAATACTTTCCTTGTTTTCATCATTGTAACATTCAGAAGATATATTCTTGTCATAGTAGGTGATAACACCTAGACAATCTAAACAAGATCAAAATTGATTTGTACTTGGACAGATCGCCAGGAAATCCTTGAAATGGAGACTAGACAATGAAGCACTTCGAGGAGAAGGTAATGGAAAACCACTTTGATTTGTTGGTAAGAAAACAGCATGGATATGTTCAGGTAGGCATCAGCTCGACTCAAGGCAGACTTTACCCTGAAATGCAGGGAACAAGGAATAAAAAAAAAACCTCAAGTAAGCACTGCCCTATGACTCCACTGCCTCATTTTACAGAAAAGAGAAATAAAATAATTTGCTAGTTTCTTATATTTCCATACTGGGGGGGAAATTTACAGCAATGGGTTTAGCAGGAAAGGGTCACTTTGGCTGACAAAAGCTGAGCACTGCACAAGATTTTGCATATACTGTATGTGTACAGGATCCCCACCCCCTCTTCTTAAATTGGTAGTCTTCCTTTGGGGTAAATACAATGTCTGTTGTTCACTGAGAACAATTTTAGGATAATTTTTTTTCTCTAATGAAACAATTATATAGATGTTATAAATGGATAAATGATTCACCTTAATAAAAACTAAGTCATATATTCCACACCACTGACCCTGAACATTAACAATGCAGATTCTGTAGTAATAGTTATAAGCCAATTATCACAAATATCAGGTTTTCAGTGCAGATTTCCTATCAGTTTCTTACTAGGTGTGCGTAAACTGCTCCTATTTAAGAAAAAGGTTAAAGTAACTATGTATGTAGGATAGTATGCTGTAAACATACAGCGGCTATCAGGAAAGCATTAACTGTAGAATAAGTTAGCAATCCTCTTTTGAGGTCAGAGAGTACACTGGGAACTCTGAGAACATAATGTGCACATTATCACAGAATAGTTAACTGGGGAATATTTTTTCCCTTCATAATATTATTACTCATTTAACAGGAGGACAAGAAAGGGAAGCCATACAGAGTACAGCTTCTGAAATTATTTCTAACTCCTTTACCAACAGCAACCCTAGGCAGCATATGAATCATCTTCTGTGCAATGAAGTAGTGTCTTGCATCTCTATGTGGGCATGTTTCACCTCTCCTCTCAGGTATGTGTGCAGTTGGGCAAGCTGTTTGTCTTCAATCCTGGGTCATGTGACCAGGTGAGTAAAAGAAGGGGGATTAAAAGCAGTTGCTAAAAATCTGGATCACTGCCCAACTGCCTCTGTCATAGGAATGTATTGAGGACTTTTTTTTTTCCTTGCAACATTTTTCTTTGCAGCCCCATATTTGATCCAATATGTTTTTGTACTTGTTCTTATTTCTTTTCCCTGTCCTCTAACTCTCAAATTTGGACAGTGTCTGTTCATTTTTCAGAGGGCTTTGCAAGCATGCAAACCCCTCGTCTTTATTTTAATTCGGCTAATTAGAAACAAAGATGGATCAAGAAACACAACCAGAAGGGAGAAATCAGTGGACCTTAGTGATGGGTATAGCTACTTTGTTCCCAATACTCTTCACTTCTATCTTGTCTTTAAGACAGTGGTGAAATCTGAACAGGTTTGCTACCGGTTTGCTGGCTGAGCTGTGTGAGCATATGCGCACTGCTCGGCAAATGTGCACAATGCGCCAAAAGGAGGCTTGGGAAGGTAAGTAGAACAGGGAAGAGGGGGGGAAATCAGCTGTATTGCGCGATTAGCTTTGGTAGAAAGCAGGATTTCCTGCTTTCTAGCAAAGCAAAATCATATGGCACAGCTGATCATTGGAAATATTGGTTTGGTAGCTTTTTTTAACATTTAGCATTTCACTCCTGCTTTAAGGTGATTTACAGGTAAAGCTGTGCAGAGAAGAGATCTTCTTTGGCGGGATGCAGGAACTGAACTCAACTCTTCAGGATTTGAGGTCTGTTTCTGCACCCTGCTGAAAGAATTCAGCTCCCCTCATCCGGCAGCTCTTTCAGGCAGCCTCTTGAGATGAGGAGTCCTCTTGACAGACAGCAGCAGCTGGCAACCTACCCTAACACCCTCCCCACTGACTTTCTGGAGAAACCAGCAGGGAAGACTACAAATGGTGATGACAAGATTGTGAGGCACTTGGCAAATGTTCACAACTGCAGACAGGTTGCCAAGCACCCAGATCACAATTGCATGACCATAGGGATAGTGATACAACATTTTTGCAATGGCCAGAAGTGCTTTACGGGCCTTAAAGCACCATTTCTGAGGCTACCATAATTCCAGTCTGTTGTTAAATGACTGTAAATTGAGGGCTGCTTTATAGATATTAGGCCTACTAAAAATGTAATTAACTTTTTATTTTCCTGTACACTGTGAACTTTTCATATGAATTCTGCAAGTTCCCATTACATCCCAATGAAGATTTTATTATTGTCAAGCAATTAATTTGGAAGGGTTAAAAGTGTTTGAAACAATTAACTTGGAAGGGCCAGTTAGTCTAGTGCCGTGATGGCGAACCTGTGGCACACGTGCCACAGGTGGCATGTGGAGCCATATTGGTGGGCACTCGAGCTGAGCTCCGGTGCCCATGTGTGCACCGGCCAGCTGATTTTCAGGCCTTCTGGGCCCACAGAAGTCAGGAAACACACTGTTTCTGGCCTCCGGAGGGTCTCGGGGGAGTGTGTGTGAGGAAGGCCCGTTTTTCACTCCCCCAGGCTGCAGAGCCTTTCTAGGAGCCTCAGGAGGGCAAAAACGGCCTTCCCCAGCCCACTGGAGACCTTCAGGAGGCCGGAAATTAACTGTTTCCCAACTTCTGGTTCCACCGGAAGTCCAATGGCCCACTATGCCATTGCATGCCAAAAGCGGGGGGAGCGCAGGAGGTTGAGCACGCATGTGCGGGTGTGGTGGTGGTGGGTTTCACGTGCATATGTGTGGGGGCAGGACACACAGAATTATGGGTGGCCACATGTGCGTGTGACCCCCCCCCCGCTCCCCCTGCTTTTGGCACTTGATGGCAAAAAGGTTAGCCATCACTGGTCTAGTGGTTAAGGTACATTAGAAATCCAGAGACTGTGAATTCAAGTTCTGTTTTAGGCATGAAAGCCAGGTAGGTGACTTTGGGCCAGTTTCTCTCTCTCAGCCCAATTAATCTCACAGGAATGTTGTTGTGGGAAGGAGGAAGGAGTTTTAGGTATGTCTGCTGCTTGAGTTATTTATAAAAATAATGATGGGATTAAAAAAAATAGATAAATAAACTGAACTCTTACCGAAAGTTCTAGCTATATGGAGACATTACTGTCACAGACAAAATATTACCTCCTAGTTAATAAACCTAGGTCTAACTTCCTTTTGGAAATTTGGCATTAGTGTGATTCTTTCCCCTAGATTTTAATCTTCTGTAAAATATTTTTAATGGCTGTTAATTAAATACAGAGGCATCACTAAAGGTAGAAATTGTGCGAGTCTAACTAGCCATTATTAAGGTTTTTTTTTGATATATCTTAACTGGAAGAATAATTCAATCCCTAGTCCCTGTGTGGGGAGTCAGTTAAGTGTAGTGGTTAGGGCTGTAGGCTAGAAACTGGGAGAAAGTGAGTTTAATTCTGCCTTAGGTATGAAACCAGCTGAGTGACCTTGGGCCAGTCACACTCTCAGCCCGAGGAAGGAGGACTTCTGAAATGTTGCCATTAGAACTAGAGGGACTTGTCCAGGCAGTTGCCAGGAATCAGCACTGATTTGAAAGCACAAACATAGCGCATGCATGCTCTGTTTGTTTAACATTCCTTTACAAGGATTTTAACAAAACATTCTGATCAGTTTTTGCTTGCTTGCCTCAATAATTTGTTTGGCCAACGTTTCAGTTCTAGATGTAGTAGGCCTTTTTTTTACAGCCTGCCTGATACAAGCAACTGCAATGTTCTTTGCTGGTGTTTTTACCTGGCTATATGAGATGGTTGCAGTCAGGCAAAAAAAAAAAAAAAAAGTGTTCCCATTTTTATTTATTGCATGAATATAATTCACATTATGAAGAGACATAGGAGTTCATATACCAAATCTTAAATATACATATATATATTTAAATACATGAATCAACAGGACATGAGTATGTACATGTATAGCAAAGCTTAGCAAATAAACCAAGTTAACATAGTGCACAGCTTCCACAGCATTAACAATGTTTTATATGTGAAACACAATTGAGCATACATGCACACATACCTTTGCACTGCCTACAAAATAAAGCGCAACACAATACATGTATAACCCATCCATCCACTGACACAAACTCTAATTTTCACAATTCTACCTAAACCAGTAGCAATACAACATGACACGTCCTTGATGCTGTATTAACTAAGGTGGCTGGAAAAAACCCAAATCAATCACAGGTCACAAAACAGTTCAACTGTTGGAAATGATCAGAACATTCAGAGCAATGCTCTGAAACAGCAAAAATCTGTTTCATGTTCAGGGTAGAATGGCATGTTTTGTTCAGATCTAGAAACAAAAATCCAAGTGACACCTGTTTAATGGCCAGAACACTTTGAAACAGTAATAATGATCCTACATGTACAGGAAAACAAAGAAGAAAAAACGATATCGGAGAACTTCAAGGTCAAAATGTTTTGCACACCTCTAGTACTTTCTTATCATCCGCACAGCCTCTTCTGAGGTTAAACCAAGTTCCACATGTAGTATGGCAATGTAGCAATCCAAATTTAAAGTAAAAATTGTGATTTGGAAGGTGCCTAGCACTTATTGGGAACACTTAAAACTAAAATAATCCTTTCTCCAGATTGCACACTGGTGTGCAGGCAGTCTTGGGAGACAAGATAAGATGCAACTCCTTTTAAGGTGTATCCAGCAGAGGCCATACCTCCAATTTTATATTTTGCCCTTTGAAACTAAGTTAAGTTTGTAGATCTAATCATAGCTACAAGAAGAAAGCCCTGTCCAAAATGCACAAACCGCACATTTAATACTAACTGAGCTAATAATAATTTTAACACTTGCCACTTTAGGCTGGAGATATTGTGAACTGAGCAAAGTATTAAGCTCTCCTCCTGCTGTTCCCAGAACTGCTGGGTTTACCAACTCAAGAGCATTTTTCAACAGCCTGTGAAAGAAAGAAAAACCCAGATATGTTTTCTAATAGTTAAGCACCCTATAATCCTGCCTCTTTCATGGTATTTTATGGGGGATGCAGATGTTACTGTCTTCTATTTGTGAACTTTCCATCTTTTTTCTGAGGTATTAAAAAAAGAGAATTGCTCCATAGTGCTCATGGAGGGGTAGGATTAAAAGCATGTCCATCTACAAGTAGCCACAAGATGTTACAAGATCCATAGCCTGATTATACACTTGCATTTTCAGCCTTTCTTGGGAATATACAAAAGGATAAAATATATTCTCAGATTTAATTTAGAACAAGAGCAGTAGCAGCTGACATTTAAATAGCGTTCCATATGAAGGACATGTGTGTGTCTGTGCATGTATGTAGAGAAAAGCAGCATGCCAAGGTATCACGTCAAACCGAACGCAGACTTATTTGTAGATAGACGTAGTTCCTGCTAACATTTGAAACTTTTATATTAAATAAAGATCATTTTGGAACTTTGCTTTAGAAAAAAATAAACCCATCTATCAGTAATCTACAGAGCATAAGCAAGCTAAACTTCCATCCTGTTTCTTTTTAACAAGTCTGTTTTCATATTACTTCTGGCTTGATTTAAATTATTTAAAAGTGACCTTCTGCAGAATGGGAAGCACTCAGTCAGAACTTATCACAGTCTATGTTTTGAGAAATAAAGTTACAGGAGAATTGAAGGAGCGACAAAAACTACACAGATTTATGATAATATCAGAACATAATTATATCTTATACCTATAATAACACTAGTTATGTTCATTACATCTACACACATACATTATGGGAAATGTTGCGCATTCCTGACAGATTAAAAACCAAAACTCTTATGCTGGGCCTACCTTCATATTAAATACCCATAATCTGGGTAATTGATTTGTTCAGTTCTTATATTGTCTGAGTTTCCCCTTCCATTCCAAATATTAACCCAAATAGAAGTATCTTTCACTCCTTCGAGTCTACCTTATTTTTTAGTTCCTGTGTTAACCTGTCCATATCAACACAATTGTAGATTTTTTGGATTATTAATTGTTCCGTTGGAATTTGATACCTAGATTTGTAAAGCAGCCTCTGAAGCTTAAGAGATTCTATTTATTAGATTTATAAGGCCACACAGCTGAATGTGACTCTTATATAAATCTGAAACTGCCTGGTGATCTTGTCTAACACATGAATGGACTTATTTGTAGGAAGATAAACCAAACATATTCTAAGGTCCCCACTAGTGAATTATCCTTTGGGACATGTTGCACATTTCTGATTCTGAACAAGTACATAAGAAATTATATACACACTCCTACACACTAACTCCTAAAAATAATTCTCTATTTTAAGCTACATTTGACACTGTGTCTTTCCCACTTTTCAACACAGTAACATACATCAATCTTTCCCACATAGTAATATACATCTGTCTATCATAATGCCAAAGTTCATGTATTAAAGTTATCCCTAGGGTTTTACTGTATTGAACTGGAGATATGTAAAAGATGCTGTGTTTTTCCTCAAGTAAAATCTACTTAATATTATGATCATTTTGCAATTTTGACTGAATGTAACGTGTAAGTTTTATAATGTATGTATGTAATAGGTATCACATGTAATAATATAACATTACAATACATGTGACATGTAACACTGTATGTGAAAAAAGACATTGAGAAGTGGGGTGAAGAAATCTGCCTAGGGAACAACCAGATAAGAGACGGCATAGCCCAAAGGTGCCTAATGGTTTGGGCAAGAGGCTCAAAAGAAACCCTTTCTCAACTTATAAAGGAGATATGGGAGATTTGTTTATTTAGACTTGCAAGATTTTGTTAATGTAGGCTTTAAAGTAGAATTAACATATTTGGTCATGTTTTCTGTCTGATCTACCTACCACAGTAAGGCTGACATAAACCAGGTCATTTGAATCTTGTCTTATTCCCATTAATACTCACTAGTTTTCTGCAATGCTGGAATCTGAATTTGTATAATCACCCGGGTGACAAAGGAAAATATCTTGTTGCTTAGTGTTTCTTGTGAAAAATGCAATAGTTTGTGTGTTTAGAAATGGGAAAAGACAAAAATCATGTGACTAAAGAACAGAAGTTTCTAAAAGTCACCACTTTTTAATCAGGCTGACAAAACAGTATTATTTCTAGGAGCATATCAGTCAACATACCTTTTTAAAATTTAGCTTAGTTTCTCAGGTTTTTCCCCGAAGAGAAAAGCTGCTCATTTCCTAAAACCCCTAATAATATATGTATTTATAAATTATACAGCAAACAGGGATTATAAAATAGGTTTAAAATAAACCTATCGTAATATATTCGTGTAACATTTTAATTTTCCTTTCTGTAAATCATTCAACAAAACTGAATCCTAAAAAACATGATTTTTCTCTCTGCTCACATACAAGTTTACACTAATGGCAAGCATTTTAAACACACTTAGAAAACTGAAACTCGGTTCAAATAGTACAGTAATCTACAGATTTTTAGGGACTGTTTATAAGGAAATAACTGGCTTGGCTCACTTATAATTCAAAAATCACAGTAGTTGGAATCATGCTGAGCTCAAACCACATTTAGTGGTTTGGTGTGAACCCATCTTACATCTTTTTGAAAGGCTACTACACAGTATTGTGGGTTGTTGATACTGCCTATTATAGGTTCAATAAAATGCATTATATCCTACACAATAAAATAAGCATAATTTGTACATTTACATCACAGAAGCACTAGCCATATTTTCTATGCCAATATAAAGTATGAAAACATAACATGTAATTTACCTGATAATCAGCACTTTGCGGTTATATGTAATTTTCAAATGTAGAAATCATAATTGTTTAGAAAATTATTGGTTATACATACATCTTTCCCAAGTGCTCTATATCTATTTTCTAAGAATTTATAAGATATCCTTAGAACATAGATATCTAGAGTTTTTTTAAATCATCAGAGAACACCAATAGTAGATTGAAGGGAAATAATTCTATCAACAATGTTAGTTTCCATTGTTGATAGAATTATTCTCTGATCTTAAAAATCCACCACTGTGGATAATTTCCTAACTTCTAGAGCAGACACTGAAGAAACTTTGAGGTGGGGGGGGGAGGTGGGGGGGATTGTAATGGGTAGAAGGAAGGCTGTTAAAATTTAAGATTACTTGCATTTCTCCTGTTGTCTAAATTTCCAGTAATCCCTTGCTGGGATCCAACCCAATTAAGTGTTCTATGCATTTAAGTGTTAGTAAAATTTAACCAGGTTAGGTCTGTCACAGACCCCTATGCTCCAGCTAAAATATTTTGGACCCCCTCAGAAGTTAATATGGGTATATGATGGCATATGGAAGTTTGTGTTGCGGTTGCTTTTCAAATAGAAGTCTAAGAAGAAAAGGTGAAATGAATCAACCAGGACAGTTAAGTTCCTCCCAAAATGTTGCCCAGCTCTGATCAAGCAAGGAGTACTATATGGAATATTCCAGAGGCTAATTCCTGGATCATTCAGCAGCCTTTCTTTACCTACAGAAACCATTACACAATTTAACTGCAAGTATCATCAGTTCCCTTCCTGGAGTTAGGTAGCAGACACTCCCTTCCTCAGTTTCACTTATTTTAGGGAAGATCTGTCCTTGTAATGTAGGACAAGGTGAGATTTTAGCACATGTCTTTTTGTACACTTCTTTTACGAAGACATCTATTTCTTTTACTATTGACTAATATACCAGCGAGGATTGTTCTATTTTACTTCTTTTGGCAGATAAAGGTTCAGTTCTACAAAACATTTTCAAATTTTGAACTGGGGCTTATAGAGTCTGCCAACAGATACTTCAAGATTTGGCCCAACAGCTGGGTCTAGAGATTATTTGACATATGCTGATATTATGCTATTATTTTTTCTGTCATGTTTATATTTTATACTTATGTACACACAAGCACAGTCTAGAGACTGAATTCTAAGTCTCCTTTAGGTATTAAAATGAGCTGGGTGACTTTGGGCCAATCACTCACAGTTTAACTAATATCCCAGGGTAGTTGTTGAGCAGGCAAGAACATTAGGTATGTTCACAAACTTGAGTTGGCATAAAGTGAGATAAAATATATTAATAACGCCTTCCTCATTAAGTTATTAAGAGACCAACTGTATTAAATGCTGCATAAACTTAAGGGACAATAGTAAAAAATAAAGAAAAAAAATATCTATACAGTATTTCTATGTGCCCTTGGTGGAATGAAATGTGCCAGGCATTATACAGAACTACCTGACACCATTCATACCTTATTATCTGATTAATATAAAGCTTTAGATACAAACTAACTTTCAGCATTTTTCAGAAATACTGAGAAAGGGGAGAAGCTTACAATCTTTTGGCCGCCCGGCGGGGTGAAATTCACTTGCCTTCGCTACCGGTTCAAATGTGAGTGCACGTGCCTCTCCACACATGCACAGAGCCTTCTGTGCATGCGCAGAGGATCAAAAACGGGACGTGATGATATCCTGGCGGGTGGGTGGAGCCTCCTGCTGCCGGTACTACCAGTTCACCCGAGGATAGAACTAGCTGAATTTCACCACTGGCACCAGGGGCCGGTTCCATGAAGAGACGTTTTTCTGCTGACTGGAGGGGATGTGGTTTTGTGTGCTGACTACATCCCATGGATGGGGCTTCACTTGTTTGCACGGCTCAGTATTGGTCCATGGACAAGGGACCCCTGGTATACATTATAGGTATCAACTGTCTTCAGCTTCAGGAGAGATTCAACTTTTATTTATATAGAGAGCTTTTGCCAAAATATTTTGAATCTGTAGATTTTTTTAAAAAAAATAGCAGGGAAAAATATATTTCTTAAGATTCTGAATTTCTAATTTTGTAAACAGGTTCACTTACGATGGTCAAATAAAGCCATATTGTTTCTTGTGAAATAACTATTTATTCTCCACTCCTAATTGTACTTTGCATTATAGTTGTTTATATTACTTGTTCCACAGTTGTGCTGACTAGAGAGCAACTGTGCATTTATATTTATTGGTTATCAGTTTAGCATATTGTAAGAACTCAGTCAACTGTAGCAGATTCAACCATCTATAGTCAAACAGATATAGTTTAGCATGCTGGATCTAGGAACAGGCTTAATAAAAGATACAAAGAATAACAAGATACACATATTAAAGCAAATTATAATTAATGGCTTAATAATCATCCACCTTGTCTAAAACATATCCTGGTTCAATAAGCAGTTGTAAAAGGTGCCTCTCTTCAGGCAAAACCCATTCGAGGGGAAATTCACAGAGAACCACTTAATAAATGCAATATTACTTCAGAAGCAGTCAAAAGTCACAAAGGCAACATCCACTCAGCATCTTCTCCCTTAATCTCTTGTGGGGAATTTTAGAAAACCAACCAACAAATCCTGAACAACTCAGGGAGGAGAGGAACATGCTTGCTTTAACTGGACGCGAGTAACCTGTCTCCAAATCCACCTTTGGGTTTAAAGTGCCTCCTCGCCGTTTTAGGAACTACTAACCTTTGCACCTTGGGAAGCAGCAGCAACACTTTGCAAGAAACCAGCCCCAGCAAGACGTGCGGGCGTACGCAGTTTGTTTCCCCTCCTTCATTCCGCCTGGGAGACAATCATGTCAAATCGAGCAACTAGCCGCCGAGTGCCCCCGGGTCATTCCACGCGACTAATTCCGCAATATTGCACGGAGAGTGAGAGGGGAAGGGAAAAAAAAAAAAAACCAAACAAACCCTACCCCGCGAAAGGGAGGAGCTTTCGGACAAGAGAGGCGGGCTCACGGCCACAACTTCAGCTGGTGGTTATCTGCCCGAGCTTGCAACAACGCGGGCTCTGAAGCAACATTGTGCAATACCGCGACAGGGAGCAATGTTCGCTTATTACCAGTCGCGAAGCCTTTTTCTTTTTCTCCATGCCTGAAGTTCGAATGCAACTACAATGAATTACTCTGTGATTTAGAAGAAGGACAATGGGCTGCCCCCCTCCCCCAAACGCTGCAAAATAATAATAATAGGCAGCGTTCTCTTTCGGATTGGATCCACCTAACTAAGCCGATTGTTTCAAGACCTTGTGATCAGTCCCCTAGAAGGAAACTTTTGGGAGGGATTTATTGGAAAAGAAAAGCAATCCCCCCCCCCCCCCGGTTCGTTTTCTGGAGAAATCGTGGTCAAGGATGTAATATTTTAAGTGCGTGGAGCTAAGCGTTGTAATTCAGAAATCTTTCAGAGGGAATGTTCTAGGGGTAGGTTTTGCACCTGTAGTACAGAAAACCAAAAATGTCCCCAGTGTTCAGATGCGGTAGAGAAGTCACCTGATAAGCAGGCAACTCAAATCTAGAGTAAAGGTAAAAAAGTATTCTCCCATCCAGTCGTGTCCGACTCTAGGGGGCGCTGTTTATCTCCGTTTCCTAGCCGAGGGAGAGCAGCTGGTAATAAATCCCATTCAAATTCTTTTCCAAAGGATCCCTCCTCCCCCAATTTCCCTTATGTATATTATGGAGAATATTTAAAAGCATTTCTTGGGAATAGCCGGCAGGAAGTTCACAAACGGTGTGATCATGTGTCTCTGGGATGATGCAAGTGTTATCTGAGCCAGTTGCCCAGCGTCGTTTCACGTTTGCATAATTCATTCAACCCCTTCAGGTGATTCACTTAAAAATCGTGGTAAAAGTTATAAAATGGGGTACGACTCATTGAACAACAGTTTTGCTTAGCAATGGAAATTTTGATTGCAATTGTGGCCGTAAATTGCGGGCTACTTGTATTTCCTTCGCTAGTTCACTTTCAGTGAATCTAGTTTGTGAACTAGTCTTTAAGAGCGTGGCAAACGTTTCTTAGTAATGTCTATGCTCAGCATTTTAGAAGGAAAACTCAACGTTTGCTGTGATTCTTTGCCACTCCCTTCCTTATTTATACTCCGAGGTAGCTATTTTATCTATTTGAAGAATACCACAGGGAGCTGTTTGTTTTTCTTAGTTTGTTATGGTATGATGTTTCTGGACCATAAATTCCTTTGGAATGTTCTTAATAAATGGCAGCATTACATTGGGATTGGTCATTGTTACAACTGACTCAGCATTGCATTTCTGACAACTCATAGAAATTAGGTGAAAGCTTGCTTTGTCATAAAAAAAAATTAGGGGAGAAAACCTTCAACTGTTTAATCATGCACACTAGGGGATAAGAGGAAGAATATCAAGATAAGTCATGGTTTGTTTGCCTGATCATAATTAGCTGAATTCCTAAATCGCACTATGTCGTAAACTATGAGTTATAAACCTACAGTGATTGGGTTTTCACAACATGCTAAGCCAATCTACCATGCAATTTTAACTTAATGGGGTATCTGAACCCAGTAAGTGGTTGATTGTTATTCTGTTCACACAATGACACCTAGTCTTTTGATCAAATGGAAGTAAATATGAAACATTAATGCATGTTCAAAAAAATGAAAAATGAAGTTTGGCAAGGCACCATATTTTACTCTAGTGGCTTTGACTGAGTTGCTAGTTTGTTGATAGAATTAAAAGATTAATATTCCTTTGCATGCTACAATTGCCAATGATGATAGTTTACAGTCTGTAAGTCTCAAGTAAGAATTAATATGTCCTATGAACAATACAATTTTGGATCTTGCTCTTATCTAGTGATCATCTGGATCTTGGTAGCCCACAGCTACCACAGTCCTATTGATCTAATGTATCTTCATTAACTGTTTGGTATAAGTAGTTTGTGAGTATTTTGTCAGAGGCAAAATACTCCATGTCATGCATGGAGATTTATCAAATGACAACATTTAATTTTCTGATTCTTGCTAGTGACATATGATTCTGTATCAGAAGGAACAACACAATATTTTCATCTAAACTGATTCACCTGCCCCCCACCCCCCACCCCACCAATACCAAATCCATCAGCTCACACATTTTCCTTTCTAACAAATGGGCTGTGCATTTTGGCCATTCCTCACCCTTTAATGACCAAATAGTTACCTGTCTTTTATTCCCATAGGTTGAAAGCAGCCAAGAATTACCTTCATTTGAACCAACCAGATCATGAAAACACAAATACTACGTCACTACTTCATTAAAATAAGATTATGAAAACATGAAAAAAGTTTCAATGGGACATCTGCCTCAAGCAAGCTACTTTTTCCAATAACTGAATGCAAATTGCCAGCATCCATGTGCCCTGTTTTGCACAAGAAATGGGAAGCATAATGCATCATTGTTGAATTTTGAGGAAGTGTACAGGTGGCAAAAATTATCCTGGAAACATACAGGAAGGCCAGTGGGTTTCTTGGATGGTAAACAACACTTTCAGTAAAGCTAGATGGTCATTTTTGGGCCAGTGGAAAGATTCCAAATAACAAGTTTCCTCAGTAAATTATGGAGGGATAAGCAAAACAAAAAACAAAACCCTAACAACAACAAAAACTAAGCAAGCAAGCTCATGCTACAGTATGTTAAACTTCAGTGCAACATTTCCTGGAAAGTGTACTAGTTACTGGCTGAGCAATCTGACCAAACCGGCTGTTTAATTTTGCAACAGACACACCGCTTATAGAATTGAATTTGCATGATGATACATGGTTTAAGAGGAAAGCTGTGGGTATTTGAAAATACCCACCTCTTTCCTCATATCAGAGTGGGATAAGCTGCCTCTGTAAGGGTGAGAAGTCCAATGTCTTTCCCTTAGTCAAAGCAGGGCCTCTATTTAAAAGGAAATGTCAGCAATTGCTCCTTTGCCTGCCTTTCCCTCCAATATAGCAATGACAGGACTCATCATCCTGCACCACCCTTTGAATTTCATTACACTATAAACTCCACTTAAAAAGAACAACACGTCCTCACAATAGGCTTTCAATAGGTGTATACCTACAAAGTATCATTCTATCCACCAGACTTAACTTGAATGGCTGACAATGAAAACAAACAAAGCTACATTATAGCTGGAAGTGATGGCCTACTTCACACAACACACTTAAGATTGATTATGATTGCTTGCACAGTCAGCCAGAGATTTAGACTTTGATTTGGCCTTTTTTTCTTTTTCTTTTAGCAACCAATTGAGTTTTTCTCAAGAACCTGGGATAGGGAGATTTTTTTTCATGGTGTTAAAAGTATCATCTTGGGATGTAAGCTGTTCCATGGAAGACTGCCTTTTGCAATTGACTGATAGTGATTTTAGTCAGTGCTAGATGCACCCAAGTGCCTATTGCTATTGCTACTATCTTTGCTTTCTTTTGCCATAGTTGTTCTATTTCTTTTTGCAGGTTTTTATAATTTTACCCAGTTCCTTCTTTTTTCTTCTGATGTCTCCAGGTACTGCAATGTCCACTATCCAGACTTTTTTTGTCTTTCTTCTCAACAATTGTCAGATCTGAAATATTGTGTGGCGCATGCTTGATTGTTTGAATTCTAACGTCCCAGAGTACTTTAGCATCTTTATTTTGATCTTACTTTGTCTATTTTGTGGTCCCACCAGTTCTTGTTTGCTGCAAAAGGTATTTCTTGCAGATATTCAAATGTTGTTACTGTATGCCATTGTTTATCATCAATCTGTTGATTGTTTTGCAGCAACTAACCAGATGGTCATTGTTTCCTGTCTTTGGTTTATTTTTATTATAGTTCGTAGCAGTCAGTCATGTGTTTAGACATATGTTTAGACTGGGTTTGGCATTTTATCCACCTGTCAAATCCTTCCCAAGGACCTAGGATAGAGAGATGTTGTTCTCTGATGATGTTAAAGGTATTGTCAGATGATGGAAGCCAGGGGTGTCAAACTGGCGGACCGTGGGCTGGATGCATCGTGTGCAGGCCACACCCGACCCAGCTCCGTGAAGGGAAAAAAATATCACAATACGTCACATGATGGCAACGTGACATGACAAGTTTGACACCTGTGATGTAAGCTGTTCCAAATAAAGCTGCCTTTTGCAATTGACCATTGGTGATTTTACTGATGTTATTCAAGTGGTGCTCCAAATATTTTCAGATTATACCGAAGTTGCTTTTCACTATTGATAATTTACTTTCTTTTGTCATAGTCGTTCTACATTTATTTGCAGAGCCTTGTATTTTGTGATCTTCTCCAGTTCTTTCTATTCTGCCGTCTCCAGGTACTATTTTATTATTATTTTGGACTTAACCATTGTAGTTTGTAACCATGGGTTTGGGTTTAATGTCTTCCCTGAGCCCAGGGTAAAAGTTCTGTATACTTCTTTACATTTGGAGGTTGCTACTTAAAGTCTTTTGGGGCTTCTTAATTTGTGAAAGAGAATTTTTATTTAAGTGGGATTTATTACATCAGCAATGAAGAACTTTTAATTTTAGGATTTAGCTATTGACTCTGTTGAAAGCCCTATGTATTATTTTCAGAAATGGTTAGCTACATAGCCAACTAGTCCAGGGCTTTCTGATCTTCTATACCATATAATCCAGATTGAAAATTATTATAAAAGAAAATATGGGATGATTATTAATGCATTGTAAGCCGCCCTGAGTCTCCAGAGAAGGGCGGCATATATAAATCAAACAAACAAACAAACAAACAAACAAATAAATAATAAATGGCAAGCTATTGAAGGAATAAACATAGTGGTTTGAAGTGGTATTCAGTGGTATAGAGGTGGCATTCAGCCACTTCAGTCCAATTCGGGCGAACTGGTAGCAGCGACTGTGGGTTGGCTTGCCCACCTGCCTCGACATAATGCCGTCCTATTTAGCCATGTTTCCGAGGCTGAGTGCATGCGTGGAAGGTGCGTGTGTGAGCAAAGTGCATGCGTTGAAGTTCGGGCTCATGTGATGAAGTTCAGGCTCATGTGCAACCGGTGGTAAGTTTGGGGGTGCTTTCTCAGTATAGCACAATATACTATTGTGAGACAAAAGGGGTCTAAAGCAGAACTGAAGAAGTTCACTGTGAAGAAGATGGAATGCTGAAGTCATCAGCTGAAGTAGGGTGGAAGGTTAGGGTTTCTCTGTTGCAATTTGCTTGTAACGGCTGCCCTTGGGCTCTGCTATGAACTGGTGAGGAGGCCTCTATTCTATGGTTTTATGAAACTGCATAGGTGTTGCCTGGGGGCAGGCAAGGAAGGTCAACATAAGTGTGATGGGATCCAGGGATGGGCAAATATGGCCCCTTTATGACCTATGGACTTCAACTCCCAGAATTCCTGAGCCAGCTTGGCTGTCTCCGGAATTCTGGGAGTTGAAGTCCACAGGATGTAGAAGGGCCACAGTTGCCCACCCCTGGATTAGGCAAAAAGAGGAACTGATTTTGACTCCTGTCCTACCTAAAAGACGGGAGAGGGAAGGTTGCAGTCTCTTTTTGTTTGTTAATTTTATTTTCTACACAGGACAATAAAATATCCCAGTTTGACTTCTATATTTTGAGTTAAAGAAGACAGAAGTATGAATGTGTTGTTTTTTTTTCAAAGTGTGTTGGTGAGGGGAAACTATCATATGTAAAAATAGATAGCTCTGCTAGAATTCTTCTTCCTGACAAACTAGGTTTGTTCTTGTTTTAGAATATGCAAAGATCTTTGTCTGATGAAGCGTTCAGACAGATGGGGTAAAAGTGGGAGAATCTACATAGAGTTTGACAATATAACTGAAAAGTTATTGAAGTCCATGACTTCTGCTATTATTAACATTGTTGGAAGCATTTGAAAGAGATGCTTCACAAAGAGTGAGAATACAATGAAACCCTTCTCTTCAGATTGTTAAAGCTGCTGCATTTTGAGCATGAGCCTTGCAATGGGTTGAGAAATACTTTTTCAAATTTTTGCTCAGTTCTAAACGTTATGCTATTGAATATTTCCCTTTTAAAAAACCATTTATTCATTATTTCATTGAATAACCGTTACTGATAATTTTCTAGCAGTGTAACTCAAGAATGCCCTCTTGTGTAGAAAATGAAGAATAGCACATTAATCTGACGGAAAGTGGCATGGATTGGCAGCCATAAGAGTTGAAAATAGTTCAAAAGGGTCTTTGTCTAAAAGTACAAACACATTTTGTGTATGTGTATGTTTATGTGAGAGAGAGAGAATGCGTATTTTTATGCTCATGTGACTGCAAAACAGTTACGGAGATAAAAAGATCTTCACATTATATTGGAAATAAATATGAGATAGATATATTAATTACAAGCATTTCTCATTTTACAGAGAAGACTCAAAATGTTAGAACACATCTTTGGTCCTTTTCCTAATCAAGCTATCATTCCCAACAATGTCTAATTACAGTGAACAAGACCATTAGTAAAATACGTGCAATATATGCAATCAAATTGGCCTTTTTTTCAATACTCTATCTATTCACTTAAGATCCCGAAACATGAAATGCAAATTTCATGCAGAAAAAAGGATTAAAAGAGAAAAATAATTTAAAAATGCTTATGATCTAAGAGGACACAATTTAGTTTATAGTGTGTAGTGTCTGTTCTCCTAGTTTCACTGCCAGACTGGCAATGGCTTAGAGTTTTAGAATTTTCTTAGAAATAAATGATGGAGCTTACTTCTTATTTCTTGTTAGATTTTTTTTTTATTTTAGCAGGGGGGGGCTGTAATTCATGCTCATTTCATATATTTATAGTAAAATAAAAGAATATGTTTTATAACTGAAGAACTAATGGGCATGTCTGTTGAAGTTACAATTATTCCATTGCTTATCTTGCACTATGGATTCTCCATATGAGTATGGGTTTCATGGTTTCAGAGATAACATATGGAAAATTTCTTTTCTCAAGGAGAAAGAGTTAATGATTGGGGTCAGTAGGTCAGATACCTACTGAAACTATACTCTCCTTCAAGAAAGTGACAACATTAGTGGACCAGAGAAATGCTGTGCATATAATTTATTTGGACTTTAAAAAGGCATTTGATAAAGTAGACCACAACCTACTACAGTACTTGAAAAGATAGAAAAATGTGAATTGGACAGACTAATCCATCACCACCAGATGGATTAGTAACTGGCTGACCAACGGCACTCAGTGCATAGTCCTTACTGGAATGGCATCTACATGAAGGGAAGAATGCAGTGAAATACCTCAAGGTTCTGCCTCAATATCTTCATCAATGATTTAGATGAGGGGATATAAGGAGAACTCATCAAATCTGCGGATGACATCAAACTGAGGGAAATAGCCGATATCCCAAAAAGGAGGTCAAAATGCAAAAGAATCTCAACAGACTTGAACACTGGGCTCTGTCTAACAAAATGACATTCAATGATAAGAAAAATAAGGTTTTACAATTAGGCCAGAAAATCCAAATGCACAGATATAGAATAGGTGGTACCTGACTCAGTAGTAATAACGGTGAGAAAGATCTTGGCATCCTAATGGACAATCACGTAAATATGAACTAACCGTGTGCTGCAGCCACCAAAAAAGCCAATGCAGTCATTAGACTGCATTGACAAGAGGGATAGAATCAAAACCACATGAAGAGTTAGTACCACTTTATAATGCCTTGATAAAGCCACACTTGGAATATTGTATCCAGGTTTGATTGCCATGATACAAAAAAGGTGTTGAGACTCTAGAAAGAGTGCAGAGAAGAGCAATAAAGACGATTAGGGGACTGGAGGCTAAAACGTTTGAAAGGCTGCAGGAATGTGCAGGTTGGACAGTCCTAAGCAGTGACATGATACAGGTGTTCCAATATTTGAAGGGCTGCTACAAAAAACAAAAAGGGTGGGGGTGTCAACCTATTCTCCAAAGTACCTGAGGGCTAGACAAGAAAAAATGAATGGAAATTAATCAAGGAGAGAACAAACCTAAACACAGAACAATTGATCAGTGGAATGGTTTGCCTTCAGAAGTTATGGGCACTCCAACATTGGAGGCTTTTAAGAAAAGATTGGACAGACATTTGTCTGAAATGGTAGGGTTTCCTGCTTGAGCAGGGGGCTGGACAAGAAGACCTCCATGGTCCCTTCCAATTCTATTATTCTGTTAAGTGCTATAATTTTTCTTGTGCTGATGCATGTAAGGATAGATGGATATAACTGTTTTAAAGGGAACTCTTATTTGCAAGTCCGTAAGAGGAGTTAATTCAGATTTTTTTTTGTTGCTTTTCACTATTCATCTTTCTGCCAGATTCTTTTTCCAAGTCAAAAGCTGCTTTTCTTCTTCCTCACTTCCCTAACCTGCTTCCACTTTGCTTGCTTTTGAAATAGCTAATTCAAAATCCCAAATATTGTTATCCATTTAAAAAAAATGTGTTCATGATAATTACTATTTAAGATTTTTCTTTTGTCAATATTGCAAGGAGAAGCCAATCAGTTCTATCCAGAAAGAGAGAAGGTGGAATTATAATTAAGGTTGGCTGATTGGTGCAATGAAATCAGTTTCCCCGGCACAAACGAACAAAACATACACAGATTATCTTCTTCCCTTAGGCAGACAAAGGTGAAAAGATGAATAGATGCATCCAAATGTAGAGAACAATGATTATCAAAACATTTGACCTGACTGATGAAATTTAACTGATTTGATGCTTACCTTTTCCTGATGGGAAGAAGCAGTCCATTTCTACACTGCTCCGGGAATGGGAGATGCAGAGAGCACTGCTGGGGACCAGACCTTCTTGAGGTGGACTCCTTTCTGTGGTCCGTACCAGGCACCAGCCTGGCCGTTCACTTGGCCTTTCCAGTAACTCCACCGTCTGTCCCACCTGAATACTCAGTTCACTGCTGTGACTGGCAAGAAAGTCTTGGAGCACCACAGTTAATTCACATCCTCCAGACAGCTATGAAGGAAAAAGAAGAAAGTAAGAAAAGAAGTAGAGTACATTTGACTGAATATTACAATATCTTAATGAGGTGCAGTGGCCTAGTTGTTAAGATGCTGGGCTTGTCGACCAAAAGTTGGCAGTTCGAGACTCAAGTAACTTATGATGGGGTGAGCTTCCGTTCCTGCTTCTACATCTACCAACCTAACAGTTTGAATGCAAGTAGATAAATAGGTACCAGCTCAGTGGGAAGGTAACTGTGTTCCATGTGCCTTGGCATATAGTCATATTGGCCCATGACCCTGGAAACTTCTTCACACAGCCCTCAGGTAGGAAACGTTGATGAGCACAATCCTCTGGAGTCTAACATGACTGGACAGGGGAAACCGTTACCTTTTTTAAAACAATATATTAGGTTATACTGAACCCTGATACCCAACTACCTTGCTCACTTTTTTAAAAAAATCTTAATTTGACTGTTTAGAGCAGGGCTGTTAAACTCCTGGCCTGCAGGCTGGTTGTGTCATGCGCTGGCCACACCCATGCCCAGTTTAACAAAGGGGAAAAAAGTCCCGATACATCATGTGACGATGCCATGACGACATGAGTTTGACACCCCTGGTTTAGAGTAGGCATACAAATGCAGCCTTGTGTGGTGTGCCAGCACTTTTTGAAATATAATCCATTGTGGCCAAATGTCTCTCTTGCCAAGATGGATATGCCATCAAGGTTATAGAGCCACTTCTGTTGCAAAATACATGCTGCCAAGTGTCCTCCAACACCTTAGGACTCACAAACAATGTCAGCTCCAACTGCTATAGTCACACAGCTAGCTAACAAACAGCTGATCAGTATACCACCTGTTATTTGTGGTTTGTAATTATTTTTAATCTACCAGTCTGCCCCTTTGCCTATCTAGGAGTTGTGCAGGCCTGATTTAGAATTAGAGTTAATTATGAGTTACAAATCAAGTTGGATGTTCCTTGCTGTAGTTTTTCACATTCTGTGGCTTCTAAATCCTACTCGAATAGATCATTTGCTATCAACTATCAGTGATCTGGGCCAAATCAGAAGTAATGAGGAATTACTCAGAGAACACCACTCTGGGTGGAAAACTGAATGCTGTTAATTCAAGAGATTTGAACAGTCTGACTTTCATATATCATTACTAACAAGGTGTTTTTTTTTCTCCTGTGCTAAATGCCACTTAAGGTATAGGTTGAACTATGGCTCTCTAGCTCATTTGGATTCCAGCCAGATTAATTATACTGATATTCACCAAGTACAGGATGTAGTTTCTAGCAGCTACAAGAAAATCCTTTGGATAATTAATTTTCATTATAACAGCGAGGCAGCATTTCTAACCTCCGTGAAAGAATACCAAGTTTTCCTTTCAGTTCATTTCAACAAGCTGTTGAGTTGAAAACGTATTAACAAGTAGTGTGAGTCAGAATCTCATGGTTTGCTCATGTTGAGGAAAAGAAAAATGAGTTTTTTAACTGATTTATTCCTGTGTTGTTGAATTTCCATGTTTCTATAGCAAATGATATCGTTTTAGAAACTGTTTCCCCTTCTATCAGTGATTATTGATCATTGACCACCAGAAGACACAGTGTTACTGGTTTCATCATTATTGAGAGTCGTTAGACATGGGTAGCAGGATGTTGTTTTATGGAATTGAGCTCACATAAATTTGCACTTTAGGTGACTATATATAGTGCATCAGCTTTAGGAATTATCCATGTCTTAGCTGTTTCAGAAAGAGTTTTCTAGAAAGGAGTCTGATAGTTTCTATCAATAACTCTTCATTATGGGCTCATAGTGCATATAATTAGTTATTTTGTACTAAATCTCCACATTCAATTGCTGAAAATTCTGTTTTCTTTATGTCTGTTTGTGGGCTTCTGTAAAGGATATAGAGAATGGCCTTGAAAGACAGAAGAAAGAGCTGTTACCAAGGCAACAATCAGACAGATATGGCTTGAGCCTACACCAAGACACTAATTTTGAGTAAAAGTCTCAGACAGACACACACACTCAGTTCACACAAAGGCAAAGGCAGGGGACAGGGAAAAGATATTAAGACTTGCAAAATTTTGTTACTACAGCTGTTAAAATAAAAGTTTCTGTCCTATATAGCATTGGTTAGTATGCTATACTAACCAATAACCTACTTTATATTGCTGGCAGCTTCTCATATATGATTGGTTCACCACCACCACTAGCTGTGCTGGACATACACTGAATATGAAGGAATTTTCTCTCAGATAAGCACCGTGTAAGTGTAAGTTTTAATGGCTGTCCGGAAGGTTAGGAGAGATAAGGCAACTCTTGCATCAGAGAGAATGATGTTCCATAGGGTGGGTGCCATTGCAGAATAGGCTCACCTCCCGGTCCTGTCAAGCATCAGGGAGATTAGGAGATTCAGGCAATTCAAATAAGTATAAAGATTTATTGTAAACTTAAGCTGCCTACAAGAATCTGACTAACAGTCAAGAGAAATGAGTGGGAGATGAGAGAGGCATTCAAGGTGGGCTGGATTTAGATTTCTTACATGTGCACAGGGACTAGTAATTTATGATGTGTTTGACTCCTCCCTCGGGCTCAGCCTGGTCATCTCCTACAGTTCCTGTCAGATATAGCAATAACACTTACCGCTTCATAGTGCTTTTACAGCCCTCTCTAAGCAGTTTACATAGTCAGCATATTGCCCCCCAACAATCTGGGTCCTCATTTTACCCACCTCGGAAGGCTGGAAGGCTGAGTCAACCTTGAGCCAGTGACATTTGAACTGCTGAACTGCAGCTAGCAGTCAGCTGAAGTAGCCTGCAGTACTGCACTCTAACCACTGCGCCACCTCGGCTCTTACAGACATGACTTGCAACATATCTCTTCTGACAACCCAGATGGGGCAGGAGATGAAATTGGAAAGAGGTGGTCCCTCAAATAATGCAGCCCCATGCCACAAAGAGCATAAAGGTAAAAAAACCCAAAAAAACAACAACCCAGCAACTTGAATTGAGCCACGTTACAAAATGCAAAGAAAACAAAAGCCGGTCTGCCAAGTATCAATTTTTCGTACACTTTCATGATTTTATGATAAAAGCACAGACGATGATGACAGTGAAAAATTAACATTACACAAGTAAATGTTCCTTGCCGTATGCATATCCATTAACATGTATTCATTTTCCTTAACATCTTTTTCCAGGGCAACCATATATCTGTGTTCAATAAAAGGAGTTAATGTTAACATCTAACTGAGCAAAAGCAAACAAGAAAAAAAAATGTGCCGAGTGATGGATCATATGACGGATAGGAAATATCGCACATTGCCAGTATAATTAGTTTTCCAGCTAACACCAAGTTCAAATGCTATAACACTGAACAACAAAAATGACATTTTAAAAAATAGGCTATGGTAGCTTTTCCCAACCTGAGTACCTTCTAGCCATGTGGGCTTCAACCTCCAGAATTTTCAGCAAAGGCCTTACTAGCTGTAAAATGGAAATCCATCTTTCTGAAACTTCTGAAAGGCTAGTCTTAATAAAATAGGTGGAGGTGCTAGAGCAGAGATTTTCTGCCAAATTTTCTACCCTTTTGTAAACATTAGTGACCATTCAAAGTTATAAAGCCAGTGCAAAAAACCTGACTTATAGCCTGTCACTTATAACTGTTGCGGCATTCCCATGGACACATGATCAAACGTTCAGGCGCTTGGCAACTGGCATGTATTCATGTCAGTTGCACTGTCCTGCAGTCATGTGATCACTATTTGTAATCTTCCCAGCCGCCTCCCAACAAATAAAGTCCATTGGGAAGCCAGACTGCATGATTCACTTAACAACTATGGGAAAAAGATTGTAAAATGGGGCAAAACTCACTTAACAACTGTGTTGCTTAACAACAGAAATTTTGGGCTCAATTGTGGTCCTATGTTGAGCACCACCTGTTTTATTTCTATAGCATGCCCTCATAAAAGTCAATTACCATTTGTCATGGAATTCGTGTATGGAGTAAACGATTACAGCTTTAAAAAAAACTACTAGATTTTCATATAGGCTGCAGCAAGCGAGACTAGAAAAAAGGCAAGTCTTTTGGCAGATCTGGATTCAAGGATCGGACGTACTATAATAAAAGCTGTTCTTTTTAGTGTAAGTTATTGTGCTTAAAAATGCTTACTATTACCACTGAAAATAAATACAAAACATTATTTAATTATATCATAACTAGCCAAATAACTATGTCTGGTTAGTATTAGCTTTTTCATGCTCTGCGTAAATATGTCCTGCATAAAGTAATCTCTGGGAATGCTAAACAACATTGTGAAGATGGTTGCATAAATAAGTTCCTTTAACTAAGAACCATGTTTCCTTTTTTGCAAAGCCAATGCATTTTATTCCTTCTATTTATCACTCAGAGAGAAAAAAATAGTTACAGGTAGTGAGAAAACCAAGATAAAGTATAAAATATATGAAAAATCTTATTCACTAAATATTGCCTAAATCTGTGAAAACATTATCCCTAAATACTTAAGAAGGTAACTCTCCAAATGGATTAAAACAAACCAGCACAAACTTTCTATTTCTGTTAAAACTGTTAGTGTTATTTAGCAGGATCATGTAACTGAGAGAAAGAGAACGGAGGAGACCAGGGCATCCACAAATGATAAAAATACTATTCCATATCTAAACAGGAAGATCAGATGAGTATCTGTTGAGAAAGATCATATTTTCTGTCCCATTTAAATGGGAGCTGGAAAAGCAAAAGAAACTTGACCGTTGAACATTGTGGGAGGACTGTCAAATGCCCTTTGATTTTCCTGCTCCCATTTGAATGAAAGAACAAAAAGCAAGATAAGCATTCTGGGTAAACAATGCATAATAATTCTTAAGCTGATTTTGTGGAATATGTCAATAAAAACTTTAGAGAAATTTGTTTTATTTATTCCAGAATGTTAGTTAACATTTAAAAACGTAACTCAAAGCAGGGAATAATGAAAAACAGTTTTACTGTAAATTAATAACATCATAGCCATTTTATCCTTGCTGATGTACAATATAAATTTGGAAAAGCTGTCTATATGGCCAGGGAGAAGCCTAAAGACTGGGACATTTAAAGACCTGCCTTATATTTAGTACATTATATATATAATGTATATATGTATGTATGTATGCATGTATGTATGTATCGGGTGGGTTTCACTTACCTTTGCTACCGGTTCGCTCATGCACATGCACTCATTTTGCTCACATGTGCGCCCCATCTGCACATGAACAGAACCTTCTGCGCATGCACAGATCATATTTGATGACGTCCAGGTGGGTGGGTGGACCCTCCCGCTGCTGCTGCTGCCAGTTCACCCAAACTGGAGTGAACCGGTAGCAACCCACCACTGGGTTGTATGAAAAAAGGGAGGTATGTCCTTTGCCTAGACTTATTTATAAAATAATCTTTATAAAATAAATATACATTTTCTGTGTCCTAAGATTACTAAATTCCACATTTCTGTTCCACATTCCTGACATGAGATAGGTGAATATTAACCAAATTAATATCATACATTACATATAGACATTTTTAAAAGCTAAGAAATAAAAGGTACCTAGTGTTGGAACTAAGACGAAGGATATGGTGATGTCAGGAAATTTGAGAGCTAGTTTGGTCTAGTAGTTAAGGCACCAGGTTAGAAACCTGGAGACTGTGAGTTCTAGTTGTGTTTTAGTCATGAAAGTCGGCTGGGTGATTTTCGGCCAGTCACTCTTGCTTAGCCCAACCCACCTCATAGGGTTGTTGTTATGGGGAAAATGGGAGGAGGGAGGAATATTAGTATGGTCACTGCCTTGATTTATAAAAATAATACAGGAATATAAATAAAGATAATATATTATATTATATTATAAAAAGGTAAAGGTTCCTCTCGCAGATATGTGCTAGTCGTTCCCGACTCTAGGGGGTGGTGCTCATCTCTGTTTCAAAGCTGAAGAGCCAGCGCTGTCCAAAGACGTCTCCGTCGTCATGTGGATGGCATGACTAAACGCCAAAGGTGCACGGAATGCTATTACCTTCCCACCAAAGGTGATCCCTATTTTTTCTACTTGCATTTTTTATGTGCTTTTGAACTGCTAGGTTGGCAGAAGCTGGGACAAGTAACAGGAGCTCGCCCCGTTACGCAGCACTAGGGATTTGAACCGCTAAAGTGCCGACTTTTCGATCGACAACCTCAGCGTCTTAGCCACTGAGCCACCACATCCCATATATTATATTATAGGAAAGATTAAATCATACAAAATTCCTACAGGGCAGCACATTCATCTATAATGTTAGCTCTATTGTATTGTGGCAGTTTTAGGAAATTTAATTTAGCTTTTACACAGTAAGAACCCAAAATTCATCAAATTCATTTAGATACTTATCTGTATCTAAAGCAAGGGAAACATGGACTGATAAAATTTTTATTAGACCAGCTTTCCATGATTTCCACTATCCAAGACTTATTAAGCATAACAAATCATCATTATGAGAGAGGAAGAGAAATCAGCAGTTTTGCTGCTGTCAGAGAAGAATGTTGGTGTATAACAGTGGTGGGTTGCCCCCGGTTCGCACTGGTTCTAAAGAACCCATAGTAAAACCGGCAAGAGGCTCCGTCCACCAACCCAACACCATCAAAACACTTCTGTGCATGTGCAGAAGCTCCTGCGCTTGCGCAGAAGAGAGTGCGCGTGCGGTCCCACTGCAAACCAGTAGTAAAGGTAAGTAGAACCCACCCCTGCTGTGTAATAAATCCAATGAGACAGACAGATATTAGGAGTCTGTTTCTTTACTCAGTTAATAAGCATCTTTCAATGTACCAGATTGCTTAGATAGATTACAATTCATCAGGAGCCCTTAATAGACCTTCACATCCTGACTGCTATGTTTTGGACTGGTGAAGGCTGTCTCTGTACATATGCATCCATTAGAGCAGATTTGCCCTAAGATACTTGTCTTAATTTCAGATACAGATTAGAAAGAAAACTCATGTACGTATCTCCTCAGAACAGCGATACGCACTCTTGCTCAGAAGGGTTTCAAAGACAGGAATGTACTATTTCGTGATGTGTAGTTTCACTTTTTCTCTTTTCCTACTTTTTAAAAAATCTTTTCTATTTTCCTATACAGCAAGCAATTCAATTTCACCAGGTTCCATGGCTTTAATGATGGTGGTATTATTCTCATAGGTTTCTTATATTACAACACAAATTATCATGCCTATTTATAATATTGCTGGATTAACGATAATGATCAAAATGTGGCTTGTGGTATGGTTTCATAATTAATCAGATTTACTATACTAAATATTTAGTTATGTAGGCTCCAAAGTGATAGATAGACCCTTGTTTTTATAGGGAATAAATAAACTGGATTTGATTTTTCCTAGGACATACAAGTGGATTTTGACTGTCTAACTTCATATAGATCTCAAAAATATTACTGAAAAAATAAATTGAAATAAAGACATAATTTGTTTGATATCACTAAGTTAATAGCTATCATTGAATACAGATGGTATGCATCCTTGAGAAAGGAAAAGTCAGTTCTAAAGATTTAAAATAAAATCATATTGGATGAGTTCAAATTATTCTTTAGTGTGATTCCTTCATTTAAAAATAAAAGAGCAGATATTTTTTGCGGAACTAGTTTTAGCCTTAATTTGAAGCAATTAAATTATACGTAAACCACATGGTTCTTAAAGACAAGTTTATTTTTCCTTCTTGGCAGAAATATCTTTCAATCTTTATCATTTTATAAGGTTATTTCCCATTTATTAATGTTATTGATTAATGTTATTAATGTTATTTTGACGCAAAGAATGACTAAAGTAAGTTTCACTTCATGGTTCATTGGAGTAACCTTATAAAGAAGTCTTGAAATAACATAATTGATGAATTTACTCAAAAAGAATGAAAACTGTTTAATTTTCTAGTTATCATTAGGAAATACTAGTAAGTGCCTACTGATCTCACTGGTTTAAAAATAATAATAAACACTATTTGCTGAGCCAGTGAATACTGAACTTTTATCTCACCGGTCAGTTTTCTAAAATACATGGTAAAACATGCAAATATTCTGCAACTGTCAGCCACCAGAAGTGTTATGTGCAGAATCCATTCAAATTTTGCTCTTGTTATCTGTTCAAAATGATTAGATGGCCGGGAGGAAATGAACTCAGTTTTCAGTTTCTGAGTTTTTGTTTTCGATTCCTCTTGATTCACTTTAGTTATCACCTGAGACTACCTATTATCCTTTAGCTCTCCTGACTTCCCTTTTACATTCCTTATTCCTTATATGTATTTAGATACTTTAATTTTCAAGCATCTTTCTATCTGCACTCTCCCTCCCTCCCTCTCTCCGTCTCTCTGTCTGTCTGTCTGTCTGTCTCTCTCTCTCTCTCTCTCTCTCTCTCTCTCACACACACACACACACACACACAGAGAGAGAGAGAAAGAGAGAGAGAGAGAGAGAATACATCTCACTATCCAAAGCAACTCTGAGCAGCTTACAATGCAGTAAAAATATAAATATAAAAATATATACAAATATAAACTATATAGAACATGTAAAATATTGCTGTGAACAAGATATCAATCATTCAGTGTGCTATCAAAATAAAAAAAAATGCAGCAACGTCCTGTATACTATAGTAGTTTATTTTTGTACCATGGTACGGTCTTTCACTGAATCCTGAAACTAAGATGATCAGAACACAAGCCATAGAGATAAAGAACACAGTTAAAAAGATAAAAACAAATAAGCTATTAATTTATAATCTAATTATTAGCTAGATGTTAAAATGTTTTGTTCACAGGACAAAAGATGTTTTGTTCACAAGAAAGTAAAAGTGAAACAGAAGAAATTGTAGTTTCAAAGTGCACAAATCTGCACCAGAAACTTCCATAAAGATTAGTTATTAGTTATTAGTTCTGTAGCAAAGTTTATGAATTCCTTACCAATGTCAGCAAAATTATACCAGTCAAAATAAACTTAAAACAAAAAATTATACTAAAACTATTTTTTTAAATTATCCCACCTGATTTTATCATATCAATGCATGGAAAATGAGAAGTCCTTACTCTCCTGCTCTTGAACAGGTGTGTTCCAGACAAAATAATAAGTGTCTAAATGGCATTGTCAACTTGACGTCATTATTACTGCGCTGACAAGATGTTTCCATGACAAAACTGAAATTGATCTATCATTTTGTTCATTACTAAGAACTTCTCAAGATTAGCTCTTTTTTCCATACTTGTATGCATGTCACACAATTACTAAATTGGCTGAGTGCCCAATGGGAAAATTAACTTCTTTTTTCATGAGCTTTGATAAAATAAACCATAGCTGTTAGATGATCTCTTGTTCTAGGTTTCCATGCTGTCCCTGGTGGACCTACTCTTTGTGATCTACAAATCCATAATGTTCAAAAACTCTTGGCAATATCCTTATTGACAAAAAAAATCTTCTTATTAAAAGGAAATGTACCAATTTATTAACCCTTTGATGCATAATTAGCACAGCTAACAAGCGGAGCTTATAATATCTAAAAGATGTTTGAACTTTTTGTGATAGATTTCACACAGATTATGAAAATAAATGCTTTATTAGGATGTTTCAAAGTAGCATAATTTATGTTTTATAGCTGTGGATAAGAAAAAGTGGGTTAGAACAAGATTTTGGGTAGCTTTCACATTCTCCTATCTACCCCATCACAACTGCAGTTCTTCCCCTTGATATTTTTTTTTAAATCCCAATAATAAGGTGTTGGGTGCAGAAGAATTTCAAGAAATGATGTCTCATTTCACAATACATGCTTCATCTCTGTGAGCTTTATCTCTGTTGAACAACTCTGTGAACCATTTGTATGGGATGGTACAAGGTCTCCTGCCTTGAGACTCCAGTGTCCCTTCCAGCCCTATGATTCTATTATATTCTAACTGCTAGCTAAGGGGAAATGGTATTTACTTGATGCCATAAATCTATTAGGGACAGAGTGTTGAGACATAAGTCTATGAAACTTGATGTATAATAATAAAGTATATACTTGGAATTGAAACTATCCCTAAACTGTCTTTTGATTAACCTCTGTCTTATATGGCCATCAACATGATCAAAGCAATCTTAATCCTTACCAGATAAGATGAAAATGATGGGTGATGCCCATCCATAACTTGTAGACTACAGCACCCACATAATGCACAATTGTAAATCACAATCCAAATACTGTATTTGAGAGGTATTGATGGTTACCGTTTCCTGTTCATCTAACTACACTATGAAGTGAGTGAGACAGAATCAATACCTAAAAATATGATGGAAAATCCCCCAAAAGGCAGCATAAAATCTATAAGACTCCAGGGCAGACTGTCATAATCATATACTTTCCTTGCTAGAGTACAGAATCCCACTAAATATAAATATCAATTCCACTACGTAGTGGTCTGACCAAAAGAAATATATAATTTCCCCCCACAAACTTCCAGTACTACATTCCACACTAAAAACCAGTATCTACATTCCACCTGGAAAAGACCTATAGCTGTCAAGAAAGAAAGAACGAAGTCCCCTTCTGAAAGAGGACACAATCATATTATGCAGTAGCAGAGGAAGATGGAGACTGATTTCAGGAATAAGTTATGTAATCTTGTGTGTGTGTGTGTGTGTGTGTGTGTGTGTGTGTGTGTGTGTGTGTAAAATGCAGTTTTTCCCAGTTATGCACCAGGATCTTTAGACCATAAAGCAATATCACTCCAATGATGGGTATATATCTTTACTGATGCCATAAAACTAAGCAGCTCCTTTTTAAGCACATATAAATGATGGGCTTGGAAAAAAAACATACAACAATCTGAACTAAGACTATATTAAGATTTCAGATTTACATTAAAATGTGTTAAATACCTTACAGGGGCTTCTAAATGTGAAACAGCCATATGAACAATGAACAACAGTACAGTATGTAGTCTCTCTCCTCACCTCTCCTGATTTGCAATAGGTTTACAAAACAAGCAACAAAATGAATTAAGCCCACTGTGTACTTTTCAAAGAACTGAGGAGTTTCATCTTCATATGTTCATCTAAATAAGGACAAACCTCAGCAGAAATGTCACCTGTTCGACAGCAGAAGCTTCCCATTACTAATATTCTCAACTAAAACAAGGAGAAATGTTGCAGATTAATTCTGTTAAAAGTGAATGCTTGTTTGCTTGTTAAACAACAACTTCCCTGTGTCTATACATGCAAATTCATATTTTAAAAAATACTATAAAGCCCCCCCCCCCAAAATAGTAAGATTTTATAGTGGGCTCACATATTCACACCTTCAGTGTTGACTCAACATCAACACTGCCAACACATCAACCACCAAATTTTTTTAGGTGCCCATCCATTTTGGAAAGTTTCTCTAAGCAGTGATTCTAGTATACAGTTTTTGAAGCTTATTAATCAGTGAGTAATCTCAAGGAACAATGAATTGGGCACTTCAATAACTTCAGTTCTTATGAGACACAAATACTCTGTAGTAAGTATATTGTCTGAAAGCTATTATTGAATGTTCAATCAGTTATCACAGTAAATCATAGGTAAATACTGGTACATAGGAATGGAAAACTCAATAAGTGAAGGCAGAAGTACTATAAGCATAAACTTAAATTTTGATAATTGTTTCATTCTAAGACACACTGACTATCCACCTGGGCATTTTAAAACTTAGGGGAATGAATTGTGTGCTTAGGGTTAGGTGTAGTAATTACTTCTATCTCATGGAACTCTGAGCAGCTCATAATCCCCTGAAATGAAAAAAAAAACCTATTTACAGTATAAGACCTTGAGAAACAATATTTTTTAAAGAGCACATCAGTGGAGAGAATGTCAGAATTACTTTTCTGAACAAATGGCAACATTCAACCACTTGAGTCTTTATCAAAGCAGAAGGAACAAATGAAACATTAAATAAATTTATATTTCCATCTGCATGATCATCCAGAAATATGATTTTGGGAATTCTCTATTTGTAATTAAACTACAGCTTCTATCAAATGTGAATGCAGCACAGTTTAGATTTTTTTTTTTAAAAAAGGGGGCCAAACAAATTAATAGATCAGGTTATCTATAGTTATTGGTCATAATGGCTGTATGCTACCTAATGATTCATAGACAACATATTTTCATATCAACTGCTGGAAGCAACACAAACATTCTCCCATCTGTCCTATTCTTATTAACTACTGTTGTTGTTGTTAGTTGCGAAGTTGTGTCCGACCCATCACGACCCCATGGACAACAGTTCTCCAGACCTTCCTGTCCTTTACCATCCTCTGGAGTCCATTTAAGCTCACGACTACTGCTTCAGCGACTCCATCCAGCCACCTCATTCCCCTTCTTCTTTTGCCCTCAATCTTTCCCAGCATTAGGCTCTTCTCCAGTGAGTCCTTCCTTCCCATTAGGTGGCCAAAATATTTGAGTTTCATCTTCAGGATCTGGCCTTCTAAAGAGCAGTCAGGGTTGATCTCCTCTAGGACTGACCGGTTTGATCGCCTTGCAGTCCAAGGGACTCACAGGGTCTTTTCCAGCACCATAGTTCAAAGGCCTCAATTCTTTGGCGCTCAGCCTTTCTTATGGTCCAGCTTTCACAGCCATACATTGCAACTGTAGCTTTGACTATACGCACTTTTCAGGGGTGGGTTCCAAATTTTTTTACTACCGGTTCTGTGGGGGTGGCTTATTTTGTGGGAGTGGCGTGATGGTCACGTGACAATTCTTTAGGATTTAGCAGAGGTACTGGTCTACCAGGCTTTTAACTGCTTGCAGAGCTGTACCGATCTACCCATTTATTTTTTGCAGGCACTGATCTACTCATTTGTTTTCTTTTAACACTGATCAGCTGTAGGGCGGCCCTTTGAAGCCCTGCGGCAAAAGTTTAAACAGTTTTTTTCTCTCTAGCCATCAGCTGGGACTCAGAAGGCAGCAATAGATTGGGGGTGGGGCCAAATAAAAAGTAAGAATAATGTGGGGGTGGGGGGGCATGGGGAGGGACGGGGGACATCATATCATCATCGCTACCGGCTCGGGAGAACCAGGCCAAACCGGGAGGAACCCACCACTGGCACTTTTGTTGGCAGGGTGATGTCTCTGCTTTTTAGTATGCTATCTAGATTTGCCATAGCTTTAACTACTGTACTGATTGCTAAACTAAATTCGTCTTTGACCTGATCTAAAGCAGCTCTTCTTTTTATATCAATGAAGCTGGTTAAACAGAGATGAGAATATAAAGTTATTTATGAAAAAATATTACTTATAAATTAGGGTGGAAGGGAGGAGTTGGCAGCACCAAAAAGTGGAATTAAAACAGCAAAAAAGACTGTGAAGACTGCCCAATATGTACATTAGTCTTTTTCTGTGTAATATCTTAATTCTTGAATGATATAACCACCATAATTCATAAATACAGTTTTCCATCTTTAGCTTCGGAGTTTGTTTGAAGGTCAGTATGAAAAGCCTTTCCTACCAAGGATTAGATGAGTTCTATAAATCTCAACCGTTTATGTCATTTGAACTGAAGAAAAAGCCATCATTCTGACAGTTCCCAAGAAAACCCAGTCACTTCCATTATCTTCATGCCCCAAAGTAAGTTTCATAGGGCTTGGACTAGGTGATGGTATCAGTAAATACTTGGTTAATCCAAAGGTTAATCCTTTGTAGGAAAGAAGAATGCCCATAATGAATGAGTGGTCTGTCATTTTCTTTCTCGGAGGTTCTGTCATACAAAGGCAACTCATTCTATATCAGAATGAGGACACTTTTTGCTCCCATGGTCCATGTCAAGGAAAAATAATGGATTGATAGCAACAATGTAAACATTCACACATGGCAACTTGTCAAAAAGCTATTTGGCCAGGTTTTGGAACCATGTCTATCCCAACTGGTTACCCCCCAAAATATATCCTTATATCCCTTGTCTCAACATACTTGTATTCCCAATAATACACTAAATAGCAGATTGATTGGCTGTCAGGAATCTAAATGCTGGCAAAACAGAAAGAAAACATAAAAGCAGAGCAGCAATGTGGTAGATATTAATTTCCTAATTCTTTAAATGTGTCTCAATACACACATATATTCTAATACATACACGTTGGTATAGTGCTTAAAGCATCAGAAATAACTTCTACTTTCACTTTAGGCAAACAAACACCTAAGTGACCAAGGACCAGATACTCTCTCTCAGCTCTAGGAGAAGCCCAATAAAGCAACGTTAAACCATTGCTGAAATCTTGCCAAAATAATTGCACGGGCTTGTCCAGGTGGTTATTAGCAATCAACACTGACTCAAAGGTGAGCATGCACAAAAACATACCCTCTGTGTGTTTTAGTGGATATTAGGATACTTAGAACAAAATTAAGTTTAAATGAAAGTTCCTGCTTTGCAATTAAGCCTTCATCGTATGATAACTTAAGAAGAAACAAGCAAGGAGCCATCATATAAACTAATTCTAAATTGCTTTAAATAAATAAATATGCATCTTACCCATAACAAAAACATTTTTAAAAAATCCCAAATATGCTTAGAATATATTCAATATCATGGTCATTAGATGCTGATGCCACTGTTGCTTCTTACAACATGAGTTCCTACATTATCATCCAATTCTACATGATATGAGGGGGAAAAAACTTGTTTTAGCATTACTGATAACTGGAAATGCTAAATGGAAAAATGGCAATCTTTCATTATAATGTCCCCAAACATTGATCACATAGATATTATAGTGTAAATTATTAGTTTTAGTTTTAATGCTAACATATTAGTTTTATACTTTTCAATTCATTTGTTGGAGTTGTATTTTCATATGGGGATGCTGTGTATGCATAACATATTAACTTTCATGAAAATGAAACAAATCAAATAGAGGTTACAGGAACTATAAATCCTAATTCTCTTCCAGTATATTTCTTTACCCGGATTTAAAAAAAAACGATAGAGAAGGCAAGGCTAGCTTTATTCACAGTCTGAAAGTGATCAACGACAGAATGAGAATTTATTCACATTATCCTTTTAATCAGGGTCAGCAATAGAAAAAGTTCACATTATGCTGACTTCTAGCTACCAGACTCCTTACACATTGTTAGGTGTTTTGACCACTATGATCAGGGTTCAAGTTCTGAATTACCATTGCAAAAAAAGCTGTCTTTCAACTAGTACAAATGTAAAATAGCAGTAAAAGTTACATTGTCCCCTAGTTATAATCGTATCAACAACTTCCTTTAATATTCCTATGTAAAATTACTGGATAGAGTGTAATGATGCAATATGACATTCCCACTTGATATTGTAACAGTAACTATTACCATACCACAATTCAAGATCATGATAATGCATTAATTCACTTTAGAAACGTTTCCACATACGTTTATACTTCATATTTATATATATAAAAAAACACCAATTTGTTTAGTAGTAGGTAGATAATTTCTGAAAGTTTTGCCCCTGCTCATCTTATGATGAGCAGGATGATTCTGTGAATAACATGAGAAAGTATATTAACTTTTCTGTTCATTTTCTAGACATACTTGACTGAATAATATAGGAGCTGCAACACAGAATTGCCTCTAAAACTTTTTCTGTAGGAATGCAAATTCTACAGTAGTCTATTTTCATAAATGACCTTTCAGTTAAAAAACAAACCTTCATATACTAAGTTATAAACATAAACAAAATGAAATCTAGCTTTCTCAACAGAGAGAAAATAAACTGTAGTCCTCTTGCCTAGTCAAACCAATGAATTGCAATGGTGTGTTTTCTAACTGAGATTTAATAGCTATTTTAGTAGCTGACTATGTCACGAGTAAGATTTTTATCCAATGTGAGATACAATATGAAAAAAAGAAAGGGGTTTCAGGTTATACTCACTTTCTTGATCTGTTTGGATTGCTTCAAACTGATCCATTTAAACATTTTGCTTCTTTGTTGGCAGCAGCTTCTTTGAACAAGGCAAAACTGAAAACGTTTCTATTTCTTTTTCCTTTTTCTCTGCACCTCCTCTTAGTCCAATTGCTTAATGAAGTTTAATAGGTTTATTTTGTATTTCACTATCATTTCTGAAGAAAGACTTTGTACCATCTCTGCCACTTCCGCTCTAGGAACTACGGTTTCAGAGACAGCCACTCTGCTTACAGCAAGATCACATGTTCTACAGCATTATCTTGTGATTTGCAGATGTCATAGAAGCAATTATTTGTAATAGCAAATACTCCACAAACATAACTTTTAACATCATAGAGAGGACGCTTAAATGAAAGACATTTGATGAAGTTATTAATTTTTAATATGACTTTTTTTCAAGCTGTCTGAATGACAAGACATTGGGTAGCTAAGGATATTTGATGAATGCAAGCATTTGGATTGTTTCCAGTCTTTTCAATATCTGCACTAAACTAATACTAAAATAAATAGACTGGAAAATTGGCCAGGGGAGGGGGAGAACACCCTATTACATTCTATTATATGTATCTTTATTTTTGAGGAATAATTACACCTTTTCTTATGCTGCAATACTGTCTACCATTTATTTGGATCTAAATGTACTCCAAATGAAAAATATATCCCAGTAGACCTACCTATATCTTACCAGGAAGTTTACCTGACACTTTAGAATAACTCACCTGTTGACCAAACCTTTCTTTGAATTTCTTCTGAACAAATCTTGTGGGTGGGTAAGCTGGTATAGAAATGATTAACGAAAGAATCTGCAATAAAAGCCCTCTGAAATTCTGACTAACTGTTAAGTACATTGGAAAAGATACTGCTTGATAAAGTCTTTAAACTTTTACAAGTACCTTCCCACTCTATGTACAATTACAGAATAAAGCTCTGGATTTCATTGATAAAATCATTTCACAAAGGGTTTTCTCATATAGCCCTCAGAACAACAAAAAAATCATTATTTCTTTGTAACAGAAAAGCATGTATTTATTCCCTGATTCAGTGTATAAACAAGTGAGGAGGAGGCGTGGGACCTGGGGGGGGGGACCCAAAATTTGAGAAGCAGAACATAGGATACCTTAGAGCAGTGGTTCTCAACCTGGGGGTCGCAACCCTTTTGGGGGTTGAACGGCCATTTCACAGGGGTTGCCAAAGCCCTCTCGCTCCCCCCCACGCCTTCACTCATCCTCTTCCTCTGTTGGATCGCTGGTTGCTGTTCGTTTACCCCACCCACTCCCAATCTATTGCTGCCTCCTAAATCCCAGCTGATGGCTAGAGGTGAAAAAACTGTTTAAATTCTTGCCGCGGGGCTTCAAAGGGCCGCCCTACAGTTGATCAGTGTTAAAAGAAAACAAATGAGTAGAGCAGTGCCTGCAAAAAATAGAAAAAACAGCCCCTTTCAGCTTCAGCATAAGTTTATTACCATAAATTGATCTGATCAGTCTCCCGACTCTCAGCTGATTTGCTCTCAGCTGTTTTGCCCAGGGCTCTGTTGCTAGCTAGCTGCAAAGAGGTAAATTGCTGGAGCAGATTTTTTCCCCTTAGCTATGCTGAAAAAGGGAACTGAAAGGGTCTTTGCTGCAAGGTGACAAAATGAGGCAGAGAGAGATTTCTTTTTTTCCTTTTTCCTCACCAAAAAAGGTAGCTGCAAAACTGAAAACAATGGGAAATTTAGGGCAAAAGGGGAAGTTCAAGATTTTAAAATACAAAAGAAAAAAAGCTCTATTTAATTAGGGGATTGTAACAATTGTAATACTATTAATTGTATATTGTGTTGAAAGCAGAAATGGTTAAGTTGTGGTTTGGAGGAATATATGGGGGAAATTATTTGGTTTATTATTATTGGTAAATATAATTAATTGATTTGTAAGAAATTGATTGCATGGAAATAATTGAAATATTCATGTTCATATTGATTAATATACAAAAAAGATAGTTATATAACTAATTGATTTATATTAAAATGTTGAATTTGTATTAAACAACTGTATTACATAATTAACCAATGGATATAAAAGGATGGATATAAAAACAGATGACAATGTGAAGGGGTATAATATAGAATAGAAGGGAAAAATTGAATTTGATTAAGATTAGAGATGAGGATGAAGGGTAATATTGGTTTTTTTAAAAAAATAGATGAGGAATAAATATGGCAAAAAGGAAATATAGAAATTGTAAATTTAATTGAAATGACTAAACACTGTTTAAATTGTTTATTGTTAAACAATTATTCACAATTGTTAAATTGCGAACCAACCAAATACTCTGTTCAAAGAAAATACATTGTATGTTTGTATGTGTGTTTCTAATTATTGCTGTTTATTCATATTTGTTCTCTTTTATTCTTTAAAGTTTAACAATTCATTCATTATCTTAATATCTTCATATTTGTTTGGGGTTGTTTTTCTTCCTTTTCATCTCTTTTATTGTATAGCAATTTTTCTCCTCAAACTTATCACCTCTCTCTTTTCTTTCCTTCTTACTTTCTCTTCCCCCCTCTTCTTCTCCTCCCTACTTCCTTTTCCTTTCTCCTTCTCCTCTCTTCCTCCCTCTCTTACCCTCACTCCTACTCTAATTTCCCTTCCCTTCCTTCATCCCTCTCTATTGCTGTATCCTTTTAGGCATATGGACTACTCAGAGGGCTGAAAAAGTTATTTTCGACTGGTCCTCGCACTTTTGACCAGTCCTTGAATTTACGACTGTCCTCACATTTTACGCTTTTGCCCTATCTTGTCATCATGGTGAAGAGAAGCAGTTGTGAAATGAGTGACAATGAGTTGTTAAGAATGCTGCACCGGCATAAATGTGAGGATGGTCATAAGTGTGAGGACCAGTCAAAAGTGTGAGGACCTGTCAGAAATGACTTTTTTCAGCCCTCTGAGTAGTTCCTATACACATAGCCATGGCCACCCAGTCACATGACCTGCTTGCCATGCCGACCCAGTCACATGACCTCCAAGCCACACCCGCAAAATAAACCATGCCCACGGAACCGGTAGTAAAAAATTACAGTTATGAAGTAGCAATGAAAATAATTTTATGGTTGGGGGTCACCACATGAGGAACTGTATTAAAGGGTCATGCCATTAGGAAGGTTGAGAACCACTGCCTTAGAGGATAGGAGAAGCTTTGGAAAACCTGAAGCTGGTGGTCTGGGCCTGTACTAGACACCTCCTCCACTCCCAGGGCTTCTACCACCCTTGAGGCACCTATATTTTGTTTAATGATCCCACTGGAGAGAGGAGGGATGGGAGTCATTAAGCAGAGTATACGGTGCCTCATGGTCACATGGGTGTTTAACACTTGTTTAACAACCATCTTGACTTGCAACCATTAATGGGCAGACTCCATTTTGGCTGGACATCAAGGACTACCTGTACTCCTACAGGAGTACATTTAAAACATATAGTGTAAGCATTGTAAAAGCTCTTTAAATCAGATTTTATTCTCAAGTACCTAAAGTGTTATCTTCATTGGCAAATAAAAGTAGCTTGCATATATTCAGAAGGAAAGGCTTATAAAATGATACAAAGACCATGAAAAAGGACAAAACGACCAGCTATAAGAACAGTGCGACCTATTACTATTTAAAGTAACAATTAAAGTATCTTTTGAATTACAGTGCTCTAATTTAAAACCTGTAAATATAGCAATATTATTTTAAGCTTAAATTAGAAATTGTGTTTTAAATTTACTGACAAGATAATCTGCCCTGCAATAGAAGTGCATTCACTACATGCATATTCAATATTTCTGTCCACGTAGCTTTGTTAAGAATCTTTCATTTAATCTTTTTCTTAAAATATTCAGTGATACCTGAAGGAAAAGTTAACATAGCTATGTGAAAACTAAGCTATATAGTGACAGGACCAATTTAAAATCAGTTGGTAGTTAATATAAAAACTTTTTTATGGTTTATTCTGCACACATGACCATGTTTACAAAATCTTAATCTTTTAGATCAAATTTGGCTTTTTAGGGGGAGAAAAAGTGCAGTAATTAGCAATGGCTTTATAAAGGTATGCAATTAACATATCTGAAGCTGTCCTTTTCTTAGTAATCTTTTACTCCAGTGCATCATCGCCACTTTCACTCAAGAAGTTTGACACTTTCAATCTTTTGACCAACAAATTTACCCAAGAATTCCCTAAATTCAACATCCTGATTTGCTGAATTTTTGACAAGTATTCTTAGGATTGCTAAGGACTTCACCTCTTGAGAAGTGATTAAACTTAAATACAATGACATCATTCTAATCTTGTATATTAACTTCTTACTAATCAACTGCGTAAGATAACTGCTATGCTACTACACTAAATAAAATTAATAATTGTTGGTCTCCATCAGTCTGTCATCAAGCCCCAACAAAAGAAGCTGAAGGAGGGAGGAAGGGAGGGGGGAAGGAAGGAAACTTCAAATACATTGCTATAAAGAGGTAGTGTTGTAACAGTTTGGAAGGCTCTTACTCTTCCTGTAATAAAGCAGGCCACTTTTTAAGAAGTTGGAAATAATTCCAATTGTCATGGTCTGCATGCTATCCCATAATTTGTTAAATCTTTTTAAATTTAGTATTAATTGCTTTAGAAGTCATCAATTTAACCATACTCAAAGATGTGTGGTTCTTGGAAAATCAGAGATAAAAGAGATGGATGCTTGCTTTCAACATTATCCTTCTTCCTAACTTTTGATGGCATTTTGCTACTGCAAAATTGTATTCTAGTATTCTAGTAACAGCTTGTTGCAAATTTAGGAACAATGTAGTATCAACTTCCCTTTCCCTAGTATACTTTGTACAATGGTAGCAAAGTGACTGCTAAGTTTTTATGTATTTATTAGGAATATATTAGTCAGTTTTAACAGAAAAGGCCTCCTAAAACAGTTTACAAAACAATGTTAAACCATGAGGGAGAATTCAAAATATAAATTATACAGCTGAGCTAAAAAAAACACAATAAATCTAAAAATGGTTGCAGCAGAGCCCCAAACTGAAGAATCCTTAGCTGATATTTTCGCCTGTGCATGGAGACTGTTATAAGGATGGACAATTCAGGTAGTCCTCAACTTACAACAGTTCATTTAGTGACTGTTCGAAGTTACAATGGTCCTGAAAAAAGGCACTTATGACCGTTTGTCACACTTACAACATTGCAGCATCCTTGTAGTCACATGATCAAAAATTCAGTTTGGCAACTGGTTCATATTTATGACAGTTGCAATGTCCTAGGGCCATGTGATCTCCTTTGGGATAAGCAAAGTCAACGGGAAAATCCGATTCACTTAACAAACAAGTTACTAAATTAACAACTGTAATGATTCACTTAGCAACTGTAGCAAGAAAGATTGTAAAATGGGGCAAAACTCAGCTAACAAATATTTTACTTAGCAACATAAATTTTGGGCTCAATTGTGGTCATAAGTTGAGGATTACCTATTTGTTGACAAAATTCCAGTCTCTTCCTGGTTTTCATTGCAGGTATGGGTAGAATATCTGAATAGGAAGATGGAGTCCACACGAAGATTCCATCTTTTTGTTCTCAGAGGTAAGCCTACCATTGTGCTTAATACCTGAGGTATTATGAGGACCCAGATTGTTGGGGGCAAAAGGCTGACTTGTGAACCACTTAGAGAGGGCTGTAAAAAGCACTGTGAAGCAGTATATAAGTCTAAGTGCTATTGCTATTGCTACCTGGTAAATACATTTGTGATGTTTTTATACTTCTCTTTTTAGTGAGTGTGATTTTTGTCAGAAGTTGTGTTTCCATTAGCAAACCTCAAGGTCAGCAGTATCATGTCTAGCAGTGGTGAAATCCAATTTTTTTTCACTACCGGTTCTGTGGATGTGGCTTGGTGGGCATGGTGTGGCTTGGTGGGCATGGCAGGGGAAGGATACTGCAAAATTGACATTCCCTCCCCACTCCTGGGGGAAGGATATTGCAAAATCTCCATTCCCACCCCACTCTGGGGCCAGTCAGAGGTGGTATTTGCCGGTTCTCCGAACTACTCAAAATTTCTGCTACTGGTTCTCCAGAAGGTGTCGGAACCTGCTGGATTTCACCCCTTATGTCTAGACCAGTGAGGAAGCTAACTGAATAAATATGGCTGGGAGAGGACATAACACATCAATATCTATTGCAGTTCTTCTCATCTTCCATTACATCTTCTGTACCTTCCTATCTTTGTTTCTGCAAAGGAAACGCAAGCACCTGCCCTCTCTTCGATCCCTTTCTATTGAAATGTATTCTGCAAACTATTCACAGCATGAAACTAGCTATAGAATAAAAACCCACATTGTTCATCTTGATCTTTTTATGATCTGCAGGAAAATATTGAAGGAACAGCAGTTGAATCACGCTAATAAAAGATTCAGCAGGCTATCCTGCAACGTTTCCCTATACTCTTAAAGATTGCACATAGCAATGATTTCTTTGCTAATGGAGGAAGGTATTGAAAAAGAATCATCCTAAGTTACTATTCACGTACATACTGTCCTCTAGGTGGAAACATGTAGGATCTTTCAAACACAAATTATTACAATTAGAAGGGTAAACTTCACAAACACTGAAAGCACCTATCTCTCCCATTCCACACTGAACCCCAAATGTGGCAATGTCAAAATAGCGTTTCTCATAAGTCTTGAGTGTAGGAAGCAAGAATCAAACTGCTGTCTTATTGATTCATTTGTATATATTGCTTTCCACCCAAGCAAATGCTTTGATGATCAACGCTTTCAGGCATCGCACGCAATTGAAGCACATGCTGGGAGATGGGGGCAAATCACATGGATGGTTTTATGTGGGTAAATGGGAGGTGGGTCATAAGGTGGAATTGCACATTCAGGAAGCTGCTGGTTAAACTCTGTTTAAAAGCAGATGGCTATAATCTAAATTTATACTTCTGGCTCACGCTGTGGATTATTTGCTTATATAAATAGTGAAAAAAACTCAATAGCAACAGGAGAATTTATTCTCACTCATGCCCATTCTACCTCTCTGCCAACTAAATGTGAAGAAACAACTTCCTGCTGCTTCAAATTAATAGTTTAAGAAACTGAAGTATTTTAATTTTCCTTTTTTAAAAAAAATAGACCATTATTCTATAGCTCATTCTAATGACATTTAATGGATTCCAGAAATGGATCCCAATACCCCTTCTTATAGAGAAATAGAAGAGAAATTTGATTATAGTAAGACTGAATGAACAGATTGCAATTATCTGTATAGTTTTGCACTTTTCTAAATTTCACAATGCAGGGACTTGATAAAATAGTATATGTTAGGAAAATATTATATTAATCATGACAATTTGTTGTTTATTTGTATGCCACATATCTCTCAATAACTTAATGATTCACAACAATCAAATAATTGATAATAAAATCAATAAAAATAAAGATAAATTAAAATGTACATATTAGAGATGTTATTAAAGTAGGAAAGAATGTATTGAAAAGAGGGCCAATTTCATATGGTTATGTGTGCTTTAACATGCACACATTAAAAACATTCAGGATTTCAAATACAGGGAGTCCTCAGTTTACAACAGTTCATTTAATGACCATTCAAAATTATAACGGTGCTGAAAAAAGTGACTTATGACCGTTTTTCACACTCATGACCATTGCATCATCCCCATGGCCATGTGATCAAAATTCAGATGTTTGGCAACTGGTTCATACTTATGACCGTTGCTTGTCCCAAGGTCATGTGATCACCTTTTGCGACCTTCTAACAAGCAAAGTCAATGGGGAAGCCAGATTCACTTAACAATCATGTTAGTATCTTAACAATTGTGATGATTCACTTAACAACTATGGTAAGAAAGGTCGTAAAAGGTCATAAAATGGGCAAAACTCATTTAACAACAGAAATTTCCTCGCTTAACAACATAAATTTCGGACCCAACTGAGGTCGTAGACAATTTAAAAAGAAATAAGAAACTGTTTTAAAACTGATACAAAGTGAAAAGGCTATCTGTAATAGAAAGCAAAACCATCCATTCCTAGTTGATACGTTATAACCTATCCTACACAGAGAGAATTGTGAAGCCTGGAATTTTATTTACAAAAGTGCTATGATGATCTTAAGACTATAAAAAGTAGGCTGGAAAAAACATGGAGTTGAATAGTTTGAAAATGGCAAATGGACGTGTTAGCAGCATGCCAGCTACAGTGTTGTAAGTATTATTGTGTGGTTATGACCGATCATAATTTAAATTTACAAGTTTCCCATTCCATTCACTAACTCCTAACTTTTGCAGAGCGGCACCAAGGAAAGTAGCAATATAGAGGGCACATATGATGATGAGTATGTATCATGTCTTGCTATATATAGGTACATGTACTGGTGCCAATGTACAATTTAAATGTCACCACAGCAGGAAATCCAAAGGAACACTAAGGAAATAATTGTACTAAAAATTATATTATTGCAAAAGTGGAAAGGTACTAGAATAAATATAGCTGGTGAGGCAGGAAAGTAACTAATGAAAACTGTTCTAATGGTCAAGCTTCCGATTTAGAAATCGGACGGGCGAAAAAAGTCTAGAATTTAAACCATGGAGCACAGACTTGGATAAGATTTTTATTTTTATATGTTGCAGTGGGCAAAGGCAGTGACTAGATGGCTTCATTCTTGTCCCTGGTAAAGGAGCTAATCTTGGTATATTGTCTCTGGGAGCCTTCTGCCAGTAAGACAATTCCTGAACGAAGGGTTAAGAATCTGGAAAGTCAGGATTTAGTTGTATCAGTATCAGTATGTTGCGTGGCAACTGAGGTGTTGATTGAGGAAGAATAAATGGAAAATCACAGAGGCCAAATTTACTCTTATTGCAGCATTCTGAATGAGGGAAGTCTCCCCTGTTGTGCTAAAAATGGATAGCAACAAAGTGATAGGAATAAAGCAATTGCTTTATTTATTACATCTGAAATATGCACAAATCAAGACAACAGTCTTTGGCTGTGATAATAGCAACTACAGAGGGGTGAAAACAGGTAAGGCTATGGTCTAAACTCTGCCCTTTTGTGTGGGTATTGATATTGCATGCACATAGAAAAGTTATAACCTTGATGCTCTTACTTGTTTTGACTTCCTCTGAGAATGCCACTGGCAGTTGATTTTCTAAAATCTTGACTATTTCTTAAATGAAAGTATTGTGCAACCAACATAACTTGCTTACTTATCTCTAATCATAAAACAAGGCAGATAGAAAATGGTTTCAAAATAAGTAAATATAAGAAGCTTTCAGAGTGCATCTGACCCATGTATTTGCTGAACCTATTGACTACAAAGGATAATACCATTCACACTTTATTTGGAAAAGAAACTAATTATACTGGCACATATCTTTAAGACAGATATTATTTGTGTAATTTAGAAATACACAATTTATTTCTGTAACCCAGACTGGTGCTCCAAATAGAGAACATGGCTTATCATGATCATCAGTGCCATTTCCAAATATCCCACACACAGAATATTTATTCAGGCAATAAAGCTTTATATCATTGCTCCTTTTGAAAGTTTACATTGAGCCAGCTATCAAATGAAAATTTAATCTGAAACACATGAAATGTTAGTTGTGGAGTGGAGGGGGAAAAAAAACTACAGCAAAAAATTATAGCAAAGAAAATTTTTGCCTTCTAGTTCATCCAAACAATGTTTTCATCATTCTACAATGCAATTGGATTTTATACTCTGGGCCCCATATTTTAAAATGTGCACCAGTTTTCACAACTGATAGTCTGTCCCCTTGAATATTTGCTTCAAAAGGCTTGTAGTCCATCTGAACCAAGCTCTACTCCTGGAGCTGAGTAGCCCAAATTCTTTGTCAACCTCCCCCCCCCCCCATGCCCTTCAATTTTCTCTGGAAAGCTTTGTGTCACTGTGCTTGCAGCAAATATGAATACACACACACACACAACTACAAAACTGTGCTGTGTCTTCCAAGATCTGCGTTCTGAAAATGCAAATGAGGCTACCATGGCACTAATCTTCAGCATGCATAGCATCTCCAGCCCAACATTCATACCTTTAAAACCAAACATAGATAGCAAACTGTTCAAGGGGACAATTAGAAGCTTCACTGAAACAAACAAAAATGAAAACATTGTAGTTTTGCCGTGACTTCTCTGAAGTCAAGCTGGCCCTCCTAATTTGCCCATAGACTCTCTGTTCTTTTTCTAATGTCCTTCCTATCTTTGTTCCATAACATATGGAATACATGTAACAGCAGTATTTGTTCCATAAGTTCCAATAAAACGTGAAAGACACTTGAGCATCTTCCCTTGTGAAGGTCAGCATACACATCACACAGAATCTTGATGATTCTCTTAAAGGTATTATTTTAAATTACTTGCCATCCCTACCCCTGCAAATAAAAAATTATCCAGGGTTTCAATGTATGCATAATTGACTTTTCCTGTACGCCTATGGTTGCAGTGGAGTAGACAGCCACTTAGTAATATACATTATATGTGACCTTTGGCATATGAACAATCTTTAGTTTTATTTCTTAGCTATTGTTACTAACATCGCAGGGCACCTAATTCTATGAAGAAATGCCACTTAATTTTTGTTTCTCACCTATTCTTTTGTATTTTAGAGGTGTCAGATTTTCAAGAATAAATCCTACCTTGTCACTGTCTACTGTATTCTGAGAAGTCCTGGATGCAATTGAAATTGTGTCAGGCTGACTACTCCCATCTCCTTGGCTGTCGGCATCTTCTCCTCCCTCTCTGCAGAGGAAAAAACAAGAAGAAATTTCTTGAATGAATTTGAAAAGTGTTCAGGCATGCACAGTGTGAAGAAGAAGTTCACACATGTGTTGCAACTTAGCCTGTAATTTAGAATGCTGATGACATCCCTACAGTGAGGTTAGTGCATAATAACCACTTTTGCTCTTTAAAACTGACTATTCCAGGTTTATATAGTGACAGCAACATATCTCAAAATAGCTCCATAATGAATGTGGCAGGCCAATGACCTGTTCTGCTTGGATTTCTCACTTAACCAAACCCAGTCAACTAAATTATAGCCTAGCTGTTTTGCAAAACTGATGTCAATTCCTCAGTTCTCATGTGTTAAATGATGAAGCTATCAAAGTTTGAAAAATATAAAATATGAACAAACTAATTTATTCTCCTTTTAAAATATTTCTAATAATTTGAAACATTATGGACTATTTTCCAGTCTTCATTCCAATTTCTGCTTATAAGATGCTACTGCAAGGAACTTCAATGCTAGAACTTAAAAAAAATTAGAGGACATGAATCTTTTAAATTGTATGTTATCAATGATCTAATCAATACAGACTATTAATACAACAACTTCTAGGGAAGGTTAGCATCTCCTCGTGTGTAAGTACTCATGGGCCATTGCTTTAACCTCATTTTAATCCTACCAAAATGAAGTACATAATCTGGATCCAAATAGATGGACAGATATAGACAGAAAGAAATACACAGACAGATCTGACTAAGCATTACCTCAAGAAACATATCTTTATAAGCTAAAAACTATTTTCACCAATTATATTCCCCAAGCACTGCTCAGGAAGTCTAAACTGATCTACAAAGTGCAAAAGTTCTTATATATCTTATACTGGTGTAGTTCATTAAGCTATGATCTGGTTTAGTTTTTGTGTGTGAGAGGCTTATCGTGGTATATGGATCTACTTATATTGTTATTCAGCAATGGTTTAAATCCAGATTGAATTTATAGTGCAGATCCAGACTTTCTGTGGCAAAACAGTTGTTTTATTATAGAACATTCACAAAATGATTATTACCTCTTACTGTTGTTCCTTTGCTTGGCTGGGGTTTTGGGGAGCTGGATTGGCTCTTTCAAAGCTCCTTTTAAATGTATCATCCTTTCTTGTATCACTTCTCGAATATTTTTAATCCATTCTTGTTTAGTTTCAATATTGGTTGCCTAAATATTTGAACAGAAAAGGCAGAAGATGGAATTGCAGTATTTCTCAAGTAGGGCCCTGTATTTTGCCTTTTTTCAAAAGTTGCTTTCATTCATCTGTCTACATAATAGAACAGTTTCTCTGATAAGACAGCAAAACGTCATGTGCTAAAAGTACATTGCTAGTAAAAGAAAGGCAGATAAAGATAAAATAGTATATGTATTTTGTGTGTGATGTATAATATGACACAACCCAATCCAACCCAACCCAATGTGGTATACACAGTTTCTCAAACAAAGCCTCTAAAATGATGGAGCTTGGTAAAATGACCCTAACCCAGTGGTGGGCTCCTGCTGGTTCGCACTGGTTCTCAAACCATATCTTAATTTTATGAGCAGTTTGGAGGTTCTTGGAAGAAATCTTTTCCCACTTTACAGGGCTAATCCTGTAAGGAATGCAGGAAGGAAAGATTCTAGTGTGCCTGTATTTCTAGCCTAATCCTTATCTTAATTGCTGCCCCTGCTGCTTTAAGTGTTTTCAGAAACTGCCTCTGGGTTAAGCTTTGTTACATTGTAACAGCCTTAATGGGGGGGGGGGTTGTCTGTTTCTTTGGAGTTCCCCTACCCCTGGAATTTTTTTTGTGATACTTTTATTCCTGGGGCTTGAACAGCTATTTACAGAAGGATTGGCATAGCCATAGAAGAAATGGCTGAGAGGCAGGTATTGCTGAAAAGGAAGATATTCAGACAGAATGGTTTAGCTTTCCATGACAGCTGTGACTCATTGATCTTAGTGTGTATTCCCCCATTTCTAATCTAATGATTGGTATTGAGGGCAGCTTTTTGCAAGCAAAGAAGCTTTTTGTACTTTTGTACAGGTAATCCTTGAGTTACAACAGTTCATTTAGTGACGATTCAAAGTTAGAATGGCACTGAAAAAAGTGACTTATGACTGTTTTTCACACTTACGACTGTTACAGCATCCCCATGGTCAGGAGAGGCCGGGCAAGGCTTAGTGCCCCTCGATGTGAGTGACATCAAGTTGGCCACACCCCCTCAGTCACATGACCACCCAGCCATGCCTACCCAGCCGGTCATTAGGGCAGAGAACCGGTTGTTAAATTATTTGAAGCCCACCACTGCCCTAACCTAAAAAAAACCCCAAAAACATTAGTACTAAGAAAGCTATTTATCATATGATAGTTTTTAAAGAAATAATTATAAAGAACATTTCCATCATATAACTTCTGCTATGATCAGTGTGTTGTTTGCTTCACACTGTGTTAAAACAGTAGATCATTTCAATCTAATCTAATGAATTTTAGGATTATTTCCTTCCAAGATATATATGACTATATACATTATAATGTTACATGTTTTAATGAGGCCTTCCCCTAGTGATAGTTTTAAAAAACTATTGTTTAAAAATAGTTTTAAAACTATTGTTAAAAACCACTAGGGCAAATTGTGCAAAACATGGTGAAAAAACATTGCTTATGTATAAAACCATGGCATATCTTGACCTGAGTATATAGCCATGACCATATACTGGCTTACAGCCAGTTAAACTTAATTTAAAACAAAGAGAAGAACTAGAGTAAGATTAAAAATGAAATCTGAATCCTTGATGAAGATAGCCTCGGAAGTGGGAGCAAATTAGCAGCTGAAGGCTACTTCCTAATATATGATGTATATATTGTTATATGTAGGCTTTGGTGCCTGATATATAGGATGTTTGCTGCAGGTTGAACAAATGCATTCTATGGTTTACCCAATGAGTTTGATCTAGTGTGTATGTGGTAACTAAAAAAGATTAATTGATATAAGGTGTGGTAAAAAAACCCCACCATTCAGATGATGGCTGCAACAGTGCAGTCAAAACTACACATGGATTTTGTGCGCAGAGCTGTTGTGGTACTTTGACTTTTTTGACTGTATTCTGCAGATGCTCCTGAGTGAATGAAATATATTGTGTGTGCATTTCAAAGGCAAATATGGAGGTTTTGGGAGGGAAGGGGCAAGGTTTATTGATAAATAATGTGTTTATTGGGAAAAAAAAGATTGACTAATGGCATTCAAATAGCATTATGTGCCCTGATATATGAAGTGAAGCTTGCATTGCTTATGAACGCATGGCATGTGTGTATAAACCACCTCACCTTCTATATCTACTATATACACTTGTCCCACGGTTTCATATATTGAGTAGCAAGTAAGTTACTGTGTAAATTCAATTGAATGGGAAAAGGACCCAGGTTGTGATTATTGATCTCGAAGTTTCTACTGAAGAAAAAAAATTATGAAGCATTGGAGATAGAGGAAAATAATTTTGGAGACTTACTTTTAACACTGTTTTGTTATCCGAAGAGGGGGTCCGTCCAGACCACAAGGCAAACTTGCATGGATCTCCTTCCACATGCTCTGTTACTCCCAGTTCTGAGGTCTGTAAGGAAAGAAGAGATGGCTGAAACTGATACTTTCATGAATTTTTGAATGATGTTCAGAGTGAGTTTACCTATAATGGCAAAGTACATTTTTAATTACAAATTTAATAATAGAGACATTTTTTAGTTTTTTCATGTCTCCATTAACCATTCCTACTTTGGTAAAGTACCATAAAATGAATCAACGTAAAGTATGATCATATAGAATCAAACAGAAAACTTGATTTATCTTCCACCCCCAGCATAATAAAGGTTCTAAAGCCCATAAAAATCCTTGCAGACTTACCAGTAATTTATTCTTGTAAACATATTTAGTATGTCCTGTAGAATCTTTTATCTCTTTGCTGAAAACTAGAGAGATTTCAAAGAGAAACAAGTGTCTCTCACGACCCTTCCGGATGAGAGATTTGGGATCCCATACTTGGAATGAATCCTGAAGAATCAGTTCTCCCTGAACATCCAAATTTTCATCAAATCCTGTGATAAATATAAACCAAAATGAAAAAAGTAAACCCTTATAACATTGGTTTCAAAAGCCCACACTCAATCCACGGCTCGGTAGTACAGAGCTCGACGGAAGAATGGTCTGTCTCAGAATATTAGAGGGCCTACTTGGAATGTGCATCCAGGTGAGACTCAGAGTTATGTTGAAGGAATAACAGCTGTTTGCCATTTGGATGTAAATTCAAAGGAATTAAAGGTCAAAAAATATATATTATGCAACGAGGGAGAATGGAAATAGCAAATTGGTGTCCAAGGAGGATTCAGGTACTCCTTAAAATGGATAAATCTCCTTAAAACTCCTTAAAAGGGACATGGTGGCTCAGTGGCTAAGACCCTGAGCTTGTCAGTCGAAAGGTCGGCAGTTCATTGGTTCAAATCTCTAGTGGCGCATAACGGGGTGAGCTCCCATTACTTGTCCCAGCTTCTGCCAACCGAGCAGTTCGAAAGCACGTAAAAAATGGAAGTAGAAAAATAGGGACCACTTTGGTGGTAAGGTAACAACATTCCGTGAACCTTCAGCATTTAGTCATGCCAGCCACATGACCTCAGAGACATCTTCGGTCAGCATTGGCTCTTCGGCTATGAAACGGAGATGAGCACTGCCCCCTAGAGTTGGGAATGACTACCGGTAGAACATTTGTGTGAGGAGAACCTTTACCTTTACCTAAAGTGGATAAAGTTTAACAACTGGAAATGTGTAAGGGCACACTTAGGTATTTTTTAAAGGAAGGCCCTAAGAATGCGTAATGTAGTTCATGACATGAACATTCCTAATGCTTTTTGCAAATGGATGCAGGATGTTCCAAACACTGAAGGTGTTTAAGAAGAGATTAGACAACCATTTGTCTGAAATGGTATAGGGCAGGGCTGTCAAACTCCTGGCCCACAGGCCTGATGCGTCACGCCCTGGCTAAGCCCATGCCCAATTTAGCGAAGGGGAAAAAAGTCACTATATGTCACGTGATGCTGCTGTGATGATGCGAGTTTGACACCCTGGTATAGGGGTTCCTGCCTGAGAAGGCGGGGTGGACTAGAAGACCTCTGAATAACTCTGTTATTCCTCATAGTTATTCATTATTAACTACTTCATAGTTATCAGTAAGAGATAAATACACATCAGCTTTATATCTACAGTCTGTCCTATCCATGCCCGTTCTCTTCCGTGTAGATTAATATTTACTTACCTTCCAGCATGCTTACGTGCATGGCATCATTGGCTTTCTTAGGGACACTGAGCATCACTTCCAAACCATCCTTCAGTTCTCCTTTTCCTTCTTCACAGCATGTTAAAAGCTCCTGGAAAAAAAATGTATAAACAAAATAAAACCAAATACCTGGATAAGTTTGTTTCCTTGTGATTACAGCCAATCAAGTCATTTGCAGGATGTAAGTTGGTTTCTTCATAGCTATGGCAATTGTCAAATACCTGACTGTCTTTTTATATACTTCAGGAACTGTGACAGCCAAGAGACAGCAAGTTCTCTTATTAAAGCAGCTGCAACAGTTTCATAATTAAGGGGTTATTAAGTCTGAATGCCAAATTGTGTGAAAAGGACTATGTAAAATAAAACTGTCTGGTTCAACACTCGCATTTTATAGATTGCGTACCGAAGTGTTGTTTCAGTTCCCCTAATAACTGAGAAGATTTCCATGGAAAATTTGATACGATATACTTAATATTTTACTTAACTAACCAGGATAAGTGGTCTTTAACCCAAGAAGGTTTGGAAGAGGGATTATTTTAATTTCCATGAAGGTCAGTATCAAGGATATGTTACTTAAATTCTATATTACTAAAGTAAATAAAACTGAGAGAGTGTAAATAATGAACCAAAAAGTCATGTTATATAACATCTAGATCAGTGACTTTTTTTCAGGAACTGGATAAAAGTCACCCCAATAGTCAAAGTATCTTTCCAAGAATTTGAGATGATAGAACTTTATACAAGCGCCTTTGGTTGCAAGACTTGATTCCAACTGAAGCAAAGTAGTATCGTTACTGTTAGTTAACCCTGCCATCCATTGGAAAGTAGAGAGAGAAAGTTATATATGTAGACAGTTCTGTGCAATACCTACAGTAGCTTCTCTGCCTTGTCAACCTAGGCTTGCCAATCCTGGCTGAAACACCTTGCCTGTTAAACTGGGCCTTAAATTACCACCTACTATTCATCCTCAGATCATTTAAATAAGGCAGCAACCTGCTCAAGCCCAGTAAAATGTTTTAATACCTTCCTTCTCTGTTATAACTTTGATAGAGCCTTCCCTCTTTACTTGTCCAATAACTGTTGAAGGAGAAAATGACCTCTCTGAGCCTGGATCCCTTTATTAGACTGAGCAATCCCCCAATGTCTTCTCTACATGCCTCCCTCTTACATAATTCCAACTGATCCTTCTACTCAACCTCCATCCCAATTGGCTTATCTTCTTCTTTCTTAATCAGCCAAGTCCCTACTTCCTATTTTGGCTTCAGCATTTCTGAACTAGTATTATCCCAGGAAGCAGGATCTAATCCTTTTTCTAATTGAATATCCTTCCTTTGACTTAACAGGCTGAGGCAGGACATCAGCTTCCACAGAAGGAGCACCACTCTTAGCATCCACAGGAACAGCAGTACCCTCAGACTTTTCCATCTCTAATACAGACTATAAACTCTGGTTCAATGTCTTCTTTCTGAGGCCAATATTCTGGATAGTGCCTGCAGGGTATGAGATATATGTGGATCAAATTTTCTCCCTGTAGAGGTGGTCCTTGATTTATGACCACAATTGAGCCCAAAATTTCTGTTGCTAAGCAAGATTAATTGAAGTTTGCCTCATTTTATGACCTTTCTTACCACAGTTGCTAAGTGAATAATTGCAGTTACCGTGTTTCCCCGAAAATAAGACAGGGACTTATTATCTTTTGACTCTCAAAATAAGCGCTTGGCCTTATTTTCAGGAAGGTCTTATTATTTTTGAGGTGCAGGAGGCAACAAGCTTGGTCACTTCATGGCTGCTGCTGACACAGCCACTCGTCAGCTGTTCGCCCTTGAGGCCATGCACATGCTTCTAGCCATGCTTCCCAGGACTTTGCACCATACCGTCGGCCCGGCCACGCTGCTGCGACCGGATGTCCCATCACTGTCGCCTCCCTGTTCTTTGTTAATGGCTTTTGCAGTGGCCATTAGCATAACAGAAGGGGCATGGTGGCTAGGGTTGTGGGAGCGACCATTAGGTAAGGGCATGTGGGTGCATGGGGCATGTTCCCCCCTCCCTTCCCCCCCTCTGGCATCACCTCCTCACCCCATGTTGTTTGCATGGCAAGCAACCACAGGAAATGGCGGGCACCGACTGGGCATGTGGTTAAATATTTTTGGGGAGGGCTTATTTTAGCACATGTGCTCAAAAGCCTGATTGAGCTTATTATCTGGGGAGGTCTTATTTTTGGGGAAACGGTATTAAGTTACTAACATGGTTGTTAAACGAATCTGGCTTTCCCATTAACTTTGCTTGTCAGAGGGTTGCAAAAGATGATCACATGATCTTGGGATACTGCAACCATCATAAATATGAATCAGTTGCCAAGCATCCAAATTTTGATCACATGATCACAGGGATGCTGCAACAATCAAGTGAAAAAAAATGGTCATAAATTAGTTTTCAGTGCCATGGTAACTTTGAACGATCACTAAACAAATGGTTGTAAGTTGAGGACTATCTAATGCCCATTCTTTTTTTCATTTTCATTAGCAAAACTAATAGGTCTCCTTGAATTTGAGGCAATTCCACTATTGTCACCAATTATTGCAGGGTGGATTTTTTTTTGAGCCACCAATAATCTGGTTGAATCAGACTCAATCGGCAAAAAGCATTTGAAATTTAGATGGTTAGATTTTTGTATCTCCCTTTATTGGTGGTGGTGGTGGGGTGAAGATATTTTTATTTTATATAAAAAGAAAGCTTACAAATTAGAAAAGGAATGGTAAATTAATAAATATATTCAACTAGTTCAGAAATTAATCTTAATAAAGCCATTTTTTGTTTTAACCATTTATTTTCTATGTGCTATTTATTTGTACATTCTTTAATTTTACACATTAAATATATATTCTCAGATCTTTCTATTCTATATGCCTCAAATACATTTGTTTATTGCTGACATTTATATTTCTGGGATCTAAACCTCTGAACTGCTGCTGTTTATATACCTACATGTCTTTTTTTTAAAGAAATCAGTTTGTATTTCATCATTTTTAGTCTGTTTCCGTTCTGTCAAAGTTACTTTTTTCCTTCCTCTTTTCAGCTTTTTTCTCCTTGGCTTGGCTTCTTGACCTTTTTTTCCTCTTTTGAATCTTGGCTCCAGCTGAGGAAAATGGCTTGAAGACTTTTTATCTGATACCTCTCTGAGAGAAGGAAATAAACTCATTTTTCTCTCTAGTTTTCTCAGCTGCTGCCTTTTTTCTTATTGCCTCTTTCTCAGTGGGGTTAACCAGCCTTTGGTTTCATTCATTACTTTGACTCCTGGGCTTTGGCTGCATTTCTTCATGAGCTTTTTGGCTGCCAAACCAGCCATCTTGTCTTCCTCTTCTTCCTCTTCCCTGCCTCCTCCCAACACTTCTGCTTGATTGGCAGCTGCGTTATCCTGGCAATGGAGGTGGGGCAAGAAAAGAGTAGGAGCAAGAAACACAGGGGCTCATAATCTCGACAGTTGATCCTTCTACATCATCTTGGACATCCCCTTCAGAGGGGCTATTCAGCAGATTTTGACAGGTTCTAGAGAACCGGTAGCGGAAATTTTGAGTAGTTCGGAGAACCAGCAAATACCACCTCTGGGCTGGCCCCAGAGTGGGGAGGGTATGGGGATTTTGCAGTATCCTTCTCATGGAATGGGGTGGGAATGGAGATTTTGCAGTACCCTTCCCCTGCCACGCCCACCAAGCCACGCCTACAAGCCTCGCCCACAGAAACGGTAGTAAAAAAAATTGAATTCCACCACTGATCCCCTTTATAAATATAGGTAGTCCTCAACTTACAACTGTTTATTGAGTGACCTTAGTATGAGGTATGTAAATACATATGAGAATAACAACAAAATCAATCGCATACCTTTAATAAAAGTTGATACTTTGTAATCCTCTGGACAGGTTTTATCAAATATGAGGAAATGGAGTTGGCCAGACCATGCCTTTGTTGAATTTCCTTAAAAAAAAAAAAAAGCAAAAACAACGCTAAATATTCCCAAAAGATGATAAAACAGATAACCAGAATGCAACAAAAAAGGTTTGCAGATTCTGTAGCAATTTAAAAATCCTCAAATAATTAATTTTAATGGCAAACTATCTCGACTGAGCAGGGTTTTTTTTGGAGCTAGCAATCATTCTATAATTTTTTTGATAAAAAAAGTATGTGATAGAGAAATTTTGTAACTTCTTCTCTTTTTCCCATGGTCATTTAGAAAGAACCACTTGATGCAAGTATGTTGATGTTCTTTAAATGCCTTAGGATCTGGAGCATATCTCTGATGCGCAATATGCCATAGAATCTGATGCCATCTTTTTTTGAGCCAAAACTCTTTATGAACCAAAACCAAAGTTGAGTTAATTTAAATTAACTAGTTATTATGATCAATTTTGTTTCTTTCATTAAAATCAGTTGGGACAAATGGCCCCAACTGATCTAGTTTTTTCCTTTACTGCTTTTTTCCCCTTCTTCTTCACCGCATTGAATGTTAAGATACACTTTAATTTCTGTATGGGGGAAAAATTCTTATCATTTTTAGACAAAGGGCTCAGGGAGCACATAGGGCAGATACATAACAGTCCTAAATTAAATCTGGCCCCAGCTAATATTTAAAATAGGAAAAGGCTCTAAGAGTTACAGTTCAAGAACTTCCAGAGAATCACTATTGGCTCACCTCTGGTTGTTAGGCCTCATGATTCACCACTGGGTATTATGTTCTATGGTCTTTGGGGATTTTCTCTTGTCAGCTGCCTCCTAAATTTAAGACTTCTGTGATCAGCATGGACAAGTTTAACTTGTTTTTGTGATCAATTAACAACCTAATTTACTGGCTATCTTGCTGAGAATTATAGTTACAGTTACAGGATTATTACAGTTAATAATCCTCATCCATGAGATGAGTGAGACACAGAAGAAAATTCTGCAAACATGAATGCCAATAAAGTGAACTTGGGTGCCTTGTTCCCTTTAGTATTAGGCCCTCTGCTGGTTAATGCATTGAACTATCCTATATATAGTTGATCAAGGTAACAAGGAGAATTACAAAAACCCTATTTCTATAGAATCTTGTTCAATTAAACATTAAAACACCCATCTTCTTTTTCTTTTCTTCCTTTAGTTGAAATGATTGAACCAAATGTGGTTCTAGTCCAAGGTAAGATTTGAGTAAAGTAATATGAAATCTCTTCTGAATTGAGCTTGGTTTTGGATGACGTGCTTTTCTTGCAAATAATATTAAAGTTGTTGGCTGCTGCCCTTCTTAATTTTTTTTAAATTCTCAATTTGGTGTGCCATTTTTATATAGGGTAGATTAATAATTATGCTAAACAGAGTAGCTAAAGTAAACATCTGTCTTGTGTACCAATACCTGATTGTTATTCAATGCAACGAGTAAGAACATCTTGTCCCTATTTGGGATTAGAGGCAAGAAAGCACTAGAATGTTTAATGGAACAAACAGAAGAAAGGGAAGGGGGGAAAAAATGAAAAGTACCCGTATTGCTTTGGAATGCAATTTTTACATGAAACTGTCCTTTTGTAATTCCTCTTTATGGCAGAGAATTGGGAGTTGGTCACAAAAACCTACTGTTTATCTAATTTAGCCTTGAATCATAATTACTAATTACTCGATATTATTTTTTAAAAATAATCCACACTCTTAAATACTGCGATACAGACTAAAATATTCCCAGGTGATTGAGATGCATTTGCATTGTAAATTTTCAATTTAATTAATACTCCAATGAATAGGCAGTTCTATTAATTACTGAAACAGACAGGCCTGGATTGAAAAACTATAGGGGAAGTGCAAATGTATCATGGCTAGTTACTTTTTCAAAAAGGACTTGGTTGCAAGAATGCAACAAAGAATTTAATAGCATATGACCATCAGAATAATCTTAATTTTACCTAATTTTTTCTATCTCCCTAGCAATTAGCATAATTATTTTGTCTCAGACAAATGCATTTTTTCCCTAGCCACTGCTATGATTTCCGCTGTAGAATCTGGTCATGCAACTATTTGCACAAATGAAGCAGTAAACCCTCAAAAGGAAGTGACACTCCATCCTAAGCTATTTTGCTCATGCTCAAACATTTATAGGCAAACCCTTGAAATCCTTGCAACCTGGCCGAATCTAAACTAGAGTTCTCATAAACTGTTTTGGACAATTTTCTTGAGGGATTGCAAATGTGTGAAAAAGAACCATCCAAAGTAATTTTTTTCCCCAGAAGAAAAGGTGAATTTATACTTCACTGATATTGCTAGCTTCTTTCAATCTGAAAATCACAGAATATATTTGGTCCTTTTCTAAGTCAAGCAACAACTACAGCAATCTAAGTGTTTTCTACCTGTAACATTACACATGGTCTTAGATACACCCAGCAGAATTCAAGATTTCTTTGTCGCAGGCAGTAATGGGGGGGAGGGGGGGATCAAATCACAGATTTATTCAAAAGAAAAAAGGAAAGTGGTGAGAGAAAAGATGGGAACCAAACAGCAGCACATATCTCTTTCTAAGTAAGAGGAACAGAAGATTGTCCTTACTTCAAAGAATGTTCCTGCGTGCTCTAGGATCAATTGGCTGGAATCAGGTTTGTTTTTACAGTAGGTAACATACATCTGAAACTTATCCGCCTGAAAAATTAATATTAAGAGGGAAAGAAAGGCAAGATTAGGAAATGCGGTTGGGCTATCCATTTGGCTTCCGCTGGAATGTTATAAATCCATCTCTTTTAGATGGATATATTTCAGATTAGTAAAAATGTTTATTTAGCTTCAGAAAACAGTATGACATACAAGGAAGGAATAGACATGATGAAATCACTTAGCACTTTGAAAATCTTACCCATTGTAGCTACTGACACTCTTTAAAGTCGTCTTTTTTTTTTTTAATTCCCCCCTGGCCATGGAAATACAGCCAGTACAACTCATAGTAGGAGTTAATCAGAATTAATTAGATTAATAAATGATATTTCCCTAAAGTCCCTCAATCCAAGTTTTGTAGTAACATATGGCTTCTGCCCAGTTTCAACATTTTGCAACATGTATATCTATATCATAAAGAACTAGAACACAGGAAGGATTATAGTTCATTTCAGTAGGTCTCAATGAAGAACAAAATAAACGATGCCATTTTATTCCTTTCAGCAATATCCTGTATTTCTCTGACAAACTTCCTGGCTTGAAATGATTCATCTAATATTCTAACTCACTTATATACTGCACTGATCTCATGAACGTTTGGCAGCAGGAAGATGTTTTATGATGAGTTATACCTACCAATGGGCAATCAATGATTTAAATGAATAATATAATTACTGTTTAAGAAAAAAGACCTTAATTCAACAAAGTACAATCCGCTCAGATTTGCTCAAAGAATACCAGATGTCTCCTGGAACAGTTTTAAAAAGTCAAGGTAACAGCCACAATGGCTGAATCTCATGCAATGTACATAGAAAATAGAAAACCTTTAATCACAAAGTTGCAGCTATTATCTTGACTTTTGTGATATTAGCCATGACTGCTCCTGAAGAATACCTTAAGTTTCAGGAATGTATAAGAATAAGCAGGGTTTGGGAGACAGGAAAGGAATAATTCAGTCTGTTATCATGATTTTATATCAGAAAAGAGTGAATATAATATACCATGTTGGTCTCTTCAAAAGTGTACAAAACCTACATACAAATGTACAAAACCTTCAAAAGTAAAGAATAATATGTTTAGACTTATTACCCAGGTGACAAAACAGTGACCAACATCTTCAGGAAGTTGTTCGTATTTTTCCAGTTCTTTCAAAAAAATACTGGAAAGAAATGAAAACAAAGGCAGAAATTAGCCACAGTATATTTTCTTTACTGGGGAGCCAAAATGGGTATTAGGCAGTGGTGGTATTCAGCCGGTTCTATCCCTTTGGAAGAACCGGTAGCGGCGGCAGAAGGAGGTTCCGCCCACCCGCCCAGATGTAATCACACTCTGTTTTTGGCACTGCGCATGCGCAGAAGGTCCTGTGCATGTGCAAAGGTGGCACGAGTGAGCAAAGGACGCGCACTCACATTTGTGAACCGGTAGCAAAGATAAGTGAATACCACCCTTAACCTTCCCAATGCTTTTTTCATCTTTTACTCCTTTATTGTTTTGCATGAGAGGTAAATGGGCGATAATGCTTATGCTATCGAACAGATTCTCTTTATGGGATCGACATTCTGGTCAAAATTTTATTTATGTTTATTTATTTTTTTCAGTACTGCAGAACCTGTCCCATTCTTAATGACCCTGAGGGAGCAAACCACAGAATCAAAGCAAACATTTATTTTTAAAAGGAGTATACAATATAGGAAATATCTATCTCAGGGACTGCTTCTCTCCACTTGTTTTTGTCCATCCGGTTTGGTCCAGCAGGGTTGATGCATCCTGGTTTCTGTCATCTTCCAAGAGTTGGAAGAGACCTTGGAGGACTTCTCATCCAGCCCCCTGCTCAGGCAGGAAACCCTGTACCATTTCAGACAAATGGCTGTCCAATCTCTTGTTTAAAAAAACTTCTGTGCTGGATTGGAACCTCCTTAGTTCTAGGTTGCTTCTCTCCTTGATTAGTTTCCATCCACTTCTATTTGTCCTGCCTTCAGGTGCTTTGGAGAATAGACTGACCCAACAGAATGACCTTCCGCTCCACCCCCAAGATTCATGTAGCTCCCACCCTAATGTTATTCAGGAAACTATTGAAGATCTGATTGTCCTCCCAGACCTTGGGACACCATGAGTTTTGCTTTGTTTTTGTTGTTGTTGTTGTTTGCTTGCTTTGTTTTGCTTTGTTCTTGTTTTGATTACTGTTCTTCCAGTCTATTGTATCTTTGATACTTTTTTAAAAAAAAAATGGTTCCTAGTTATAAGTTGTCAGAGTTGTCCAGGAGTCTATAAATATAACTTAATTGAATACACAAATTATAAAAAGCGATCACTCAAGGTCGCAGATGCCTTAAATGTAAACAGATGAAATTAAGGTAAATTTCATGCTAAAGTAAGACTCAATTCATTTTTATTTTGATCTGTCAACAGCTTAAACAGAATAGGATAGTATCCAACTGATGGGCAGCCTACTTCTCATGATACTTTACTCCTAGACCACCTGTAAGGAGATAGTCAAAGTTATGGGTTTATTAAATGTTTGGCTTTTGAACAGCTACTTCCACATAATTGTGCAAATAGAATTGCTTGCAGCTGTTGCCTAATATTCTTTATAGGGAATCCCCATTATGAGAAAAGAGATGCCATGACTTTTTAAAGCTCTATAGTAGATCATGTCAAAATTACCTACTCACTGTCAACATGGTACCTATGACTTATTCAATGAATCAACATAACAACAACTGTCAACAGCCAAGTATTAGTGTTTCTATGATGGACACAGAACCTCCATCATTAAAGTCAATTAGCCTAGATAAAATTCATTTCTAATCCTGTTAACTAGCAATTAATTTTCATCTGCAGCAATACAATTTAAGGCATTGAATGGAGTAGCTACCAATGACAAAATCAACACAGATTGGTGTGACAACTTCTTCTTCCATGTCGACTTCCAGACAGATCACTTATTTAGCAGAAGATAGTTTCGGCCTCCTGTACAGCCAAACATCATACTATACGTCTTAGTGGGAAGCATAATTATATGACACAGATACTGTCTCTATCTTGAGTATGATAGAACGTATGTCTCAGAAACAGTAGTGCCATGATCTTTTATATAGGAATTGTAGTTTAAATATTCTGTGATGTGAAACAAAACCATATCTCAATAAGTTTAGAAAACATACTTGTTATGGAAGTCATATATCTCCTGGATGTTTCCAAATATTATGTGTTCCTTGTTCAGAATCCCTGGTGGTATCTCCTCTACTCCACTTGTCATTTCCCAAAGGTAGGTCTAGAAAACAATGTTTATTGTATATTCATTTATTTTACAAATTTGAACAGTTCTTAAGCACAGAAAAAGTTATATATAGCCAAAAAGTTGCTATTTATTTTTCTTGGTAAAAGGACAGGTTATCTGAGAAAAGTTCAGTATACAAACACCATAAACCAGGGGTCCCCACCTTTCAGGCCATGGACCACTACTGGGCTGAGGCCCATTTAGAAGCATTTAGAAGCATGGTATGCGCATGTGTGTAGCTCCAGTTGCCCATGCAGTAGGCCCGCATGTCCACCACTTGCACAAATGGAGCTGCATGCGCATGCACGTACACACTGCTTGCACGGAACCATCCCCTCTCCCCCGCTGCTGGCCTGCAAAGTCGGAAAGGTTGGAGACCACTGCCATAAACTTTTCAATGGTGTGAATAATCTGAATAATTCAAAAGAAACTGCAGACCAATATTGTCACTCTCTTTTTTATCCTAAACACAGAGAAATGGGTCCTGTAGCAATTAAAAAATTGGACCAAGACCAGGCAGACTTAGAAGCAATTCTAGTTTCAGTTATGGAACCTCTCAAGGGAAGTTACCCCAAAGTACATTACAAGGTTTACTGGAAAAACCGGTGGAAGGGGCATTATATATACTGACTTGAATTCCTTGAGGAAAAAAAGGATATAATAATAAATAATTCAAAACTCTAGTAGTGAAGAAAATGTTTCAAATTCAAAGCACCAGCTCCAGAACATTTATTCTGTGTTCAAAACACAGGTGTCTAATTTTTTTTTAAAAAAAATTATTTTTATTTTTTTAAAATTTGATTTATATGCCGCCCTTCTCCGGAGACTCAGGGCGGCTTACAATGCGTTAAGCAATAGCCTTCATACTTTTGTATATTTATACAAAGTCAGCTTATTGCCCCCACAAACTGGGTCCTCAATTTACCCACCTTAGAAAGGATGGAAGGCTGAGTCGACCTAATTAGTCGAATTAGTCGAATTCGACTAATTAACCTAATTAGTTGAATTAGTCGACCTAATTGTTTGAGAAGTGTTTCAAGCTGACACACTTCTGTCTCAAATTTGAAATAATCTGCTTGGAGTTTACCACACTTCCCAAACAGTCAAAACAGCCCGTTCTGCGTAAGGAACAACTGCTTTAAATTCAAGATGGGGAATTTCGAATTTGAAATGTTTTGAACATCCTACAAAATCCTTTCTCCAATTTGGATGCCACGTATTTTCTCTCCTTCACTTACTCAGCTAGACAGTACAGTACAATACATCTACTGAACACGTAACACGCCAGTTTGATCACATCGTTTCTATTTATATTCCCCATTATAGTCTGTCATAAGTACCTGTTGTGAACAAAGCTTTGTCAATCATCCACAGCAGTGCTGGCTGCTTGAATATTACGTATTCTCATGAGGGAGAGAAGTTTTTGCTACATAGAGAGAAAGGTACCCCAGCCATTCCCACTCGTAGAGACAGAACATGCTTACTTTCTTTAAAACTAATGGAAGAATTCAAGCTGGAACAAACCTGCAGAAGGGTGGGAGTGTATCACCTGTTCCAAAGCCTCTGATTCAAGCTTGAAATCCCCCCACCTCAAAAAAATAGTGGGGGAATCCATCTACACTGGATTCTTGATGTTTCTGTGCTATTCTATAATATTCTTTATTTCTCTATACAAATTAAGAAATTGTATATAATTCCATCATTCATGCTTACTGAAAACATGTCTGAAAAGAATATTCTTGGGGGTTGTACCCTGTTTTCCCCAAAATAAGACATCCCCTGATAATAAGCCCAATCGGGCTTTTGAGCACATAGCAATAAGGCCAAGCGCTTATGTCAGGCTTCAAAAAAATATAAGATAGGCTCTTATTTTTGGGAAAACACAGTAGTATTTTGTACTTTCACCCTGTGATCTATAATATACTTGCTGCATTTACAACAGATTACTAACATTTTGTGAGCTGTCTGGAGCATTGTGTTGTTGTTTGTTTCATTTTGTTCTGTAATGCTCTTTTAATTTCTGTCCCATGATCAGAATAGCTCTGTGTTGATCTCCTCACTTCTTGAATACTGGTGCTTTTAATACTAACCAATACAAAGAGATTTTAAAAAACAGTTATTATTTCTTGATCACTTTGATGAAAGTTTTCTCTAGCTTGTTTCTACATGGAGACCCCTTTTGGACTTCTTACTTGAGAAAGATAAAAATGAAGTTTTAGGATTTGCTAATTAGATTTGTTATGATTATAGAAATATTGTGTATTTTTGGAAAGGCAGTTTTTTAAAGGTTTGTTTACATTTAAAATTAATAGCTATTTTGCTATATAGCTTTAGTTTTTCATTATTTAGTTTGCATAGTTTATATGATATTTTTGTTTTAATTTATAATACAAGGTTACTTTATTATATATTTATACATTTACTAAAGAAAGTTTGAAGTCATTCTTTTTGTTTTTGTTTTCTTTCTTTTCTCTTGTCACTTCTTAACTTTTTCCCACTCCAATCCCTTCATTTGTTAATGTCTTTTCATTAATTTGTATTTTATCTTCCTCTGAAATTTAATAAAGTTGCCTTAAAAAAAAACATTTATTACTTCCTTTTTTCAATAAACTTACATTACATTTCTTGTGTAAGAACAGTCTATCTGCCAAGGTTGTAGGAAGGAGGGTGGCGGAATTATATGATCAGGAAGTTGCAATATGGACATGTCACATTTTGACATTTCCATTGTTCAGTACAGGCTGTAACAGCCATATTTCTTTCAAACCACCCCTCCCCACCCACACACCCACACCCCATGAGACGGTGGGTGTCAGGTGAGGTGTCCTTTCAACAATAGGTTTCAAATCTTTCAATAGGTTTCGGTGGCAAAAACTACCAATTTACCACCCTAAAGCAGAAGGAATGAACCAGATTTTCCCCTTTTTCACTTAAGTCACATTTGCTATAATGGCCAACAATCTGTACACTACCACTGAAATAAAAATCATTATTATTTTTCAAATTGTTGGTATACTGTATACAACAAATCATTACACCATATGTACTTTATATAAAACATTGTATTTATTCTTGCAAGACTCCATACCTCTAAACATTCATGCAGGTCCCTAACGTAGGCCTTCTCTGTCTGAAGCAATTCAGCCATGATGAACCTACAAGGAGAAATGATTTTGCATAATATATAGCACAAGCATACAGACAAAATACAATCTTTCAATTTTGCCTGTCTCATAGTTGTGCTGATAACATTTCTCAGAGAAGAATTATAAAGACCGCCTTAAGCCTTTTGTAGAAAAGATAAGCTGAAGTATAATATATAAATATATGAATAAAACACAAGAGAAGATGAAGAAATATATGTGTCTGGAATGATGGATGCTAAATATTTCTGCAGTATAATTGCACTGATATTTTTTTCTCTTACTGAGAGTTCTCAGACTTTAATAGATTACTATTTTCTTTTAACATTCCAACATGCTATTTAGAACATATTGGAGTATGAATACATTTGAATTTGTTGTGCAATATAGTTATCTTGACATTACTATGTAATGTACTTTATTATGTAATTTACATAATAATTAACATTCCAGAGACTATAAAATTTCTGGAATCCAGAAGAAATATCACTGTTGTTAATATCATTGAAGTAATACAGTTTGTGCTTTTAACTTGATAAATTGGAAAAAAAAAACATTTAGTTCCTGACCAATGAACATATAAAGAACAAAAGAGAATACAATTTCTAACATAATGTTCTGTCACACTGCATTTTGATCTAATGCCTTTTTTGCTTCCTTGCCAATAGGATCACTATTTTTTAAACCATTAAATGAATACAGGCTATAATAAACCATGGAACAATACTCCTTCTGATCATGGGAAAATTGAAGATCAAACTGAACAAGAAACAATTTCTTGGCTAGTTCCCAATGAATAATCCCTTAGAATACTGAGATTTCCTCAGTAACAAGCACAATAGCAATTGCTACATGCTTGTAAATATTTTATTGTTTCAAATACATCTGCAACAAAATATGCGTTGAATATGTAATTACCCAAAACAAAATAGATGTGCCCTTTTCTGAAATGCAATAACAACCCCAAGCACCATTATAACAACAACATAATCATCATCATCTGGATTGGATTTATCCCAGACTTTCTGTATCCATATGATTATATGTTGTTCTTCTTCTATCTCTGTTCTGGCCATTTGCCAGAATAACATTCAGTACAAATTACAGAACATGATATTCTAGCTGCCTCACATCTGGGTGAGCTTGCTGACATGCTGAGAAGAAGCGGTTGCTTTTTGCGAATTGATATATTACTGAGGCACCTGATTCTCACCACTTACTCTTTTTTTCTGGCTGACTTTCTCTTTTCTTCATTGGCTTCATGACTGGCATCACGTAGCCTTACTTCACGATCAGACAGACTTGCTGGAATGATGTCCAACTCCAGGTCTTTATTATCCTGAAAAATGCAGTGACACGGAGCTTTAATAAATCCTTATGCTTTGTGCATAAATAAATTAATGCAAAAATGTACTCACAAAGTGAAAGAGATGAAAGGAAAACAATAGCACTGGAAGAAAGTATTGCACAGTGCAAAAAGGCCAAATGCACCAATATATTTATGAATAATTAGTTAAAGGCAGATCAGATCTGACAAGTCGCAGATGACGGAAGATTCTGAGAAGCTTTTTCCTCTCACTGTGTGGGTCTTCTTAAAGACAATTGAAGTGATGAAAATAATCTTTCCTCTTTGCTTAAACGCATAAGGTCACTGATGGGGGAGTGGGGTGGGGACTGGGTTTTTTTTGTTTTGTTCTCCCAAAATATTGGTGCCAAGAGATACAATTTGATCTTGTAGAGACAAGCACATCCTACCTATGTTTGTTAAAGTGAGGCTCAAAGCATAGACTTGGTCATTCTCAATTCAGTGGCCTGATCTCAGTTAAAAACTTTAAATACCTCTTTTTTTTTACTTTCTTTTTTTTTACAATTTCCACAACAGCTTTCTACCCCATATTCCTCTAACAGCTATTTCCTCCCCTCATGCTTAGAAGCAAATTTGGGGGTGGGGGACTAAATAAAGGGAGGCTTCTAGAAAAAAAGAATCATACATGCATACAAACAAACAGTTTTAATTAGTCTGTAAGTTAATTTTCGTGGTGAAGCCACAAAGATTTTTCAAAGCTTTCTTTGGGAGAAAAACTCTTTTCAGTCATTTTTTCCCTTCCTTAAAGCTTATATATTTATGGGATTATTGCTTGCTGGGTACAGCAGAGTGGCTGAATTGCACCCCACGGCAGTTTAACCATTTCATTCCTTGGGAATCAAGTCAAGCATGTTATCTGCAGCTAGAAGCTTAGACTGAAAAGGCCTTAAACAACCTTCTGAAGGTTGCAACACTTCCCACATTTATGAGTGGAGTATTACCTGGTCATCAGATAGTATTTATATTTGGGAGCATTATAACTATCAACCAAATCATCTTCATACTATCTATTCTATCTATCTATTCTTGCAGTGGAGCAAAATGTTGTCTTTCCGAATCCGTTTTGGGAGCTCTCCATGCCGCACCAAAGTAAAGCAGGACAGGGTGGATGGGAAAGAATCTCATCTATCCCAAATCCAGGCGTCTTTCTTAATAAAGATATGTCAGAAAAAACATGCAACTTACAGTACCTCTGTATTGATCCCAAGAGCTTTTTCCAAAGTGTAGCGGTACTTCCCCATTCTCAGTGAAAAATCCCGATAGCACTTGTCAACTGTAGTAACCCATTTCCTAATTTCTGTGGCATGTGTGTGTCCTTTCTCCACAAAGCTGTCGGCCAGCTGAATGAGAAGCTTCACTTTCTCCTTGGTTTGCTGTTTGAAAAGAGTTGTTCATCATTACCACATCTTTCACGGACATTCTGTTCTGATTTAATTCACAAAGTAACCATCTGGGCCTTGTATTTTTCACAAACGCTGCTAATGTGAAAATGTCCTTAAAATCTTGGGAGACAGAGTGTAGGTGGGATGCGGCTTTTTCCTTCAAAAGCTTTTTAAATCTGTGTGTTCTATGTCAGACATCAGGGCAAGAAAGTAAGAAAAAAATAGATCTGGTGGGTTTAATTTCACAGACTTTGTTGGCATTAACAGAACCCACACGAGGAGAGGCACATGATTTTTGCCTAATTGCTCTGCCTATAATCACTTCCTGGCTGTTCCAAAAGGTCTTTCCAACCCCTCAAAAAAAATTTTCTAGGAAAGAGGGGCGGGGGGATGCAATGGGGGAAAAAAAAATCAAATGTTTCATTGTGTGCCACTGGAAGGACTTTAAATTAGCATATACTGTAACTCTTATTGAATATATGATGCAGCAATGCCAGCTACGTATTAGTTAAGAAAACACATTTATTTTCTAAAATAATTCTTTTCCACTGATATTCGTACCCACTCACTGGAATAACCTCTGTAAAGCTGAACAGTCTGATTCTGAGATGATCTTTTAAAAATAAGATGAAGAGAAAATAACAGCTCTGAACAGCTTCTTATGTTTTCCTTGATTTCTATTAAACACCGCTGAGTGGGTAATCATGCTTGGAAATTGACAAATAAGCAGTCCTGCTCTTATGTGGCAACAAGCAACATATAAAATAAATAACTGACATGAAAAAGTTTCCCAAAATGACTTTAAGATTAAATTCTTTTTAATAGAAATAAAAACAAGTTTGGTGTACTCTCTAAGCCTTAGAGTCTAGGTATTGGATAAGACTGGGGCGATGCAGCCTCAAATTAACTTGCAGCCATGGAAATTCATCATATGACTTTTCGGCCAATCACTCCCTCTTAGCCAAGCTCTAATAAAGTATCCACTGGATGCAACAGAGCTGGTTGGGAAACTGAAGCATGATTGCAAAAACAGCCAGAGCTGGAATGTAAAGAGATTCTGTCTTAAAACAACTACTTTAAGTGCAAGTACTCCTTGGCTTGCAACAATAACTGAGTCCAGAATTATGGCCATAAATCATGGTGGTTGCTCAGCGAATCATGTGTCCACACCTGATCTTACAACCTTTTCTGCTGTGGTGATTAAGGAAGCACCATGCTTGCTAAACAAATGTATTAGACCCAATGGGTTCTTTTGCCGGAAACCAGAAGTCAACCCCAGAAACCAGCAAAAAATATTGAAAACCACAAACAGCCATACATGAGAGCCAGTTGCCAAGCACCCAAAATGCGATCATGTGACCATAGGTCATTAGTACTTTTTGGGAGGGGGGGGGTCCATCATAACATCAAACAATCATTGAAAGAATGGCTGTTAAGTGAAGACTAACCGTATACTTCTATAAAGTATTATAAAATTAGTTCTACTATCATTTGTTTATTTGTTCATGTGTATGTTCCACCTCTTCTCTTAGTACTCAAGGTGAGGATTTTATCCCCATTACAACACTACTGAAATAGGCTGGGATGAGAGACTAGTCTAAAGATAGGCCAAACGTCTATGGCTAAAGATGGACTTGAACCTACATTTGTAGTCCAACACACTAAGTACACCACATTTAAATCTCATTTCTCTTAAGAAACCTTAAAATTGTTTCCCTAAAACAAATAAACAAACATACAAACAAACAAACCCTTTTCTCCCCTATATCACTTTAGAACTGAAGAGAATTGCAGTATGGTGTTTAGATATTAAAAGCATACCATTAAGAACTTTACTGGGTTAGTTTACAGAGGTGTTTAGGTATCAGTCCAATTGTCTAAAATAATGTGAATTGTGTCTGAATTATGAGAACTATAAAATATTTATATTTATGAATAGTATATTATTATATCTTCAGATTTTTTTTCTTTTGTTTAATTGTATCTGATTCTCAGAGATGACCTGGACAAGTCCCTACAGTTTTCTTAGCAAGGTTTGCCATTGCCTCCTTCCAGATGAATTCTTGTCAAAGGCAGGACTAGAACTCATGGTCTCTCAGCTTCTAATTTGACACCTTAACCATTATATTAAACTGGGTTTTCTATCAGATAATATAAATCAAACTAATTCCATAAGTTATTTCACTTATAAATGAATATATCACACTCTTTAAACTTACATTGTCATAAACAGTAAAGGGCATTAAACTCATCTTTTCATATGCACAAATTCATAGTATGGTTTATTATGCTGCTCAAGCAATCCCCCCTCCCCCACGTTGGATAGTTGTCTCAGCAGTGCCTTCCACAATCATATATTTATTGATTTCTTAATTACAAAACTTCATATTGTTTATAAATTATAAATACAGTTCACCTTGGCAGGTACTTTGAATTCTCCATATTCTTTCAAAAGCTCGTGCGTTTCATCTGCTGATTCTCCAGGGGAAGTGTGAGTAGAAAGATAATATTCTCCAGTTTCCTGAATCCAATCCAAAGCCTACAGGTGGAGCAAAAATACATAAAAAATCAGGCCCTTATGATACCATAAGACTAATACATTTTATTATACAGCCATGTATCCTGAACGGAGTATTATATTTCTCTGTTCCTAATGTTCAAAATATCTGAAAATACTAGCACAATTAAGGAGCAATGTTTACATTAAAGAAAAGAAGTAAGAAAAAGTGTTGTGCTCTGTATAGGATGCCATTATCTGCTCTAGACAATAGCTCAGGCAATTAATGTTAGACAGCTGATGGTAGAAAAATAATTTCAGCACCATGGCCAGTACAACAGATGACAGAAAAGGATTTTGATTTTCTTTTAGGACCATGGAGAGCAACCATAGAGTAAAATTCTTCCTTCCACCAAAACACAGATTCATCCTAAAAGTTTTATAGAGAAAGCAAGGAAATATCCCTGAAGTGTCTACCGGTGTTATTCATTACTTGCCTTTTGTTTTTCCTCAATAACTCACTGCACACTTTCCCCAGTAGCTGACTGAGGCTTCTTTTCCATTATTATGTCCTAGTATGAAGGTTCATTTGGTTCTCCTGCCACAATACTGGAGTGTGAGTTGCCATTTTCATCCCCAATGGACTGCCTTTAGTCTGAGCCCACTTCTTTAATCATGAATTGCCCTAATGAGAGGGAACTCTCCTTATGGCAAAGCTCAAACTATCACTCAGATGCCCCAAACCCTTTGCAATACAAGATAATGTTCCATGAAAAGTTCTTGCACACAAGAAGAATGCAAAGACCACTCCTCCAGGTCAAAGGGAAGCACATTTTACCCAGGCAGCATAGATAGAATAGAGGATCCTAGAAGGAGGTTCCAGAATGAGAATAGTTCTACTGCTTCTAGGAACTGCTATTGCAGTCTTTGATGACTCACTTCCAAACAGAAGGCTATGAAAGGCTCCATATACAGCTTTTTATAGAATGCAGACTGTATTATACTACAATATAGGGCTGATTGCTCATGCCTTGAATTATGCAAAGTCTTTCACTTCTTTTCATTTCTTCTTTTTTATTGTTGTAAACCCAATGGTGAGATAGATGGCAAATAAATTTAACAAATAAATAAATAAAGTCAAAATGGAATTCTATAAACAGAATATATTTCTGATATGACTGTTGCGTTACTCAATCTATGCTGGCTGCCTGCTAGCCTGTATGAGCGCTAAGAACAGGAGAGAACTGTGCAATTAACAAGGACCGAGAGTATACTAAGACATATGTTTTTCTGGATCATTTTGTGAAATTTCTTTTGTATGACAATATATTGTAATGTTTTCAAGCTGCAAATCAAAGATCAATGGGATATGCATGCAGTAGGAAATATTATGCCAGACTTCTTACTGCATTATTCCATCTTTAAAAATGTCTTCATGTGATGAAGCTAACAGAGCTTCAGCTGTAAAATAAGGTGCAAAGATATCAGGTTATCCCATGGAATGTTTAAATGAAAAGGATGGGGTTTGGTTCACAATGTATTAGCTTTATTACTTACTTGAACTAATGGCCAATTGGCTTTAGTTTCTTTCTGTCTTGAACTTTGCCAGTGATTACAGTTAGCAAGGACTGGACATAGGACTTAAGTACAAAAAGTAAGCATCACAGATAAATTCTTTCCACAGGCAATCTATTAAGAGTCGTGGTGGTGGAGTGGTTAAAATGCAGTATTGCAGGCTATTTCTGCTGACTGCCAGGTGCCAGCACTTTGGCAGTTTGATTCTCACCAGCTCAAGGTTGACTTAGCCTTCTATCCTTCTGAGGTCAGTAAAATGAGGGCTCAGATTGACTCTATAAACTACTTAGAGAGGGCTGTAAAGCACTGTGAAGTGGTATATACCAAAAGTCTAAGTGCTAGTGCTAGTGCTAGTGCTATTAAACTGCCTCATATTCAGTGTGTGATCCCCAAACAATGAAGTGCAGCATTTTTGTCAAGTTACCTGCTTTGCACTGCGCTCAAAGACTACATATTGCTGACACTGATCCAGTCGCCTTTTCTTCAAAGTCCAGAAGTGAAGAACACGATTTTCCCTCTGCAGCAGCTCACTCAGAATGGCTATGGATGGGAAAAGAGAAGAGCTGTTTCCTTAGCTGGTTTTGTAAGCACAGTCAGAAGAAAGTAATTATTGATTCCACCCTGTACTTTATCCTAAGAATGTAAGTTCCCTAGAGTTAAGCACTTCAGATCAGACTTAAAAAAAATAATAAAGCAAAGCAAGGACAGCCATTAACACAAACAGCTAAATACGCTTTTGTGAACGTCAGTGAGCTCAAAACTCTTGTAAAAGCAGAACACTTTCTCCAGTGAAGAACACTTCAGTCTGTGCTTTTCAAAATTCAGAAACAAATTAAAAATACACAAACACACGCATGCAGACCAAACAAACCTCAAGCGATACTGTATAGACACTAAGAGTTTATCAGCTACTCTAGGTAACATTCAAATATTAAATTCAAATATTTTTTCAGTACATGACCATGAATGACTAATGCATTCATATATTAAAGATTGTAACATATGTTACTGAAGTGTAGTGCCAGTGTACCCAAGACCATTGTGCAACAGAAAGAAAGCCCACCTAATCTGCCACATTTTTTAAATGAATATTAATCAAAATTGATGAATAAAAAATCTATTCAAGTTTTAATATTACAAATTCTATGGGACTGGTACAAAATAACGTATTTAGTAGATAGTGACCGGTTCCTTCTTAAATATTTCAAAAGCCCTCATATCTATTAATGATCATTAATAGAAAAAAATGTAATAGAAATTTAGATAGAAATTGAATAAATATATAAAGAAATAAATAAAATATATTTCAGGAAGGTTATTTAATTCAAAATAGAAGCATGATGGGTGCCCCAAACACATGTTTAATGTAAATTATAGGTACATGTTCCCATGTAATATTATAAAAGTCTTTCTTGCTATTTCTAATTTGTTTATTTTAATTATCTGTTTGAATATGAGTAATTGTTACTTTCCTCCCCCACAGGCAGCCATGCAAACATGTACTGTACATTGTTAGTATTGCTGAAAAATTCAGCCAACGAAGAAATATTTAAACGTGTCAGTTTTACATTTTCAACCTCTTAAATGTGAATAAATACACAAATGGGTGGAACACTCATTCCTAAACTACATAATGATTACTGTAGTAACAAGATTTGCCCTTTATCTTTATAGCTTTAAAAATAATCTCATCAGAAATGAAAAATATCTCTCTTTTTTTGCATTTTTACTTTAGGGTTTAGAAACCCTACTGTGATGCAGGTGGAAACTTTTTGAAATTATAAACCATGCTTTCTGGATATCCCTAAGGTTCATTGCTAATAAAGACTTTACCTAGAACCCTTGTAAAGAAGGGAATGTTAGGTTTGTAAACCTTTTTAAGGATTACAGACTTAGTCCTCAAGGTCAGCCTAACAGAATGAATTGCAGACATTCGTATAATACCTCTAGATGTAATAATCAGGTAGGAAGTTGATTAACTAGATTATTTCTAATCTATACAATAGAACCATTTCCCTGATTTCCGAGCTGTGAACAAAATATTTCGCAACTCCAAATTTTGGGAGACATCTGATCATATTCGGTTTGGTCCACAAAGCTTGTAAGTGCATGCATTTCTGCTCTTATGTAATCCATCCTTACCCGGGAAGAGTATAAACAGAAGCAGTGAGTACATGGTATACAATATTTCTAAAATGCGATTCCCTTAATGTGAAGCTCACTGACCTTTCACTTGCTGTTCAGGCCCCCTGGTATGGCTCACTACTCCTGGCATGCTGACGTTGTTTCGATGGATATACTTGAGAAACACTTCTGCATTCCTTCGTGCTAGCGTGCAGGCCTGTGGGCAACCCCCAAGACCCAGCATGACAGTTACAATTTTGACAAGCAAATTGGAAGAATAAAACAGTAAGGAACCTTCTGAACTGTGACTTGAGCTTTATTTTCCCTTTTGACCTCTGAAGAATGTTGATGCGCATGAGAAAACATGAGAGGTCTTCAGACTGCGGTCAGACACAACCATCATTTTGGGGATGATATGAGGGAAAATATTACATAGAATCATTGACCGATTTCCAAGAGAAAAGCACTAATGTCCCAAGCAGGATGTTAATCTTGCTTTAATTCTAGAATCTGCCAATCTATTTCTTCAGGAAGTTGGTCCTTCAAAGTTATACAATTGTCTCATCTGTATGTTGTTACTTAAAAAAAAAAGTGCTATGTATGTATCTTTCAAACCATACTTATGAGCATTTATGTGGCATTAGGAAGGAAAGCCAGTCATTTCCTCCATCAAGAATACATATAGTTTAAGACCTACTTAGATCAATAGTGGCATTTTAATGCAAATCAAAGGCAAAGGTCTTTCCCAGCCCTGACTTCCAATTGTACAACAATTTGTACAATGTACAATGCACAAGCCACTGAACAATTACTGTAGCTGGAGGTGGTCCGAGCTGGGGAAATGAGAATTTGGAGAGAGGGACACCTTGACAAAAGAAAAGGATCTGAATTAAATTCTTTAACCTCTCAATGTAAGTACATCTTTTTAAAAAAGGAGAAGAAAAAAACTCAAGAGGTTTCAATTGCTCCTTTGCTCTTTTAGCTGGATCTTACTTTCAAGGTAATTGCCATCTTAGCTTAATACTTATCAGAGAAGCAAACATCTCATGGTTACTTCTCCTCCCCCCTCCAAAAAAGAAGAAAAAAGCAATTTGTGGATATTTTCCCAAAGTTACCTTCCTTCATGTTTTCCTGCTAGCCATTCTCTCTCTTTTTTAAAAAAAAATGTCGCAGGGCGCACAAATATATTAGACGTCTGTTTTGCAGACATGATATTATCTTAGAAACAGCCCTGATGATATACCAAAAATCAATGCATAACTATTCTATTTAGGCTAGTGGAATATTTACATGAGGTAACATGACAACAGTGTGAGATCATTTATTCCTTTTCAGAATAGAAAAAGCGCAAGCTAATTTTTTTTTTTAATTCTACAGAACTAAAAGAATGAGAGGTTAAGGCCCGCAGTCTTTGAAATGGGCAATGTTACTGAAGAAGTTTATGCTTGTTTTATTAGGAGATTCTAAGCATGAAGAAATCTTAACAACCCTCTGTTTCACAGCCAGTCATGGTTCAGGCTATGCAGGCATGAAATCATTCTGAAGAACATATATTAGGAATGCATGCACACGTTGTTCTTCTTATGGCTCTTATTATAAAATAAGATGAAAGATACCTCTGTCCTACAAAACACAGTAGATCAAAGATAGAACATAATTTATGTTCCTACAGACAGATTTCCATCCAAGTTAGTACCTAAGTTACTCCCACAGTCAGAACAAATGAGCCTCCCCCCCCCCCCAGTTTCTAAAACAGGGGAAATAGACTGGACCTTAAGAAAGGCTTCCTTCTGTTCCAGATGTTTGCTGATTAAGGGGATAACATGATCTATCTCAGAGGATGGTCCCAGCTTATCTCGACCTCCACACCAGTCTTCATCTCTTCGATATTCTTGCTCCAAGCTCTCCAGCACGCTGCAAACCTTGGGCATAAGCCAGAATACAATTGTGTAATTATCAAAGTTACCTTTAAAAGCAGAAACAATTTACCATTAAAAGCATGAACCTATCAGCTGACCAAAAATATAGGTCTGATTCACAGATGTTGCAGGAAACTCATCATACAGGAAGTTGAGATGAGGCAGCCTTTCCCCCATTTGAACCTCTACAAATATATTAGATGGCATCATCCCCATCCACTATGGCCATTTATAAGGAGTAATGGAACTTGTAATGCGAAGCAACTGAAAAGTTGTTAGAACTGGGGTGTCAAACTCAGGAGGTGCTTAAATCTGGCCCATGGGGCTGTCCTGGAAATAACAAAGGACCAGCCTGTGATGCCTCTGTGGGCCAAAACAGGTTGTGTGTGGGGGGGGGGAGTGTGTGCCCCCTGTGCAGCCTGTTTTCAGCCTCCCCGACCTCCTACAGCACTCTGCCGGCCAAAAATGGACCTCAAGGGGCCCCCACACGGCCCATTTTTGGCTGGCAGAGTACTGTAGTAGGCTGGGGAGGTAGAAAACAGGCCATGTGGGGGCCTTGCAAGGCCTTTCTACAGCCCCTTTTTGATCGGGAGAGTGCTGCAGGAGGCTGGGGAGGCCAAAAACAAGGTGTGGGCCATTCATCCCATCTCCTCCTCCTGCTAGCCAGCAGAGGAGAACTACAATGCTGATCTGGCCCTTGAAGAAATCCAGTTTGAAACCCCTGATCTAGACTGGGAACACAAGGTAGGAACACAAACTATTCAAAAACGTCATATTGTCGTTTCGTTTTAGTCTTGTGTTTATGTGTTTCTACATTTCACCATTTATATTGTTTTTCAATGTTTACTTTGTGTTAATTTTAATGTAAATATTTAATAAAGATTTATTTTTAAAAATTTAAAAAAAAAACGTCATATTAACAAGACTGTGTAATACTGGGTATATGCATATATACATGCCAGGGGTGAAATCTACTTACCTTCCCAACCGGTTCAGAAGTGCACACACCGCACTCATGTGCTCTCTCCACTCACATATGCATCACATGCACACGCAGACCCTCTGTGCATGCACAAGCCCTTCTGTGCATGTGCAGAGGGTAAAAAACAGGTTACTTCCTGGTTAAAACCAGGAAGTAACGATGACCAGGCAAGTGGGCAAAGCCTTGTGTTGCCATTGCTATCAGTTCTCCGAACCACCCACTGCCATCGCTGCCAGTTCAGCTGAACTGGTCCGAACCGGTAACATTTCACCCCTGATACATACACTGACATACTTGTCCATTTATTTTGTATTGCTTATTTATTCTGTATTGGTATTTTGTAACTATTAACTATAATGTTCTATGTTGAGCAATTGAACAGCATATTTAATACATAAGTTACAAAAAATAGTGTCATTTGATCCACCAAAGGTTTAAATTTTAATTATATGAAAAATGAAATGTTAAGCTCATTCCTTGGGAGTGCTTTAAAACAATTTTGCCACATTCATCATGTAACCTTTTAATTACAGTAAGGTAATATAGATAAGTCCTTTGTGCTCATTAGGGTTATCAAAACACTGTTGTTTATAGATGCCTAGAAAAACAAAGACTACAACACTATGTGCAACTCATTCACTATGTCTGATCACTCTATGTTACTGAATAATCAGTAGCAATTCTAAATGGTAGCAATTACATCTTTATCTAATGGTCATTTCACACAGTAGTTGAGCGACTGCAAACAAACTGAACACCACTGGTATTGAGAATGAAGGAGGCCTTTGTTCCTCTCACCTGCTCTGAAGTTTTATAGAAAGCAACAGAGGCATTAACCAGTTTCAGCCGGTCCTCCATCTTTAGCATGAGCTGCTGCCAATGTAAGGCCACTTTTTCTGCACATTCCCGGATGGCATCAGCATCGTAATGGCCGGCCTGCAGTAACACCTCTGCCTTCTGCTGTACCTGGAGGGCACTCTGGTGCGTCTTCTGCAAGGAAGTGGCATGAAAGAGGGACTGTGTATGTAGGGAGGAAAGAGAGAGTTGTACAGAGGTGCCAAGCAAATGGTATAAAGAGGTGAGGTGTGAGCATGAAAAGATGAGAGAATGAAACACTTTTTAGAATGAGCATTCTGAAACAGTAAACATTCTGCATATTTATGCAAGGGCATTTACCGATATTACTGAGAATTCTGGATTTACATCCCAATTTTGGATAAAACAGCCCAAATGGCATTTAAGTAAAAATGATGTTGACATTTAACTTGGTGTGTTTGCTGAACAATTCTTTAGATTTCTTTTTGTTTTTGCATCATTATTATTAGCCTAAGATATGAAAACCCATATTCATTTTAAGAACAGATTTGTGTAATGTGTGTATTCTATTCTAAACACATTTTTTTTACTACAACGTGATCATCTCGAACAATTGAACCTCTGTATTTGAGAAGCAATTTCGTAGTGTATGTAAAGCTTACATATGGAAAGAAGTCCTATCACTGCAATAATTGCTGGTGACTTAAAAAAAATGCTTAAAGACCATCAGTTGGTTTTATTTGCAACCCAGATAAACAGAAGGGTTTAAGAGGGAAAGATTAAAGGATTTGCAAAGAAAACGCCCAATATATCAGCTAGACTTCCTTCACTTTCTAGTAAGTAACATGCTGCGATATCAAACACCTGATCTTTAATCTTTAATCTTTAAACTGCTAGCCCTCTACTCTTGGCAGCATGAATAACCACATTTCATTGGGGAGGAGGGACTCTTAGTTGGTATCAAGATTAAGCATCTCTGAAATATATAGCAAGCTATACAAATAGGAAATAAATATCTTGTTCCAAAGACGTGCTTTACTAATGCTGCCAAGATGTACTGAATGATACAGAATTTCCTCAATGGATGGATTAACCATCCCCTTCCTTTCAGGGCTTGCCAACAATTTTTTATATATATTAAAAAGTAACTACTTATTAAAATATTGAGTAAATGGATTTCTGGAAGTATCTACAATAGTCAAATACCAGGAAAATTCTGTTTCTGAATCAAGACACAGAGTATAGTTTCCATTTTCTGTTATTCTACTTAGGCAATTTTCAAAAGTGACCCTAAAAGCGATTGTGAATTTCCTATAACAAAATTAATCCCTAAGCAATCCCTAATTATCCACAACTTAATCCTTAAGACAACACTTGGGGAATATAATATTTACAGGAAGTAAAATGTGATGCAAATCCCAGCTGTTATTCCTAAAATACATACGTACGCTAACTTTGTGATACAGTAACTCATCTGCTCTTCTAACGTATATTGTGTATCCTCAGTGGCTTAACAAATTAGAATTGAAGTGATCCTCTTAGTTGGGCTAATCACTGTCTCCTGTCTGACCTGTCTCATCTGATTATTTTAGAGATATAAAAAAAGTCTGCTATTCGTAGCCTCCTAAACTTCTTGAAGGTGCAATGAGATAGATAAGAAATAAACGAATTGCAGCTGTTTCCAGAAAAGCTATTGTTTTCTCTAATACAATCTCATAAAATACCATAATTTGAACTAGTCCCCTCATTTAAATAAGTGATAGAATAAACATTGGGACTTAGATATACTGAGGATTCCTAGAAAAATAAATAGATACTACTGCAATACAATGAAGGAGATTAAGATCAAAAGCAACCCTTTCCTTTTATTGTACCTCCCTAGAGATAGATTTTTCTGTATTAATTTGTATATGGAGTACTGTAACATTCGCTATTTGGTGAACAATATTCATATGCATCTTTATACAGAAACCATGTCTGTCTTGACTGAATCAGATTACACATATCTTGAGTGGAGCATGCGGAACAGGTATTTATTTATTTATTATTTTATCTGGGGCAGGAAGGTGAGTGGGGTGTAAAGATATTACTACTCCAAAACTTTTTGTGCTTAAAACAGCAACTGCCTCGTACAGTAACCGTCTGCAGTTACAGTGGTGATGAAAAACTAACTTTGTGACCGATCCTCACATTTATGACCTTCACAGGTCTGTAAAGCACAGAACAGCTGAAGTAAAATCATAAGCACAGTTGTGATTTCGCTCAGCAACTGCTTTGCTTAATGACTTAGTTGCCAGTTCCAACTGCAGTTACTAAAAGAGCTACCTGCCACACACACATTAATTTTAGTTAATAGGAAAGTTTAACTGTTCATTGGAAATTATTTCTTCTCCTACTCCCTGAACACTATTCAGATTATCTTTGAAGTTTGCATAAGAAAAGTCAATGTGCACAGTAAACATTACCTCTATGGCCAGCTGAAACTGCTCATGCTCTCTCTGGAGCTGCTCAGCCTCTGACAAGGAACTTGCATTGACAAGACTGGCATTGAGCATTGATTCTCCATTACGGATCCAGCCAAGGACCTAGCAGGAAAAACAGATAACAAATAACAATTTTGAGATAACAAATTTTTTAACTTCATGAAATAGCTGGGGTTGGGTTGCAGTGTGGATTGAAGTGTCACCAGCATCCAGAGGTCACACTAATCTACTTTACTAAGAATTCTTGATCTGGATCTGGAACCACATTTTGAGGTAGATGAGGAAGGTGAGACAATATCAGTGATGGGTTTCAAAATTTTTTACTACCGGTTCTGTGGGTGTGGCTTGGTGGGCATGGCAGGGGAAGGATACTGTAACATTTCCATTCCCTCCCCACTCCAGGGGAAGTTTACTACAAAATCCCCATTTCCTCCCGATCAGCTGGGACTTGGGAGGCAGAGAATAGATGGGGGAAGAGCCAGTCAGAATTTTTACTACTGGTTCTCCGAACTAGACAAATTTTCTGCTACTGGTTCTCCAGACCTGGTCAGAACCTGCTGAAACCCACCTCTGAACAATATTCAGACAAACTGGAGGTGTGATGAAAATAACAAAGTTGATTTTTCTGGTTAGAGAAATCTTGCTCTTTAAGATTCAGGCCTTCAAGCCTTTTTCACCATTTGATCTTGCCACATGAGAGATACTGTGCATCGGATGATGCATTTTAGTTCTAATTAGATTTAGTTTGGAAAATTAATTATAATTAAATAAAAGGCATTGGTTTTGATGTAGACTATGTATAACTAACTTACTCTGGATCTCTATGCGAGTCTATGACCATAAGAAAAATTTGGTTTGATTTGATTACTCTGCATCTAATCCAATGAGACAAAATAACTTAGTGCCCTGTGTTATAAAGAAACAAAACCCATATATGAAATACTATAAATAAAGTACCAATAGTCCTTTATTAAATATTTATAATATGTACATTACACAATTTTTACTGACTATATTGGATCAAAAATAAATAGAAATATATGAGATATATGATTTACAGCTAGTTAAATTTACTTAACAAGCTCCTCAAGTTGTATGTTATCTAAAAGAGACAAAGGCATCAGACTTGGCAATGTTATGTAGTTTGTTTCATGCAACTTTTTTCCTGAAAAATATTTCCATTTTCCAAATACATTTGTCTGTAGCTCCTTGAAATATTTGACATGGCTATAAACAAGATACCATCAACTTTCTTTTTATTTATTGTTTTCATGTTTGTAAAAATGTATTGCTTTACAAAAATAAAATTCAACTGTTCTTTGATACTCATCCAAAATCCATCTGTAGTTGAAGTAAGAGCAAGTAAATTAATTAACAGTTACATTTAACTATTTAACTATTATTGCTACATAGTAATGTCTAAGAAAGGCTCTTAGCCATCCTCATACAATCTTTTATTTTACATCTAGGTATCTTTTTTGCCACTTCATCTCTAAGAACTTCTCCAAAAAGTGTGGGGGTGGTTTCATCTGGGATCTACAAGCAGCAAGAGTCTGTCCAAATATATTCCATCCAAGGCCTTCTCTTTCAAGCAGAAACTACAGCCTCAGTTGAATTAGGTGCTAAGACTTCAGAAACAATGACAAACTCCCTTAATGTCCCTGGGCCAGACCAAATAAATCTGGTGGAATAAGACGACTCACAGCAGCCAGTTCGGCATGGATGGTTGGGCATGGCCAGGTGACTGTGGCTGGGTCAGTGCGACTGGGTTTGCATGGCCAGGAGGGCACAGTGGAATGGGCATGAATAATTGGAGCAGATAACTTGGCGCAGATAACTCAGTGCAGCCATGTGGGTATGGTAGGGTCAGCATGGAACAAATCACCCTGGCCAACTGGTTGTGGGTCCAACTCAGTGTCCTACCTTCCCTCTCTGAACTGCCAGCAGCTAAGCATCTGTCTCCCAGAGTTAGCACTGGAGCCCGGCGGTGGTACATCCGCCACCTCCCCGAGAACAACTTCTCTGTCACCCTCTTTTTCTCCTCTTTCTCCTCCTCCAGCCAGACTGGAGGCTGTGAAGATCTGGATGGGGAGGAACCAGTTCCTCCTCAACCCTAACAAGAGGCAGATTTTGGCCCACCTGGATCTCAAGAGCTGTCATGTTTTATATCTTCCCCAAGGGAGACAAAACCTCACCTTCTCCAAATCTTGCTGTCTACACATCAAGTCTCAATTTGATGCCTTCTGCCTCAAATTCACTAATTAAAATTAAGTAACTCTTATAAGTATTTATACCCTGTAAATATTTGTAAGCGTTCTAACTCTTGCAGTTATTTTGTCAATATCATAATAATTATTTTCTTTCAATTCTTTAGCGTAAAGAACTGTGAAAAAGCAATCATTTATCTTGTGATATTCTAAAGATTTGCAGTGCCTTTTCTAACTTTAAATTTACTACCTTGGCATTGAAATTTATAGAGTACATAGAGGAAAACAGAAAACTTTATTAAATGAGAATAGCGGGAAAATATCCATTTAGAATGTCCGTTGTCCTGAAGCGCAACCATATGTCAGCATTCTAGAATGCTCCAGACTTTGTACTGCATTAGCAAAAGTTAAGTAGGGTTAGCACCATGAACTGTTTGGTGGCAATCTACTCTTCCTTAGCTTCTAAGAGCAAGAGTTGGTAATAAATTTAAGACCATTTGTTGCCTCAACTGTTCCAAAGTTAAAGTAAAGTACACTTGGTTCTCTACTGAAAATGAATAGCAAGCCAAAATCAATACAGATTCCAATTTTACTAAATGATGTTACTTATGACTCATTCTTCAGGAAGCCAAATTTAGCCAATACCTACCACAGTACGACAGGGCCATGATATATTTAAATTCAGCTGCTTCCAAGGAAAGCTATTGCTGCAATAATTCACAAGTCAATAAGCCACTGACTTTTAAAATATGGATCTGAACAAATAAGATCTTGCCACAGACTTCCTGAAAAGTATCTGAATGAAGAAGGCTCATAAATACTTTTAAAGAAATTAGTGAATCACAGGTTGTCAGCTTTTCCAGGTAGACCAAAAAGGAAATAGATCAGGTGAGCTAATTCTACTTTATTGTAAGGCTCCATTAAGAGAATCTTGCAAGTCTGAAAGTACAAATGTTCCACTATCTCCTTTTAGAGTTTGCTAAAATAGGGAGAGATCCTTTCTAAGTTTCTTTCTCTGCCTGTTATGGAGGCTCCCCCTTCCTCTGCCTTTTATCTGATCATTCTAGGCATTCCCATGTACCATTATATAGGTACTCTCTTGAACTAGGTTTAAATGCTCACTTCTAAACCAATGCTACTTACTCTGCTCTTTTGACTATTGGTATGATATAATTAAAATCAATATTTAAATATAATATTCATTGAGCAACTATTACATAGATAACCTTTAAAAATGAGAAGAACGTTAGAGATAAAAACATGTTAGAAAGGGCACATTCCTAAATGGATGTAAAAGCGAAATTGGAACATGTAAAAAGAGACCTTTAAAAATTAGTTGTAAATTCAAGGAAGAATGGCGTATTTTCATAAGAATTGTATAATAACTGAAATCATAAACATTAATTCCTTGAATATGATGTTGAATACTGGAATCTTCAGTTGGTTCACATTATTTTTAGCAGGGATCATATACTGATCATATCATATCCCCATATATCATAATCCAAAACAATATCACGGGTTGCTAACTGATTTTTGAGAGAATAAGTATTTCTTTCCTTTTGATTCCATCTTTATTTTTGCTACCCGTGAGTTAATTTTTAAATCATGATATGCTATGGCAGATTCTGAAGCTATCTGGCAACAATGGCAGACAAAAAAGACAATTTGATTGTACAAATATTTTTAATACTGAGCTTAATTGACTATTCTGAGCTCTGGATAAATGAGGGATTTGTCACAAGCTTTAAAATGAAAGAAACAAAGGATGTTCTTGTAGTTTCCAACTTTCTATCTTCACATGATAGCTTGAAACTCATTTTAAAGAGCAAGGAACTCATTTTTTGAGTCTGCACACTGTATTCCAATATTTATAGACCTTGAGGGTGTAATCATACTCTTACATTGATGAAAGTGGTTGAATAGCATTGTAAAGCAGATAGATTGCTGAGCTGCAGCAGCTAAATGTAAATTGAGCAAATGGTAAAGCAATCAAGGTCCTTTTACTTCCATATTTTGAATATATTCCAGACCAATAAACTTGATACCTCAAATTCGCCACTCTCCTGGCCTAAACAAACAGTCAATGGAATCATACATACAACCATTTTTCTTGTTGATTTATATTTCATGTTCTTGCCTCAACATGAAATATTCATCTCACAAGATTTTTTTTAAAATGAGTAGAATTATTGTCCCATGGGTCAACAATAAAGCATGAATCAAACCTTAGATATTTTTACATCAGTGTTTCTTTGCTTTATGCTTCATGCAAATCAAATAAACTTTTTCTGTATCATTAAAAAACATTATGATTTCTTCCAGCTTCTTGCACAGACTTTTATCAGTAGTGAAATGTTCCAGACTTGTATATCTTTGAATACAAGTAGTAAAACATTTACATGAACACTTCCCACACACATAAAAACACTTCCCCAAACATTTTTGTCAATTCTTGGTCCAAATCTTTGTTCAAAACAGAAAGAGAACATATTCTAGACCAAGGTGTCAAACTCATGATGTCATGTCATTGTCATATGACGTATCATGACTCCCCCCCTTCTCTAACCAGCAGTGGGTGTGGCCAGTGCATGACGCATCTGACCTGTGAGTTTGACACCCCTGTACTAGGCCCTAAAATGAATGAAAATGATGATAGTTTGGGGATTTTTTTTTCATTCTGTCTGTTTTGAATGTTTATCACTTTATTTGTGTGAATATATGATACAATATGAGATGAAAAATATGTCTAGTTGGATTTTTAAAAAATAAAATATTGAGAAAATAGAGCAGAGATGGGCAATTAATTTTCCAAAGGGACCATGTGAGAAACTTGGACTGTTGTGAAGGGCTGTCACCACTGCTACCATCACCAATAGCACCATCGCCACCCCCCATACTAAGCTGCTGAGGGCTGGGCAGGGACAGTCAGAATGAGAGTAACCACTGGCATTGCTGCACAAGAGGACTTTCTCTAAATGAGGTGGCAACAATCAGTGATCTTCTTTCTCTCTATCAGCCACATGGTTCACTTGAGCTACCTGTAGTGTTGCGGATGTGGATTTTCAGAGGCTACCAGATTTTGAATGGTAGGGACAGGGTGTTTTAACAGCCAGCTTGATCATATAAGCGAAGAAACAGAACAATGGCGAAACCCCTGACCTGCTTAACCTCTGCCTGCAGGTGCCGAAGCTGAAGGCACTGCTCGAGCCGTTTGTGTGTCTGATCAGCATTCAGCTCCAACTCGTGCTGTTTCTCATGAAGGAATTCCAGCAGCTCTTGCACTTGGATTGCTAGATCAATGTCCTTTTCACAGATCAGTTCAATTCCTGGAATAGAATAAATGTCCTCAGATGGGAAAAAAACCCAGACAAGCTGCTTATTGCTCCCTTTTTGGGGAGGGAAGGGGAGCTCAGCTGATATGACCTATAATAATATCAGACTTTGGCTGAAGGTAAATTACTTTAGATTGAACCCATACAGTTGATAAGAGCATTGGTAAACATATTCTTAGCTGCTCTTAATCTGGCATTTCCTGTGATTTTGTTGAAGCTAGTGTCTGCATAGGATATATGTTCATGAACCAATATTAATCTTCCCATTTCATTCTTTCTTGGACGCAGCTATTTGAAATAACAATTTGCAACTGGAAAGAATGGCATATTGAATCAAAGCAAGTAAGTATTTTTTCATATAGATATAAAGTACACAAATTAGAAGTTAGTTCATTGTAACTAGTCCATTAGTTCTCCTGAGTTAAGATGATATCATTCTTTCACAATGGAAAGAAAGAAATAAACAAAAGTAAAGGACTTCATTTTTAGCAAATAAAAAGAGAAAATAATCTGCTAAGCATGAGAGCACCATAGTTAGTCATACTCTTTTCTTCTCTGCAGTTTGTTCATTGTGAAGCACTGCATTCTAAGTGAGTTGTTTTAATAATTAGACTTGAATTGTGGCATTAGAATGTTCAAGCAGTGTTCTTTATATCTACTTACTACTTCATTTATTCATTTGAAAATGTAGCTGATGTATCTCAATACTTTAGTACTTCAATTCTACTTATGGGAACAATGATGTTAAATAAGAAAAGATAAAGAAATGCACACCCATACATGTATACAGAATGATTCACGCCTAAGCTGAATTATGGCTATTAGAAAATTCAATATTATATATTACTGCTATTCCAAATCAGCAGTCCTTTCAGATTTGATTGAACATCCCAAAGCAGACACTTAAAGTCATCTACTTCTTCAGATATGAAGGGAATGTTTATTTTAGCTGTTTGACTAAACTTATAAGGACATATTGTTTGTAGGCACGGTTTGCAATCAACTCCATTTGAAAAGAAGTATCCTTGTTTAATGACCAGTTTTTTCAGTGACCGTTTCAACCTAAAGCAACACTGAATAAATTATAGTTAAGATTGGACCATATATTTATGGTTATCACTGTGTCTGAGGTCACATGACCTGGATTTGTAACCTTCCTTGCTAACTTCCCACAAATAAATCAAGGGGGAAGCTGGCAGGAAGTTGGAAGTTGCAGAAATGTGAAGTTCTCACTTAATAACCTGCACGGTCCTTACTTAATGATGGCAAATGGGATTCCTGGAAATGTTATCACTAAGTGCTGGGTTCACACGGTTTCTAAACTTAGGATTTCATTACTTAATTACTGTTTCCAGGTCCAATTAATGAAGGACTACCAATATTGCTATCATAACATTGAATGATTTAATTTTCTTAGTACTCATTATAAAAACAAATTACATTTCAGGCAAGGGAAAATCCTATGGGCATTTAGCAGAATTTTGAAAATCTGACCAGTATTATATTTAGAGGTGACAAGCAGTTTAAGCTAAATATATCTGTAGATAATTAGGTAAGATCATCACAGGACAGGTGATTGATAGAGGATGGATGAGATTGCACTGATAAAACTGATGCCTTTGGTTTTCTAATCAATATTATTTATCTCAAAATTCACTACTAAAATCTATTTGGTGTAAATCACAATTATATTTCTGCTTATAAGATAGTGCATGAAGTACCTTCTTTCCATACTTACATACATACCTATCATGATTTTTTCCCCTTTTCCCTCCCCATACCTTCCAAAACCAAAATACTGTATACTGATGCTATATACAGATACTGTATACAAGAGACTGCATACAAGATACTATAACGTGTGCAAGGATTGTTACTGGAAGAATTAAAATTACAAAGGCGATAAAATTAAGTGGGCAGGATTCTCTTGGGCAGAAGAGAAGGGAAAAACATGAAAGTGTAGCAATTTTATTAAAAATGATGGTAATTTTCTTGAGCTCAGAGGTAGAGTTTTGTAATTCAACTAAAAGTTGAAGTTTTTAATCCAATACTGTGTTTCCCCAAAAATAAGACCCTGTCTTATATTTTTGAACCCCAAAATAAGCGTTTGGCCTTATTTTCGGGGAGGTCTTATTATTTTGGGGTGGGTGGAGCAAGACGGGGCTCCTCTTGCAGTCTTACTTGATTTCCAGCTCTGTCTCCCTAATTCTAACCAGAGGAAATGGTGGGGACTGGTTGTGCTTGCATTTAAATATTTTAGCGCATGCGCTCAAAAGCCTAATTGGGCTTATTATCAGGGGATGTCTTACTTTTGGGGAAACATGGTAAAAAGAAGGTGTGCGTTGTATGAGAGAATGCAGAAAACCAAAGCTAATAGATGTTCTAGTTCTCTCACAGACCAAAGCAAACAGCTTGGTATGAGATTTGGCCATCGCTGAAATAAGAGATGGAAATATTCCTCCGTTAACCAAAGGAGAGTTACTTACAGCCTTTTACATACATAGAAAAAGATACATTTAATTAATTGATTGCATATTTGAACAATGAGTTGTTGCAGTTCATTTTCAGTGGCTTCTTCGGCTTTGTACAACAAATCAGATCTGTCCAGCTTGCCAGGAAGAAGCCTAACAATAGATTCACTGGTCATGTGATCAAATACATTTTAACAGTGATATAAAGAACAAAACTTAGTGATGCGGTGGCCTAGAGGTGGAGCTCTCGCCTCACAATCTGGAAAACTCACGATGTGAGTTTGATCCTAGGTAAAGGCAGGTATTTCTCCCTCTGGGCACACTGAGAATGTATCTGCTGAATAAAAACTCCACACTGGTGACAGGAAGGGCATCCGGCCAGTAAACACTCAGCTCCATTCAGTTGTCCAGACTCCACCTCACAAGGGATTATGGGGTCGTTAAAAGAGGATGATGATATAAAGAACAAAACTTAAACCCATGTGATCTAAAAAGATTTATGTCCCAAGACACTTAATGTTTGAAAAAGGAATACTTACCAGCTGTATAAGCGATTGTAAAATATGACTGCAAGCACATCAAAGATCTGCAGCGAAGTGTATATTAAATTCTGGAAAAATCCTGAAGACACACAGCATCCTATACTGTACTATACTAAAGTATACTATAATAAATGTGTGTCCCATGTCTCACATTTATTAAAAAACAAAATCTGTCTCTCCAAATGGGAAGATTACTAGGCTGTAAGCAGGAAGTTCAGGATCCATTCTGCCTTATTGGAAATGAAGAAATCGTTTTGTTTGGGCAGGAAGAACAAACTGCTTTCACTTTTATGTGTTTTTCTTTCCCATACAGCTGTTTACAAAACCACATATGCAGGATGATCATCTTCTCAGTCCTGAATTTGCTTGTGTTTTAAGTATTACGGCAAATCGTTGATGAAAAAAGAACCCCTCACCACGTGGGAGCTTTCCCTATGTCAATTGTGAGCTAAAAAGAGTTGACTGAGATGATTGCATAGACCATATAATATTTGCCCAGAAACAGAGAGCTATGGCGGCGCAGTGGTTAAAATGCAGTATTGCAGGCTAATTCTGCCGACTGCCAGCAGTTTGACCCTGACTGGCTCTAGGTTGACTCAACCTTCCATCCTTCTGAGGTCAGTAAAATGATTGTTGGAGGCAATATGCTGACTCTGTATATCGCTTAGAGAGGGGCTGTAAAGCACCGTGAAGCGGTATATAAGGCTATTTCAAGCCAAATCAGATAAAAAGCAAAACAGAATCCTTAATGTACAGAGACAGAAGTAATGTGACTTTTGCCCCACCTATAGTATTTTGTTACTGTGCTGACAGGATTAGTTTTTTTTTAATTACTTTGATTGATGGCATTACAAAACATGGGTTTGAGTTGCTTTTCTTGGTAATTTTAATACCCTGAGATTGTCTCGAGTAGATAAAACACCAAAGCTTCAGATTTCAAAGAAGGATTCAAAACAGAAAGGGCAAAATATTTGATGTGGTTCTGATTCCTTTTTCATCTTGTTTAAACTACCAGTTATCCAGTCTGGGGTTGTTGGTTTTTTTGCCACTTTATCTTTTGTATCCCTTTTCCCCCCCCTTTTAGGATTTACCTGGTTTTATGAATTCTGAGAGACTAAGTAAATTTCTATCTGGATGTAGGAAAGCTTTTGCTGTAGTATGAGAAAATCAGATGATTTTTGATTTAATTTCCTTTGTTCCTGGTAGACATCTCTGGTCATACTGTAGTACTTTTCTGTGAAGACAAATTTATCCCTTCCACTTACCTGAGGCTTGCACTTCCATGATGTACTGGTGCAAATCTTGTCCTTGCTGAATGACCTCAAAGGTCATATTGTTCATAGCCAGTTTCCTCTCTGTATGCCGCTGCAGACGCTGTTCAGCCAAGGTGAGATCCTCGGTGTTGAAATCATTCATTTGACGTAGTAAATCCTCATTCCAGGCATCTAATTCAGCGGTCACCTTCAAAGTAAAAAAAAAAAAAGCAATGCAGAATAAGCAGGCAAAATCATTAAAATTAAGGTTACCAGGGGAAACATATCTAAAATAAGAGTGTGTAACCACAGAAGAGAATAAACCTAATTACATTCCAGAAATTTTAAAATTACCATCGCATAAGCTACAGTGAAATTGAGAAGCGCTTTAATTATGTGTTGTTTGTAAAGAGGTTCATTACTGTAAAAACTTAGAAAATCATTTTAGACTGAAAATTATGAATGTTTAAAGGAAATCTTCAAGTTAGCGATCGTTAGACATGCCCAAATTAGAACAAATTAACTACCCATGAGATTGCTTAAGCTTCCTTAAGCTTAATGTTTGTTTTTTCAAAAGCACTTGATTCAAAAATAAATAAATAAAAAGAGCTGCCTTTTCAAGCATGTCGGTGTTTTTAAATTATTTGTTTAAAATATTTTTATCCCTGTTTTAAATCTAAAAATCCCTACAGGGCTTAGAACATTATAAAAAAAAACATTCAAATGTGCAATAAGAATAACAGTGACACAGAAGCAACAAAACCATCAATAGTTATCTTATGCCTACAACTGACATCGTATGAATTGGGTAGGTAGGTAACTGGGTAGGTTAATCTGTTTCCTAAACCACTGTTACTTTACCAAAGTTTGTTGAACAGCTGTAATTTAATGGGTCCATGTTATATAGAACCACAAACCATAGAGGCAGCCCTTGACTTACAATCACAACTGAGCCCAACATTTCTGTTGCTAAGTGAAATATGTGTTTGGTGAATTTTTCTCCATTTTACGACCATTCTTGCCACAATTGTTAAGTGAATCACTATAGTTAGGTTAGCAACATGGTTGTTAAATGAATCTGGCTTCCCTATTGACTTTGCTTTTCAGAAGGTCACAAAAGCTGATCACATGACCCTGTGAACCAGTTGCCAAGAATCTGAATTTTGATCACATGACCACAGGGAGGCTGCAATGGTTGTAAGTGTGAAAAACAGTTGCACTTATGACCGTTTACAACTTTTAACAGTGCCTTGTAACTTTGAAAACAAATGATTGTAAGTCATGGACAACCAGTGCTTTAGTAAGCACAATAGCTAAATTCACAGAAATCCAATTGTTCTAAATTGAAGAAATTAAACTTCTTAATTTAAAGAATTAAGAAATTTAAAGAAATTTAAAGAAATTTCTTTATTTAAAAGTTAAATTCAACTGAATTCAATATTTTTCTATATAGAAGAGTAATTATCATACTTCATGCCGGAATACTTATTCATATTAATTTGGCCTCAATAAATGCCTTCTGGAAGCATATTGGAGGAGAATAGCCCTTTCCCACTGCAGTTTCCTAGCAGCTGGTATTCAGAACATGCTGTTTTATTCTGGAGGTGGTATGTTCTCAGCAGACCTAGTGCTACAGACTGATAAATTTGGATCTAATGACCTAATGATGATAGAAGGGTTTCCTTTAATGGTCATGTGAATTACTGGAATTGTGAAGCCTTCCTCAAACATTATTCCACCAGTATTCCAAGTTTTCTAGCTGTCATGTGTTCCGGCAATATACAAAATGAAGCAAAATGAAAACTATTTGTTTTATAATAAGACCTACAGAAATCATGATTCCAAGGACTAAAATATTTGTTTTTCGGAATATGTTAACTAATGTATTTCCTTTGGGATGAACTTCAGCCTATAAACTATCATGCCCAATTATGAGAGATTATTGCAGAGAAGGCCTGGTCTATGGAGTTCTAAAATTCTGCCCAAATTCTAATCCTAGCAAAACTGCATTAAGCTTAAAACTCATCATTTTATTTGCAGATTATTGTATGCATTTGAGTTCTGCTTGGAGCTAATAGTATTTGCCTGGGTAATATTTTCTATCCTGCATTCTGAAAGCCTGTATAAATCACCATTCTGCAATCACCTATGCTTACCAGTATAAAGAGTGCCATTATTTCTGACAGAAAAAGATCCTACGCCTCTACTTTCCATAGTCATATTCCATTAATATCTTAAGTGTGCTGTAGAATATAGGGATCCTTGTTTAATTAGATAGAAAGGCTGCAAGACATTTGAAAATATTACCAATCTGTTGATTCCTAACAACTCATTTTATATCAAATAAGACCTGTTCCCATTCTGTAGGAGCCTCTTCTGTTTTGGAATGGCTAATGCAATTCTTACCTCAATAGTGTACTGTTCAAAAATCCGGAGCTGAAGAAAGATATCCAGCTTAATTTTTCTCTCATGGAAGAGCTCTTCCATCTGCACCTGAGCTTCATCAAGCTGCTGGAGGACAGATTCAATGTGGCTGATGGAACTATTATGTGGTGTTTTATTGTTAGAGACCGCTGAATCTCTGTGGTAAAGTCAAAACAAATGGTTAGAAACCCAGTGTTGATAAAGGCCCTAAGAAAAGACAAGATACTCTCCCCACTCCAGTTTTCCCAGTTGCAATGCATGGCGGTGAAAGTTGGATCATAAGAAAGGCTGAGCACCAAAGTATTGAGGCCTTTGAACTATGGTGCTGGAGAAGACTCCTGTGTGTCCCTTGGACTGCAAGACGATCAAACTGGCCAGTCCTAGAGGAGATCAACCCTGACTGCTCTTTAGAGGCCAGATCCTGAAGATGAAACTCAAATATTTTTATCACCTAATGAGAAGGAAGGACTCATTGGAGAAGAGCCTAATGCTGGGAAAGATTGGGGGCAAAAGAAGAAGGGGACGACAGAGGATGGAGTGGAGTCGCTGAAGCAGTAGGCGTGAGTTTAAATGGACTCCAGAGGATGGTAGAGGACAGGAAGGCCTGGAGGAATGTTGTCCATGGAGTCACGATGGGTCGGACATGACTTTGCAACTAACAACAACTCTCTATTTTACTAATTGCTGAAAAACTGCATGGGCCTTCACCTCTTTCATCAGCCTAATCCTTGAACTTCCTCAATATTATATACTGAATTGAATACAATATATCTCTTCACATCTCAAGGCATTTTTGTCCTTTTTTGCATTAATTAAGAATTGCAAGTAAAAGAAGAAAAATATACCAATGGCATACGAATCCCTTCCGGGGCTTTGTCTCCTGTTTGTTTTATTTCATGATATTCCGGTTCCTTACCAATATTTGGTCTTCTTAAAAATCCTTCCCCTTAAGCAACATATTACATTGTGCGAAACAGTAGTGGAAATCATGCAAAAATTTATGTAACATTTATTCCTATTAACTATATGTTATTGAGGCAAGGTGTGATTTCTTGATCTATAGTCAAGCAATGTTTATTTAATGCCACAAAAATAATCAATTACACAAGCTTTCAAGATTCATTCATTAGGGATTTATTAGTAAAGATTTTGTAAAAAATGGGTGAAAATTGGAGAAACCCTACATGTTACGTTAAATGAGGCATCACTTTTAAGTCTGCATCCCTTTCCTGCCCTGGCTTATTTATTTTTTTCTCTGTAACTTAATAAATTCAACACTCCCAGGTCTTTAGCTTTAATGGTATGTGAGAATGACCTTAAGGGAAGAGAGGAAGAGATGCTGCCTAAGATCAGACAAAAGAGAGTAGAGCCCCCCCCCCCCCAGTAGGTTAATAATCAGAGGAAGAAATTTAGGAAGGACCCACCCTAATTGATTAGGCAGTTAAAAGTAATGTTGGGAGATTTGTACCTTCAGATGTACAAGGTTCTTTTAATCTTGTACACCCTTCCAGGTGTAAGGAAAAGTACAACCCTTCCTTACACATGGAAGGGTTGACATTAGCTGCTCTCCACTTTCCCTTCACCTATTTGTCTTGGTACCAATTTAGGAAGAATGGCTTTTTCTGCACTTTCGAGCCAGTCTTGACCCCTGGCAACTGCCTGGACACATTCTTGTAGTTTTTTGGGCAATATTTTGAAAGAAGCCACTGCCTTCTTCCTAAGGCTGATAAGAGAGGAACTGGCCCAAAGTCACCCAGCTGACTTTACATGAGAGCCAGTTTAGTGTACTGGAGGGAATATGGCTTACTCTGTTTTATATGATGTAGGATATTCTGTTAGTGCTACCATATCTGCAAAAATTCAGATGACTACTAGGGAATAACAAAAAGGGAAAGGGAAAGATTTTGCTATGGTCTGATGATCATCTGGATTGCCATAATCCAGCTATGGTTGCACTAATTACCATAGGCTCTCTGTTTATTATCTATTAATTATCTATTATCTACTACTTACTTGCCACCTACCTATCTACCTACTAATGCAACTGTAAGTAGAATACAACTATAAATAAAACATTATCAAGGGATTAGGGCTTTTCTCCCCATTTATTCAGATCTATCAAGGAGCACTCCACACATTCCTTGTAAATGATAACACTATCATGTTAGTCAGAGGATAACAGATTGGAGTAGAACCTGCAGCTTCTGATGGCTACATTTAAAATAGTGGCCTTAAATTACAATAAGAGACGGCTCAGAATCTAAGAATATTATTATTATTATTATCATCTGAGTTTTATAAGAGCCTTGACCTATACAAACCAAACCAAAAGCAACAAAAAACACTTTGAATTTTAATAAAAGATGTTGTTTGCCCTATTCCTGTAGCCTAATATTTGGAAGAAAGAGAGAATTTGAATAAAATATTCCACAAGTGGCAGTAACTGATCTTACTAATTTCTGGTCTATCCACTAATAGCTTCAGATCCATCTATCATGAAATATGGAATATACTATTCCTGAGGAAGTACAGTTCAGAACAAAAAATAAGTTACCCAAACTGTGACTGGGTTTATTATCTACCCATCCAGTCATGTGGGAGATTTAGATTGTTTGACGGGAATAAAGAATAAGAAAACACTGGGAAAAAGCAACCCCAAACACATGTTGAAAAAAATTAAAGCAAGTTTTTACTATGTTTTAGCTAACTAGGAGGAAAAATTTATTCCAACACAATGTAAGGGTTCCCCTCGCACATAAGTGCTAGTCATTCCCGACTCTAGGGGGCAGTGCTCATCTCCGCTTCTAAACCGAAGAGCCAGCGCTGTCTGATGAAGATTCCGTGGTCATGTGGCTGGCATAACTAAATGCCGAAGGAGCACGGAATGCTGTTACCTTCCCACCAAGATGGTCCCTATTTTTCTACTTGAATTTTTACATGCTTTCGAATTGCTAGGATGGCAGAAGCTGGGGCAAGTAACGGCAGCTCACTCTGTTACGTGGCACTAGGGATTCAAACTGCCGACCTTTCTGATCAATAAGCTGAGTGTCTTAGCCTTTGAGCCACCGCGTCCCCTTAACACAATGTAAAATGTGCTAATAAAAAAAAATCATTGCCTTCATAAACACATCTTCTGCATGAAACCAAAGCAAAGCAAACCAAAACAAATCATAGTGGGGAAGAGATTCAGATCAGGAGCATTATCTGGAGGGTTTAACCCTTTGCTATGCTCTGCTTTCTTACTGAGAATTGCCAGTACTACGGGAGAGAAATCAGAGTTCTGTCTAACTTTTTAACAGCACAACCATTCCAGTCCTATATATTCTATTTCACTTCTACTGTAGTGCTCAGTAAAAATGCAATGGTTCTGAAATGCAGTAAATGTTTAAATCTGAAAGATCTGTATACAGAGGTGAGTTTCGGCAGGTTCTGACCAATTCTGGAGAACCGGTAGCAGAAATTTTAAGTAGTTCGGAGAACTGGTAGTAAAAATTCTGACTGGCCCCGACCCCATCTATTTTCTGCCTCCCAAGTCTCAGATGATTGGGAGGAAATGGGGATTTTGCAGTAACCTTCCCCTGGATTGGGGAGGGAATGTAGATTTTACAGTATCCTTCCCCTGGACTGGGGTGGGAATGGAGAATTTACAGTATCCTTCCCCTGCCACGCCCACCAAGCCATGCCCACCAAGCCGTGCCATGCCCACCAAACCACACCCACAGAACTGGTAGTAAAAAATTTTGAAACCCACCACTTCTTATACAAATATTTTTTAAAAAACAGAATTTTCTTTATAATAGTGAATATGATTCATCTTAATAGATTCTTCTGCCAAACTGACAAAAAGGTTAATCGGCTTTCTGAAAAAGAAATGAATTGTTTCCAGAGCATTTTTAATTAAACGCTATTAAGCCGAACTGAATAAAGCCTTTACAAGTAGTCCTCAGTTTAGGATCATTCGTTTAGCATCCTGTGGTGCAGTGGTTAGAATACAGTACTGCGAGTTAACTCAATGCCCACATCCTGATGGGGCTCAAGGTTGACTCAGCCTTCCATCCTTCCGAGGTGGGTAAAATGAGGACCCAGATTGTTGGGGGCAATATGGTAACTCTGTAAACCTCTTAGAGAGGACTAAAGCACTGTGAAGTGTTATATAAGTCTAAGTGCTATTGCTATCCCTTCAAAGTTACAATGACATTGGAAAAAAGTGACCCTGTGATTGGTCCAACTGTCACAGCATTGCCTCAGTCATGTGATAAAAATCCGGGTGCTTGACAACCAACATGCATTTACAGTGGTTGTCAGCTGCAACCTTCCCAGATGGCAGGCAAAGTCAATGGGGGAAGCTGGACCTGTTTAAAAACTGTGCAATTCACTTAACAACTGCCGCAAAAAGGTTGTAAAATCAGGCACAACTCACTTAGCCACCATACTTAGCAACAGAAACTCTGTTACGGTCATAAGTCAAGGACTACTTGTACAGAGTCACAAACCTTGGGACTTCAATATCTCAACCAGGCTGTAGGTGTTTGTGGAAATCTATATATTCCATATAGTTGCTTTTTAGGCACATGTTGTAAATTGCACTTACATAAGCTCAGTACAATTGGAAATAGTAGGTATCAGATGAAAGCTTGAAATCTTTATTGTGCCACAGGGATTTTACTAAAAACTGAAAGCTCTTACAGGTGAAAAAATGGTAATGATATATTAAAGGCATATGTTTTATTTAGTGGATTTCAGACACTGCTTAGCAGGAATAAGTATTTAAACCACAAGGCCTCCATTTATAACAATTTAATAATGTTCCCCAAATTTCCACTTTAAACATATTTACGCAGTACCATTTAATCATAGTCAGTTTAGTACACCTGCAGCTCTCCTCATCCATTACACGCAGTGGTCCAGGTGAACTGAGATTACTTATTATTCATCTCCACAAATCATCCCTTATAGTTTCAGTGAAGTGATGCACTTAAAAATTATTTAATGATTACAGGTACTTCTATGCTCCTTCTGCCAGGCGAATCAAGGCAGCTTTCCAGCAATAATAAAACAGGTGAGCTATGCCGAAATAAATAGCAATATGGTTCTAAATATCGTTAAGAAAGAAGCACTAATTTCTGCATGGAATTCTAAGGTATGTCCCAAGGTGCTCACCTGAGCTGCTGGATTAGATCTTCCCCTTCTTTGATGACATTGAGAGTGGCATCCAGAGTAGCTGTTTGCTGCTGCTGGAACTGCTTTATGAGTTCCTGAACGGCATCTACAGAGTCAGCACAAACATCTTCCAAGAGCTCCTTCTGCAGGTCTTCCATCCATGTCCACAGCTGGGAAAGAGGAGAAGAAAGAACAAAAGATATCAGAAGAGGCAAAGGTGGGGGTGGGTGGGAGAACAATGGGCAGGAAAGGATGGAGATAGTGATCTTAACCCTTTCAAATCAGCTCAAAGGGTATCCATCAAAGCACAACATTATCTGACATTAAAGCACTTAAGCCAGTTGTTCTTGAGCTTTTCTTCACCACGGACCCCCTCTAAATACCTTTTGTACTCAAGGACCACCAAGACTTAACTCAAGATTGAAATCATAATTCTTTTTTTTGGTGGATTCCTGTGATGACATTGCAGTCCTGCACAGACCACAGGTTGAGAACCACTAACTTAAACAACTGCAATATTAAATAAAATTACTTGCAAAAGATTGGCCTGAAAGAAATATATGGAATGAGTGGGCATATATCAGTGATGGCTAACCTTTTTGCTATCGCGTGTCAAAAGCGAGGGGAAGCACGGTGGGGTCACATGCAAGCGTGCCCACATCCATAATTCTATGTGCCCCGCCTCCCCATGCTCCCCCTACTTTTGGCACATGATGGCACAGTGGGCCCGGGAGGCCCGTTTTTTGCTCTCCCCAGGCTCCAGAGCCTTTCTAGGAGCCTGGGGAGGGCAAAAATGACCTTCCCCACACCCTCAGACGCCCTCCAGAGGCTGGAAACAGTGTGTTTCCTGACTTCTGGTGGGCCCAAAAGGCCCGAAAATCAGCTGGCTGGCACACGCATGTGTGCTGAAGCTGAGCTTGCCTGCCCACCGATATGGCTCCGCGTGCCACCTGTGGCCATAGCCAGCTGCCGAGAGCTTTACAAAGTGGTCTCCAGAGACAGTTGCTGGAGACAATGTTCATTCAGCCTGCCTTGTTCCTCAGTATTTGCAGCCTGTAACCATTGACTGTTTTCTTAGCTATAACAACCTTCACTTATTCCACAAGAGTTCTTCTAGCCCTTAGATTTATCTTGTATCTGTTATTTCTCATTTTGAATGGCTTGAAGAATTTTTTGGCTCCTGTAGGATCTCTGTAGGACTCCTTTTCTGGTTCTGTGAGATTTCTGAAGTCCTATAGGCTATTATCCAGAAAACTTCTCAATATAGAACTGCAAACACCAAATAAAATCACTTTTGGAAATCATTCCTATCCCAATAAATCTGTGCATGGGCATACAGAAATACATCAGACCAGAGTACTGTGTTTCCCCAAAAATAAGACCCTGTCTTATATTTTTTTTGAACCCTGAAATAAGCGCTTGGCTTTATTACCATGTGCTCAAAAGCCCGATTGGGGTTATTATCAGAGGATGTCTTATTTTGGGGGAAATCGGGTACCTTGGCAGGCACTCACAAAAATATTTATTTTATTTACTAAATAAATTTATATAGCTGCCCAACTCACACATAGGTGATTCTGGGCAATTTACAACATTTGCAAAATAGAAAATGGCTTCCAATCAGAATTCAGTAACAGAATTTCAACTTATTCATAATCATTCAGGTGCCATATATTGTATATATCCTATTTTAATCTTCTATTGTCCCAATTAATAATTATTTGTTCAGTTTAACTTTGAATACATGTGGTATATTTTGCTTATATAATTTTCTAGATTTCACATTCTTTTAAGTTCAACACCAGAGGCAAGGTTTTAGGAGAAGGAGAAGTCCTTCACTCTACTTTCCAGCTAATCTTTCTGAGAAATGAAAGGTTTGGAAAAGCTAAAACAGCCTGCAAGCACTATTTCTTGCCATTTTTAGAAGTTCTTTTATTTCCCTAAATAGAAAAGTTACAGAATTTAAGCTGTTGGAATGCTGAAGATGGTAGGGTGGAAAGGGTCTTGTCGAGAAAGGCCCAGTTTGCTTTGTTAGAAGAATTCAAATAGTGGGAAGGCAGCCAGATGTCTTGAGCTATTTTACTTTAGATTTCTGAATTGAGCAGGTACTTGGCCTTGATGGTGTAAATGATCTCTTCTGATGCTATGAGTCTATGTTTAGCTTTCCAATCTTGATAGTTCAGCCTGGCAGGTCAAATCACACCTGTAAATTGGAGTTTTCATATCCCAGCTTTAAAAAGACATGATGATACATGACACCTGACTGTTACAAATATTGCAGAAACCGAGACTCTATGATCTATTTCCCCAAGCTAAATCCAATACACTCACAGAAGTATCTATGGAGCTGTACAAGCCTCTGGGTGAAGGAGATAACTCTTTTAGATCAAGTACAGTATATCAAGTTGATTTTCTAGACTGCATCAATTCTGTTTCTATTGATGGAAACATGAATGTAAGATCTCGTGCCGATTTGCTTAATTGGAGAAAATGTGTTGTAGCTACGCAAGCTAAGGAACAAGCTTAGTTATATACAAAAGTATGCAACGAAACAAAAATGGCACATGATTGTGAATGGCAGGGTGTCTGTTTGCAGCTCTTTAGCCCCAAATGCCATAGTCCTGGATGAAATGATTGTTTACTGTCTTTATATAATAAGCATCACGGAAAATATTAAACTTTATATTAATACTAAATATTAAGTCTGAATATTTAAGTCTGAATTTCCTTCTAAGTCTGAATTTATGAAACAACTTCCCATAACTTTAAAAAATGCAGTTACATATAATGTCATTTATACATTAGTTGCCCCAAACCAAATATTGGCAGCATTATCAATTAAGACTGTTTGGGAATCACAGTTGAAGTGAATGCAATACCTGTCTGATATGTTATGGTAAGAATGCCAATATCATTTTGCATTATGGTGGATTACTCTGCTACTGAACTATGTGAATAGATGAATATGACCTCAGTTATGCTTTGGTACCAAAGTCCAGTGCTCTTGAGAAAGTTAAATGTTGACGTGCATTTGGTCTCACATTTTCAACCGTGATGTTGAATATCAATATGTTCCAGATTGCTCCATTAATTCTAAGCAGTCAGGATATCAGGTTAGCAATAATTTGCCTATTTTAAAAAAAAAATTAAAAAAGTACCCTGGAAATGGCTCACTTCTTTAAAGAGCAATAATAATCTTTCTATGACTTACTGCTTTAAGAAGACTGTTCCTGGCTATTATTTCTTTTCCTCTCTGTTTATGCATTCATCGCTATATTTACTGACTTTCAAGGGGGAAAATAAGTACTTAAAAGGCACATGCCTTTTAAGTGGCAGTTACACTTGCCATCAATGAACAAAGAGCCAAGTAAATGAATATAGTATATTTACATTTTATGAACCTCATCTTAAATAATGTCACAAGAAAGTCAGATGCTATGAAGTTGTGACTTTTTAAAAATGCCCTTTTAATAGGCTGTGATTATGAATCTAGAGAATCTAGAGAAAATTAAAAACAGGGCTGCTATGTAAATTCTTTGCTACTAGGAGAAAATAATATTTTTTCCCCAATTCTGAACAGTGAAAATTGATAGCTGAACTTGAGGCTGTAAGAGATGCAGTAAAACTCCAAAAGCAAGTTTTATTAAGCTCTCTGGAAGAACCGTGAAGTTCCCACCATTTCCTCTGCCTAGGAATATTCCTCAGACCTATAGTCAAGGAATGCAGCCCTTCCAGCATGTACATGTTTTCTCTCTGTTCCATCTTATCAATAGTCAAATATGCCACAGGACTCTTTATGTGATTTCTGCTGACTTTGGCTGCCCCCAAAGTTAAGAAGAACATTAACAAAAAAAATCACTCAGGGTCAGTCTTTGAAAACTTTTGATGTTTTCCTCCTTCTTTTCTGACAAAATAAAAATTAATCTGAACTAATCAGCTTCTCTATTATCTCAATGTTGAATTGTTTATTCTGGTTAGCTAGTGGAAGGAAAATAGTGCCACAGGGCAGGGCACAATTCAATATAAAGACAGTTCCAGTTTTCTGTTTCGGTCTGCCTGTCTATCTCCGACTTACATTATTTTTACAAATAATTCAAGGGACAAACATATCCAACACACCTTCCTCTTCCTATTTTCCTCACAACAACAGCCCTGTGAGATGGGTTGAGCTGAGAATGACTAATCCAAGGTCACCCAGCTGCTTTCATAGATAAGGTGGGACTTGAACCAACAGTCTCTTGCTTTCTAGCTTGGTGCCTTAACACTAGACCAAACTGGCTCTCAGTTTGTAATAATAATATAATAATGGGTCTTGGTTATAGGACAGGGGTCTGCAACCTGAAACACTCAAAGAGCCATTTGAACCCATTTCCCACAGAAAAGAAAACACCAGGAGCCACAAAACCCTTCCCATGCCTGACTATTTCCTGAGTAGCCACAAAACTAGCATATGTAGTTGAATTAAACATTCTGTTTTCTTCTGAAACTTTTCTTTTCTTGGATTTATCCATGGTTGCCCTACCAGGGGTTGAAAAGCTCAATAAATCGCATGCCAGCGGGTGTCACACGTTAGTGGTTGTAATATTTTGAGTGACAGAGAGCTGTAGCAGAGGGGTGAAAGCACCACATGCAGCTCCAGAACCACAAGTTGCTGACCCCTGTTATAGGAGCATGCACCTGAAAATGGCAATTAATCTATCTGTGTTTGCATGTTTGATCTGTTCTGATCTCATATTATGATCTGCCATAATACTGTTCACCCAGTTTTGGATTAAGCACAATGCATAAAGCCAACCAACTGCAAAATTCAACGAACTATGGTTGAAAAGTATAACTAACTACTAGTGGCTAGTTAGTTAGGCACCACTAGAAATGAGGAGTGTTCTAGTCCCACCTTGGGAATAAATGACAGCTAGATGACCTTAGGCCAATCACTCTCTCTCAGACCAACTCACCTCACAAGGTTGTTGTTGTGAGGAAAACAGGAAGAAAAAAGAGTATTGGATATGTCTGAGTCGTTTATAGAAAATAATAAAGCCAGATGTTTAAAGATGTTTACATCTTGGTACACTTGCCACATCAATTACTATATTACACTCTTTTCAGGTTTCACAGGGGACAATAAATGAAGGTTATAGTCCCAAATTTCTTCTGGCTGATCTTATTGCTTTACTTATTTATATGTACCTGAATGTTATGCCACCATTTAAAAGTTTATATTACTCTGATAATTAAACTTAATTGTTTCTGTTTTATTGCACATGAGTTTTGGAACAAGTAGCATTCTCTGTTTTAGTTATTGTTTTTAGCCAAAATTCTTTGAGTGAATTTCACCTCACTATTCTGACATTGTCAATTCATCTTTGGACATATTCATTTCCCGTATGCAGGTTAATGACTGCAATAAAATTCTTTATAATTTTTACACATTATTCGTTTATAGTACACAATCCTGTTTTCAAAGCTATTTGAAGGCATGGTATGAAATTTGAAGATGGAAAAATGTAGAGTATGCTTTAGTTATACCCTCAGGCCCTTAGTTTCAATGTCTTGACCTCTATGTCTGCTGGAAAAAGTCTCCTATTTTCATACATTTTGAACATTGTTCACTTATATTAAAACAACGTTTAGCCCAGTCCTGAGGAAATCAAAAGAGGACATATATACAGAACCTACTTTGAATAGAATGAAATCAAAGCTATCTCCATTAACTGATTCTTGTTAGAAACAGTAGTAAAGCAGAGAATTTTAAAGCTTCATTAAAATTCAATTACCTAAGAAATTTAAGAAACAATAATGGCATTGTGATTGCTGTCTTTTAAAGAGCTCAAACCATAAAGCAGAACTTTTTTCTCCATATGGATGATCTTATGTAGCCTGGACCATTACATTCAAAAAATAAAAAATTATCAATTCCTTTTGCGGATCTTTATGCTTCTTCAGAGAATTGGTAGATTCTCCAGAACAGTGAAGGACATGAAATGATGAATGTAAAGGGAGGAGGAAACTGAATACATCTCATTTATCTCTTTCTACTTGGAAAAAAAAAACATTTAGAGAAGAAATCTATGTGTTGATATTCCAGTTACAAAATACAGATGAAGGTTCTACTCCATTGCATATAAACTTCAACACAAACACTAAATATTAGTAATCAGTAATCAGTGTTAACATGCACATTGCTATTCTGTTATGGAGTTTCAGACAGATAGGAAAACAGATAACATTTCTACTGAATCCACTTTCTTTTATATATGCAACTCCAACAGGAAGACTTGTAACATTTATATAATTTGGCAGGTCTTCTAAACTTTAATTTCATATAATCTAAATTTATTCTAGTATGCCTTGAGCAATATGAACATATTTTGCCATGTTCCATACTTGAAACATAGGTCCAATGATATCTGAATTTCTATTACATTGCAGGCACCTTACCTCTTTGGTATGAGTGTGGAAGGAGACAGACATATCCAAAAGAAGCTTCCTCTGTTCCACTCTCCTAACGAAGTCCTGAATCCGCACTTCTAGATGCCGTGCTGCTTTGTAGATCTCTTCGGGATCACACTCCCCAGTCTGAGCCAGTTGCTCTGCTGCTTCCAGTAGCTTGTCTGCATTAGTATAGGTATTCTACCAATCCACAATAAAAATAAAGTGCAAATCACAAAACGCTATTCATTAATACTCAGAGAAAATCCTTCCAGAATTCAGGAAGGGAAACCAGCATGTTAACATGACAGCAGTTGTGTGATGAAATTGGAAAAGGAGTTAGCAAAAATTGGCACTGAATAATCCTCAGATAAACGCTGAAGATGGTTCTTATTTGAAATGTGCACACCTTTCCACTGCTTTCTTTTTTTGTTAGCTTCAGGAAACACAGCGTATGGTGATCTCTGGGATCTTTCAAAGACGATGTAAAGAAGCAACTCAGATTTAACTACTTCACTGGTGGCCGTGGTCTCCTGGGAGATATTTCACAACACATTTGATTGTGAAGGAGTGCTGATGGCTAACAGGTTGCAACATGTAAAGTACATGCACTGGAAAATTATCTCAGAAAAACATGTTTCTTTTTTTATTGCATTTATGTACTGGCTAAGGAAGAGCACCATCTGAAAGATTCTAACTCAATCCAAGGCAGTTACAACTATCTTTAAGATTTATAGAATTTCCATTTTATAACTTAGGAGTTCTGACATGTGCAAGGAGCAACCTACAATATACATTCCCTACTGCAGAAAGGAAATTCCTTTTCGTTTCATGGAGTTATTTCACATTGCATTAAAGCAAATTAGCAATTTGAAGCCTTGTATGGATACATAAATTCATTATAGTCCTTTCCAAAATATTTATACCATTCCTATATTCTATCTGTTTTTCATATTTTACTAATAGCCAACAAGAATCCACAAAAGTATGTTTTTTATTTTTTAAAAAAGATTGATTGATTGTTCCAGATGTCCAGTGGATTGCAAAGATAATAATTTAATTTAAATGTCATGTTTATATTTAAAATTGTTAAAATGTATTATCACACACTTTGACCCTTTTGTGAAAGAAATAAAATGTGATGCTGTCTATATCAAGGCCTAAACATAACTTAAATATTGTCCCAAGAAGATTGTTTTGCTGCCAAAACATAATTGTTTCAAATGCCAGCCTCAAGCCTTGAGAATTAATTTAGTTAAAAATTCTGACAGACTTTGATGCTATGGAAAATTTTGTCTATGAAGAAGGAAATATCCCTTGAGAAAACATTTCCACAGAAACATTTCCATATTCATCTGAATGCAACTGATAAAAGTATCCAGAAATAAAAGTTATATATAATAGTGTTAAACAGATATAACACACTGATGGCATTTTTCACAAACTTACCTTTTTTTTAAAATTTTCCAAAATGATTTGAATCATTTTATAGGAATAATATATTTTGCCATGTCCCACTTCTGAACCATTGTGCTAAGGAAGCCTTGCCCGCGGGCAAACATCTTCAAGATTGATACATTGGTATTGATCTCCTAACCTGACTACAGGTAGTACTTGACTTACAACAGTCTGTTTAGTGACTGCTCGAAGTTACAACTGCACTGAAAAAAGTGACTTATGACTATTTTTCACACATGACCACAACATCCCTATGGCCATGTGATTTACATTCGGATGCAAGACCAGTAGTTCCTATTTTCTGATGGCTGCAATATCCTGGGGTCATGTGATCCCCTTTTGTGGCCTTCTGACAAACAAAGTCAACAGGGAAGCCAGATTCACGTAACAACCATGTTACTAATTTAACAACTGCAGTGATCCACTTAACAAATGTGGCAAGAAAAGTCGTAAAATGGGGCACAGCCAATTTAACAAATTTCTCACTTAGCAAAATCAATTGTGGTCATAAATTGAAGACCAACTGTATTATTTGTAAACCTGTAAACAAACAATCCAACTCACTATTCACCAAAATTTTGTGTTTAAGTCAATGTGGAAGATTTTACAAAATATACCTGTTTGGGTTCCTAATTCTCTGTATTGTTTTGGAACTGTAATGGAGAATGGGGGTAAACATTCATTAGAAATGCGAGAATAATTGCTTTTAGTTTCATTTAGCATACCTTCATCACTGAGCATGATCGTTTCATAAACATGTGACAACTAACACTGCCCATTTAATTGTTTTTATTTTCTAACAGGGTCTCATAAAAGATACTTCCTTTTAAATGATACCAAGTGAAAGAAGCAGATGCAAGTAGTTTGTGCAAAAATTAAGAAGGAAAATTATACAATTTCTGCCACAAAGCTCCCACTGACATTTTTATAACTTTGATGCAGCCTGGAAGATACCCACGAATAATGCTACATATTAGTGATCCACCTTCATGATCAGGTATGTACTGGCTATTGTCAGGACACAGGAATATATATGATAATTAAACTATATATATATGTGTGTGTGTATGTATGTGTGTGTGTGTGTGTGTATGTATGTATATGTGTGTGTGTGTGTGTGTATGACTAATTATAATTTAATCTCCTAATTCATAATAGCATCTTCTTCATAAGTAAATATGACTAAATTGATTGCTACCTGCATTCATAGAATTACAACTAATCAAATATTCATCTTGTGCACTGTCCAAGTTGCTTTTGGTGAGATGTGTGACATTATAAATTTGTTAAATAAATAAATTTCGAATTAGCATGAATTTTGAGTGCCACTACATAGCAACACCATCCTCCATCTACTGCATAGCTCTTCAGCTTCTCACATTATTGAATGAATAGCTTTAGTTATTATTAGTAATAACATTTAACATATCCCAGCATTTAGCTCTTTGAAAGAATAAACACCAACAATTTTTTTCTCCAATTGTAAAGTTCTATAGCCCTTCTTTCCTTTAATCATTTTATTCACTTTTTTTCTTAAAGAAAACAACTAATTCAATGCTGGCATATGGTGTATCAAGCTATAAAGATGTAATTTCATTCTGGAGAGCCCTCATACTCTCCTCAATTACTTGAAATGTCGCCAGCCCACAATGATAAGAATAAATCGAGCACCAATTATAATTTGCCCCTGGCAAGTCTGTGAATGAATTACCAGTCCTTGTAAGGAATATAATCTAGGGATTAGACATTGCATCCTAGATTTCACCCTATTGTTAAGAACACGAGAGCAACTGCAGCAGAAACTAGCCATAGTACCAGGTGAATATTAGAGCTTCAATACTAAATGTAGAACAGCACGACAGAGAAAAATACAAATGGGTGCAAAGAGAAAACCTGGCTATGGAACAAAAAAAGAGATGAGCACAGATGGTTATAATTTGAGCTATTGAAACTCAGTGTACATTTCTACATCATGCATTTATCCTGGATTGCTCTTGAGCCACTTTTCCACGAAATGAATTTTTATTTTACTCAACTAAATAGCCTATCTCCATATACTCATTTTTAAAATAAAACTTGATAAAGAACTATTTTTCTGGAAAGTTCTAACCCTATCACTGGGGTTCCTGTTTCTTGGCTGCTGGTATTTTTAATTCTTTTAATACTTGTTATCGTTTTTGTTGTATTTTAATTCTGTGGGCTGTGGGTCACTCCTTGAGATGGGCAGCTACATAAACTGGATGGATAACAAAATAAATAAATAAATTAGAGATGAGGAGGCTGCTGATTTTTGGTGTTTGACATGAAAAGCAGCAAATTCTTATGTACCAACTCAGACAAACAAGCTAACAAGCTAACAAGCTGTCATCTGTACCTCTATAACTGACTTCACAGGATAATTAGAACTGCAGAAAAAAATTACTACCAACCTGCCTTCCATTGAGGACCTGTATTCTGCATGAGTCAAAGAGGGCTGTGAAAATCTTTACAGACCCATCGCATCCTGGACATAAACTGTTTCAACTCCTACCCTCAAAACGACGCTATAGAGCACTGCACACCAGAACAACTAGACACAAGAACAGTTTTTCCCCGAATGCCATCACTTTGCTAAACAAATAATTCCCTCAACACTGTCAAACTATTTACTAAGTCTACATTACTATTACTATTAGTCCTCTCATCGTTCCTGTCACACATTTCTTCCCACTTATGACTGTAACCTTGTTGCTGGTATCTTTAAGATTTATATTGACTGTTTCCCTATGACTATCATTAAGTGTTGTATTTTATGATTCTTGACAAATGTATCTTTTCTTTTATGTACTCCGAGAGCGTATGCACCAAGACAAATTCCTTGTGTGTCCAATCACACTTGTTCAATAAAGAACTCTATTCTATTCAATAAACAACAGTCTAATCAAGAACTCACCAAGACCACTCTCACTCCCACACTTACAGGGCAAGCCACTAAAACACGGGTGTCAAACTTGTGGTGTCACATTGCCATCACGTCATATATTATGATGTTTTTTTCCCTTCATGGGGTGGGCATGGCCTGCGCATGATGCATCTGGCCTGTGGGCCGCCAGTTTGACAACCCTGCACTGGAATATAAAATGAGAGCAAACCCAAATCCTCTCTAGCAGTGATGGTTATGGGTAGTCCTCAATTTACAATTGAACCCAAAATTTCTGTTGCTAAGTGAGACATTTATTAAGTGAATGTTATCCCATTTTACTTTCTTGCTACAGTTGTTAAGTGAATCACTGCAATTGTTAAGTTAGTGACACATTTAAGTGACTCTGGCTTCCTCATTGACTGGCAAAAAGGTAATCATGTGACCCCGGGACACTGCGATTGTCATAAATGCGAGTCAGTTGCCAAGTGTCTGAATTTTGATCACATGAACATGCTGGGATGCTTCGACGGTCATAAGTGTGAAAAATGGTCATGTCATCTTTATCAATGGTGCTGTAACTTTGAATGGCCACTAAATGAACTGTTGTAAGTCGAGGGCTAGTTTGGCGATGAAATGTCTGCAAAATAACAATAACCAAGCTCAGAGAACCTCAAAATTCAACTTGTCTACAAATACTCAATTCTAACCATTCTCATGTATCTCTACTGTGAATCCATTGTGAAGGAAGGGGGAAAGTGTTTAGAATGATTTTCTGCTTTGAGAGGCAAAATAAGATGGTCAGCCTTAAGTATTATGTACTGGATCTGATTAATCCCGAGGCTGTGCAAAGAGCAAGAGAAATTTATGGTTTTATGCTTTGTGCGTGAATTTTGTAGAAGTAGCTCCAGACTTGCTTTGAAACAAACAACAACTTTTGGTTTTTGCTCTCATCCAGCAAGGCAAACTTTATATTCTTAATTACTTTCCCTCTCATACCACTTGTGTATTTGGGGACAGGGTTTATTTTTGTGTCAACCTACAAAATAAAAGTAATACATTTAGAGCCTGGATGGTTTTTTTTGTCTTGTAGATCGCTTTGGAGAATGAGTGCATATTATTCCTTGGAATCACAAGTTTTTCCCTTCTTGCGTATTGTAGACAAACTGATGTTCTTTACAAACAAGACATAAATGCATCTTCTAAAAATACGTCTTTCCAGGGAGGGTTGTTGCCCTTTTACATAGACAGCAACATAAACAGGGGACCAAAATACACACGGGCTTCTAGCAATGACCTTTTTCTTTTAAAATCATGCTTCCTAGAAGATTTAGGGAATACAGGGCAAAACCCTTTCTCCTTTTAGACAAAGATGAAAATAACAAAACCACAGAGAAAAAGCGTTCACACAATTTCATGAATTGTGCCTGGTGGATATTTTTTCCCCCCAGTTTGTGAAACAAGATGAAAAGTCATGCAGAAATAAACCAAAAGGACAGAAATCAATTTTTAGCAGGATTTTATTCTATACTGCATAACAACAGAAGTAAATGCCCAGTGGGTAGGTGGAAGTTAAGTAATGAAAGAAGGGTTAACCAAGGGCTTGTCCCAGTAGCACCCCTGTTGACCTATCTAGTTTGAAAACTAAGCTGATTTCCTGAATGGAAATCTGTCAGGGAATGCAGAATTGTAAGTTAAACAAGAAATCAGGAAACATTCAGGAAAACAAAAATGGCAATCACTTTCATATTGTACTATTCTTTTGTCTGGTATTAACCAAAACATAATTTGCACAGAATCCCTGAAATAAAAGAAAACTTTTAACAAGTAATAAAATGACAAAGATAAAAAAAAAACACAGATATCATAGGTATCATAGGTATCACAAGTATTAAAATGAACTTGATCCAATTTTATTGTATTCCATCTGGGGACTTTTTCTATGCCCCAATCTTGTAAAATCTAGCATCATACATTGTTCTGTTTTATTTTAGCTATTTATGATCTTGCATAAAATTACAGCATGTTTTAATGATCTGCAGGCATTCTAAGATACTACAAGTCTCACTAACCGGAAATTGTCATAACTGAATAAAGAAAATATATTTAAGTATGTTGTTGTTACTGTTATTGTTGTTGATGATGGTGATGTCAGCTGAACTGATCCACTGCAGGATGAAAGCTTCTTCACTGAAGGCTATAGATCAAAACTGCCCCACTGGTTGGTAGGAATTTTTCAACCACCTAGTCTAGGGTTAAGAGAGTTGGACTAGTCAACATTTCACCCAGCCAGCATCCATGTGTAAGGGAGAATTAAAACTCTTGCTCTTAATCCAGTTTTTGAATCACTATACCACCTGGCCCTTCTTTAAATTTGTAATACAACTTGTATCTAAATCTCCTATTCTTATTCATATGCATGCATTGCACATTGTATTACTCACTTGGATCCTTGTTAAAATGTACTTTATGTATGAAATCTAGGGAGAGTGCCAGCCTATCCTTGCTTTGAATGTGTACAAAGCCTTGCCTTTGCTCAGTCAGAGTTGCAAAGCTGTGCTGACTTCATCATGTGCCAGGTTTCCTTTTAAATGTCACTTTTATTCACGCACAACTCTAGAAAACGTTTGTTGGGGTTTTGGTACAATTATATATTTCCTCCACAATGGCATGCCTGGATTTTTTTTTAAAAAAAGTTATATTAATGCTGAACTTAGATAATTGGTTTTATGCATGTATCCAATAATTGGTTTTATGCACCATGCCAAAAAAAGAAAGAATGGGAAATTAAATAATTAGCTGGTATTTGGAAGCATGAATCAGACAAGGTTTTAGGTTTTATTGGCCAAGAAAATTCATACGCTATTCAGATAAAGGATGGGGATATTTAAAGAAACTGTTGTTTGCCAGCACCTATTAAAATTCATAATGAATTTGACTTTAAAAGGAGGCTGTTTAATCAGTCTTGTAGAGAAAAAGCATGACTTCTGATGAATGCAGAGAGAGTGCCATCTGCAGGGCTAAAACTGCTAATTACAATTACAATAATTGTATAGTTTTAAGGAGAGGTGTATTTCCTCTTCCTTAATTTCCTTTGCATTTATTGTCTCCCTTAATAAAGAAAAATATATCTCATTTGAGTAACAAAAAGTGCTACTTTACAATTCCACAGGGTTATACCAAAATTATGCAAGTACTTAAGCCCTGTGTGGCAGTGGTGGGTTTCAAATTTTTTTACTACCGGTTCTGTGGGCGCGGCTTGGTGGGCATGGCATGGCTTGGTGGGCACGGCTTGGTGGGCATGGCAGGGGAAAAATATTGTAAAATCTCCATTCCCTCCTCAATCCAGGGGAAGGTTACTGCAAAATCCCCATTTCCTCCCAATCAGCTGGGACTCTGATTCAGCAGAGAATAGATGGGGGCAGAGGCAGCCAAAGGTGGTATTTACCAGTTCTCCAAACTACTCAAAATTTCCACTACTGGCTCTCCAGAACTGATGAGAACCTGCTGAAACCCACCTCTGCTGTGTGATACTATCAATGCTGAGTCCAGTTACCTGTTGCAATTTAGGAATTAAACAATAAGAAGAGACCAGTCAAGATACAAGAAAACCAAAAGACAGACTATGGAGAAATCAGGCAATCAGAAATACAATACATTAACATTAGTAAAAAGCTCAGCTAAACCAGGAAGCTCTTTACATTTCTCTGCTTGCGATGATCCAATGCCCCAAATTAGTCAAAATCCAGAAGAGTTTTTGCTGTTGTATTTTACCACATGTAGGATATGTCAAACATGGAAAAGCTATTGTATTTGCAATAAAGGGTCACACTGTTTTTAGACACACAATGACCTGCAGAGATAAAGCAATGAGGATTTCCCCTTTCAGTTTGGGGATTACTTTAAGAATCTTAAAAAACCTACCTTGTTTTTCTTATGCTACGGGACCAATAAAGCAACAAATTTCTATTTATATACACGAACACCGCTAGAAAAATTTTTCAAGAAGGAATAGAGAAATTTAAATATACAACATTCAAAACAAGATTTGGTGGTTGAGTTCGGAATATTGGTTATTCCATTATTTGTAAACAATATTCACACCAAGAGGTTTATTATTATTATTATTATTATTATTATTATTATTATTATTATTATTAGAGTAAACAATATTTACTCCAAGAATACAAAATACTCAAACAATAATAGTGGCTGTGATAATTATTCTTTATTAATTCTTAATAATGAGAGACAAAAAGTTCTTGTGTATCAGAATGATGGGGAACACCTTTCCCAAATATTGCCTGTGCTTATACTGTTTTTCTGTATTTCTGTTCCTAATTTAACTTCGAAAAGAAGTGTGAAATATAGTTTAATCTAAAAAAAGCATAAGGTAAAATATGAGTTACATAAGAATATAATCATCAAGCTGGTGAAGGAAAATTTCCTTCTTAACTGTCCAAATAAAACAGGTTCAACACATATTCCTTCAAAGAAATCCTAAATTTGGCTCCTCTATTTTATCTCTGATTATGACACCCATCCTCTTTCTGGATGGTGTACAATCTCTGGGTGTTGGATTTAGGAAACTGACTATTTATTTCAATAGTCAATAAATTAAATTTATATGCTACCTATCTCGCTATCCTTTTGCAAGGCTTCTTTCTGTACTACTTTGAAAAAGAAGCGGCTGAAGTGGTTAAAGTACAGTATTGCAGGCAAACTTGGCCCCACTGTCAGAGCGGCAATCAGCCCCGTTACCTTGCGTGGGGTAATTGCCCTCATTTTGAGTTGGATCGTGGCTTCTATCCTGTTGCATACTTTGATCAATAAGACCGAAGAAACATCTTCTAATTAAACTCATATTTATTGTAAGAAAATAAAAACATCTCACTATCTAAAATAGATTACATGTTGGCAAAGAACCCCCAGCCTGACCGTAGCTGGCTGGAGAACAAAGGAAAGTTTCTAGAAGAAGTACAAAAGAATGCAATGACATGCGTAGTAGATGCTGTAGGTGCTGATAAGGAATATAACTACGGTAAGTCTGATAGTCCAGAAATATTAGCTCTGCTGGTAAATATAAAAACGCAGTGACACCCACAGCCTGGAATACCAACCTGACAGGGCTCAAGATTGACTCAGCCTTCCAACGCTCAGAAGTGGATAAAATGAGGAGCCAGATTGTTGGGGGAAAGATGCTGACTCTGTAAACCACTCAGAGGGGGCTGTAAAGCACTATGAAGCAGTATATAAGTCCAAGTTCTATTGCTATTACTGTCTATGGAGATTCTCAGTCACCCAGGTGATAGTTGTCCCAAAAGTGCTTTTTCAAGAGGCAACTGGACTTTCTGGGTTTTTTTGAAGACGTTTCGTTTCTCATCCAAGAAGCTTCTTCAGCTCTGGCTCCCCACTATCCTGTCAGAGCAGAAGAAGCTTCTTGGAGGAGAAGCGAAACATCTTCAAAGAAAAACCAGAAAGTCCAGTTGCCTCTTGAAAAAGCACCTTTGGGATATTGGTACTACTATTAACTTCAGCAAGGTATCTTATATTAGCCATTTATTTTCTAGCCTTGTGCAGAAGAAAACAATGCAAAAGACGTGTTTTCTCTTAGCTAAGTTCACTTCCTATTAATCATATTCAATAATGGGGGTTTTGTTTTGTTTTTGGTGCCTTTGAGTCACCTCAGACTCCTAGCAGGTGCCTAGATATATCCCTGACTTTTTCTTGATAATATTCTAGAAGGTGTTTTGCCCTTGTTTCCTTCCTAGGACTGAGAGTGAGTGATTGTTAGGCTTTGTGCTAAGGTGAAGCTAGAATTCACAGCCTCCCAGTTTCTAGCCTGGTGCTTTCTCCAATACACCAAACTGGTTCCTCATTCAAAGTCCTATTAGACACCATTTGCTATCCAATTCAGCATAGATCCAGTCTTATATTACAACTGGCTGTGCTACTAAGCAGGAACATCCTTGTCTTGTCAGGATGCTCAGCGGTAAATAGAGTTAAATGTGTTTTTGGGCAGACAATGGCAGTGCAAATGAGAGAAGCTTAAGTAATTAAAAAATAACTCTGAAAAATTCAATATGCATGTTTATGGGAAGAGTCAATAAAGGAAAAATGTACTTCCATATACTTTGGGCTGTAAATGCCAAGAAGAACTTAATTAATTATGGCAGTAAAACAGAAACGATAAACAAGAGCATTAGGAAGAAATGAAGAGAGGAGACGGCATCTTTTAGCTTTCAGGATAAAACAAAAGACTTCATTTTTAATTATGATAATTGTATAATGGTACCTGTAATAGTGGGGTGATGTCTAAGATTACTGGAGCTACAGTTCAATTGTATGTGGAAGGGATCATATATAGGGATCAGACTATGCTTATGCTATGAGATATTAAGTAATCAGAAGAGAGTTGGAAGGGACATTATCCATTGCTTCTTGTCCAGTCTTCTGACGTTTTAGAAAACAGGTTGAACCCCTCTTCTTTGTGACAGCCTCTTAGATATTGGAATACTGTTATCATGTCACTCCTATAATCATACCTAAGGTTATATTTGCCCTGGGCAAAGGACTGTAATATATTAAGAAATACTGCACTGGAGAACCACTGTTATTGCCACATCAGGAGAAATTAGAAATATTGGTGAATACATTGAATCCCTATCTATCTGCACCTAGTAGCTAAAAATCAAAATTGTAAAATAGATAGAAGACAGACAGACAGACAGACAGACAGACAGACAGACAGACAGACATTTCATACTTCTTAATCACCCGTCTCCCTGATGCTTTTTGATCGAAAATGCAGAAGTGTAAAACAGCTTGTCATATTTATCAGAAGAACTATGGTATTTCATCCCGTCTAGAAATCATCAGTGTTAGTGATTAAATGTCATAAATATAAATATCCAGTTAAAAAGGAAAAAAATTCTGCATTCCTCTTACATTTCTGATATGAATTAGGTTCCTGTATTAATCACAGCAGAGCAAGATTCCTGAAATTAGTCTCTGACAGTTCTAAAAAAGTATAAGCATCACTGCTTATATAATCTCTCTTTGGCTCCGGGGATCCATTTCCAGAAAATATTTGTTGAGCTGGAAAAGCATATAACGGGGCAGGAGGAAATGAAGAATATTGCAAAATTAACTCCAAAGTGCCTGGATAGCACTGCAATAAAATGTTAATTCCTTTAAATATACAGGTATATTCTTTTCTCGGACACTGACCTAAAACTTAAATATAGCTATGGCTCTTTTAATTCGGAGCCTAAAGAGGAAAACCTAGTAGACTCCCACTTTGTAGTTGGGAAGTCAGCTGACTTTTAGCCAATTGTGAGTGCTAAGTCAAACCCAGTATAGCAATAGCACTTAGACTTATATACCGCTTCACAGCGCTTTATAGCCCTCTCTAAGTGGTTTACAGAGTCAGCATATTGGCCCCAACAATCTGGATCCTCATTTTACCGACCCTGGAAGGATGGAAGGCTGAGTCAACCTTGAGCCTGGTGAGATTTGATCTGCCAAACTGCTGGCAGCCAGTGATCAGCAGAAGTAGCCTGCACTTTAACTACTGTGCCACTGTGGCTCATAGGTGATTGTGATGGTGATAGCAAGATTTTGGATCCTCACCTTGGCAGAGTAGCAGACCCTGAAACATGCTGCCTGCTAAAAAGAACCAGGAATTGGAGATACATGATTCCACAAAAAGAAAAAGTAACTAACTTTGTCTAAGAAGACAAACCCTGACACTCTGGCCATATAAGAATGTTCTCCAGGCTTTGTTGAAAGCAACTCTCCTGCTTTTTAATCTACTTTTCTGCATCTTTTGGTTTCCACGTTCCTCTTGTTCCTTACCTTCTGGATAGATCTTCAACTTGATCTCGGACCCGTTTCCCTCAGCAGCACTAAATCTATTATCTGTTTTTCAGAGAGCTGTGTCTTCCAGATTTGCGACTATACCCAGCCCATATTCATTGTTATCTTAGCAAAAACCATTTACTGCAATAAACAGATCTCTCTTGGATTTATGATTCCTTGGAAGAGTTTATCTCTCCTTAGCTATAATGAGTAATTTACAACAAGGCAATTAAAGACTAGGGACTTGTAAATTGCCTCTCTGCCTGCCTGCTTTCAGTCAAAGCTTTGCACAGGACACAGAGTGAATGCTAAGTTGATAGCAATGAGATATAAAGTTTCCTCCTCCTCTTCCTCTCACCTTGTTCAGCCAACAAAAAATTTTTCAATAAAAGTAATTCTGCATTTGCTATAGAATGGGAAAACTAGACAATTTGGAACTAATATGGAGTAACTTGTAAAAACATAATCGGCTCCTTTATCAAGTAGCCCTGTCTTGTTAAGGATGGAAATGGACCTGCTTTAGATTACTGAAGGGGCCAAAATCTATCTTTCTGTTCTTTAAAAGGATAGTTAATATTCCAGATTCTTCTTTGACCAGACAGCGTTTGCAGAACCAGTCAGAAGCAGGACATTGGGCCCAGTCCTATTTACAGTATTTTAACATGTATTCCTTAACTGTGAAATAAGTATATTCCAGGTTTTAAACATAAATGTAAGAACTATCTATGTCAACAATTTTAAGGACAAGAATAAAATTTTTAATATCGTGTTGCCCTAATGGTTCTGGTGGATTATATAGTGAAACGTCTGCTTGTCTTTAGGCCTTAATATGACCTGGAAGCCATCTTTTGTATTAGGCCTTCAGACCTGCCACATTTACTATTGTGGGAAACAGGGCAGATCTGAAGGCCTAATACAAAAGATGGCTTCCAGGCCTGACATCTAGAAGTCCACTCTATGTATTCAGTGTATTTGGATGAACTATATCAGGGAGTAAGATAAACAGCTAGGTGTTGGGTGCTCCACAGATGGAAGATCTAATTTATGATATTGTGATCTGCAAACTGTACATAGCACTCAGAACCTGCTTTACTTATCCTTTAGTGATTCACTAAATCACTAAAGTTAGAGTTCTGACAGCAAAATGATTTGCTTCTTGCTGGCAGACACAGGCCCATAACTAACATAGCAAATAGTGATACGTGCAGTCACCCCAAAGATTCATAGAGTAGGAACAATGGCAGTCAGCTGTGAAGGCAATTTTTAAAATAGCATAGTATTGTTATATTGGTTTCTATTTTATCTGCTGCTGGCAGTTAAATGTGAAGTATCTTGTGTGCGGCTGGACAATCTTTCTGCTCATGTTTTTGATAAGTGAGTTGATGTTGCTAAAACCATACATCTGCACTTACCTATAATTGGATATCTGGGAAATAGTCATATTAAAACCCCTTTCGAGAAAAGCAATCTAGGAACTAAGAATGGGAAAGAGTTAATGCAAAGACCAGGCACATTCCTTTTTTAATATTTTGCTTAAGTCACAAAATGATACAAAGGATGCGAATCCTGTCCATGCATTTTGTGAAATGTTTCCAATGGGAGTAAATGTTTCTCAAATCAATAAAAAGAGAAGTTTTAACAATCTTGGGCCAAAGGGAGAAATGTCCCCCTAGATAGCTATATACACACATATTGTATATATATGCACATGTCTGTTATGATCAATTGCAACAGGTCATTGTTCATGTTAGCCTCATATATAACAAATTACAGTGGCCAAATGTGGAAGCTGCAAAAATAGCACATAGTGGCTTTTCAGAAAAACCCATAGAAGATGAATATTTTAGAAATGTCTTCTGGCTAAGCTCTTTTAAAAAGGAAGGTTGGATTTAGTAGTACCTACAGGAGCAAATCTAGGCAGGAATATAAGCATCCATCTATCATGGGCATACCAATTCTCTTTAACAGCAGATCATTCAAAATAGTATAACCTCTAATTTATGGATTTAAATTTGATCTGTTCAGTTCGGTTCAAAATAGCTATAGCATTCAGAAAACTGTTCAGGACTGAAATGGCACTTTCATATACTGCAAGCAAACATACTGTAGAGCTTGATATCATCAGGAAATTGTCTCACCCCCTAAAATTTTTATGACAACCAGTTTGGTATAAAGGTTAAGGTGTCAGGCTAGAAAACCGGAAGACGGTGACTTTTAGTCCTGCCTTAGACACAAAACCAGCTGGGTGACCCTGGGCAACGGCAACTCACTTCGGAAATCTTGCCATGAAAACTATAAGGACATGTCTTGGTATTTGCCAGGAGGCTAACTCGAAGGCCTCAAATAATAATAATAAAAAAAGTTTTAAATTGGAAATTAAATACTGTAGGTTTTAAATAATATAGATTATTCCTTATACTGATCTCTTTGGATTCCATTACATTCCTTAGCTGCTACTGGTCTAGTTAATAGTCTCTGTAATTGATTCCATGTGTGATGAAAAGAGAAAGAAATAGCTGATTAGAGAGCCATTACCAAACAGTGCCAAAACTATATACTTTTCTTAGCTGAAAAGTCTTGGAGATTCTTGGCAAGATTGACTTGGAAATATTTTCACAATCGCCATATATATGATATATTCCATACAGAACTCAGGATGAAAAAAAGTTTGAGATTATGTTATCCTTGAACACTGAAACTGTTTTGACACCAACCATCCCTTCATCATGTGAAGTGCAAAACTAGATTATCCTGGTTCCTATGGCCATTTTCTAGATCTACGGAATCTGGGATGCTAATGGATTTCAGTCCTCAAATCTCCACATGCTGCTTATTTCATATGCTTAATAAAGAATCCACCAAGAGTGTTTGAGACCACAAAGTTCCCAAGCCTGAAAGAAGACACACTGCAGCGCTACAAAAGTATTCTCAATTACAGTAACATACACAGAACTTTCACATATTTACCTGTGCTACTTCTTCAAAATCATCATGCCTTTTCTGAAGAGCTCGTGCTCTGTGAAGAGACTTCCCCACTCCAGTGTGTTTACTAAGAAAGGCCTCCCCATGGTTTTCAATCCAGTCCAGGACCTGAACAACAAAGACAGAGAGAAGGAGGAGGAGGAGAAGAGGGAGAATCCATTATTATTTTATTATTCTTGGCTGTTCAACACCCAACAATTTACCTTGGACACCATGTTTCATAATGGATTGACATTAGTTCGAAAAATTGTTTATATTTACATTCCATACTTGTCATCGTTTCATGCAATGAATCCCAAGTATTTTTTCATTGTTCATTGATTAAGTACAGTATCATCACTGAATTCTAGCCATCTGTTCATTTCTGGATAACCGGCTCAGACTTTGAAAGAAAAATGAACTTGCACTATGTTTACTAGAATTTAAAAATCAAAACAGCAATAAATAAACTAATGAGCCCTCTCGTCCTATTTTCCTGTGTAAATATAGCTCATGTTTTAACTATCCATCGACTTAGCTCACACAGGCACAAGCATGTATTCCAATAGCAAAATAGCTCAAGTCAGAAATGGAAGAACAGTAGAAATGTAAGTTGTGGAACTGGGTGTATGTTACTTAAACAGTGCTACAGTTGACAATGTTATGTAGCATTATAATACAGTTGCTTTTCAAATAATATCAGAACTCAATGTACTCCAGTGTTTAGAGAATAAAAAACGAAGTGGCAAATCTATCAGCAAGCTTTCAAAACTGTAAATTCATTTAACATCAAAAATATTTCATATATTCACATATTTATAATGCAAATGATATAAAACAAAATGAACATACGATGCTATATCAGAAAACCACAGTATTCTATATTGACAATTACTCCCAAGAAATATTATCAAGAGCTGGGTGGGTCCATACAGAGGTGCTCAGAAATGTGCTCACCTGTGTTTTGAGGTGGGCATGAGCCATGAGTCTGGGGGTTGGTGGGTGGCTACTGACAATATCAAAGTAAATTTGCCTGAGCTAGTGTACTTCATCACTGTAGCAGTGAATAGCAGTGTAAGATTTCAACATTTATTGAATAATGTCTTCTAATTACCAATATTAAAATAAATCCATCCAGCTTTTTTCAAGCAAAGTACTTTTAGGTATTTGGAGAAAGGCAGGAGGCTATAGATATATTTCATCAAACAAATTTATTTTAAAACTTTGAAAACCTGTTACGTTTGTTTAAAATATTATAATGCTGTGTGTGTGTGCGTGTGTGTGTGTCAATGTGGTACTAGAACATAAAAAGATATAATAGTTAACAATGCTTGGATCCCCTACATCTTTGTTAGATTTTAGAAAAGCGAACATTATAAAAGAAAACACTGTCACATTTCAGAGACAGTGAACTGCTATGAGATGTGAGATTCCTGTGATCTATTTTAGAGCCAGTGTTAGAACATGGATTTCAACAGTAAGGATGATTTGATAGTTTCTGACTAGCTCTGTTGACATTCTATTGACATATCCTTTACCATCCTACCTGTCATTGGGGAGCCTTTTTGCCTTGCATTATGTGAAAATTGGGACACCATATTTCTTGAAAGGGATAAAAACTGTTCAATAAGGCTAGAGAGAAAGCTAGAGAGAAATTCCCTAAAAATGGGCTCCAGAATGAGTCCGAAAGCTCGGAAGACAAAACCTCTGGTCCCGGTGAACAGCCCAGATTGGATCCTGCAACAATACCTTGGGACACGTGCATTCATCTTCATTTGTGACTGTTCAATAAATTCACATACTCACAAAGAGGAAACCATTACTTCTTGTTTATGTCATTCATTCAGTTTTAAGTTTGAAGAAGGAAGATAAGCAACCTAAGCTTCTGTCTGAAAATTTCATCTAGATTAGGGCTGTCAAACCCCCGGCCTGCAGGCTGGATGCATCACGCACTGGCCACGCCCACACCCAGTTAAGAGAAGGGGGAAAAAGTCCTGATACATCACGTGACACTGCCATGATGATGTGAGTTTGACACTCCTGAACTAGATCCTGAGCCGAAGCCAGAAGTCGTTCAAAGTTTAAAACTCTTCAAGTTCCTATCACCTTGATAGCCATTTACTTCTACCCTGTCAAAAAATGCACCAAGCATTTTTTTTCCAGTATTGGACAAAAATAAAAAATTGGTTGCAAGAAATAACAGGTGTTCAACTGGAATTTGTACCAGAACTATACCTCCTGGGAATAATGGGGAAAACCTACAATAAGAAAACAAGACATATGATTTTACATATAACAACAGTGGTGAAATTGCGCAACGTTGGAAAAATGTGAAGATGCCCTCTGACGATCAAATAATAATAAAAAATTATGACTGCGCTGAAATGGACAAACTAACATGGAATTGAAAGGAATGACAGACTTGGACTATTATGTATCATGGGAGAAATGGTACAAATGGATTAAAAAGAGAAAGATGAAACAGGCTCAGACATAACAAAATTTGATGAAGTAAAATATATGGAGCATAAGTATTTTATAGGGATAGGTTTTGTAAATAGACAAAGCTCTGCATAAAAAATGTCTCTCTCTCTCTCTCTCTCTCTCTGTCTCTCTCTCTCTCGTATCTCTTGTATTTTTTTGGTATTTTTATATGTATGTTTTTTGTTTTGTGCTTTTTGAAAAATTAATAAAATATTTTTTAAAAAAATGCACCAAGCAGGTAAGGATAATCTATTTCCATATACAGATAAGTTGCCTGGCTTGCAACGGGTGGATTAAAGGAACAGAACTCTTACAAAGTTTATTGAAGGAAAATGCTTCCTTCGGAGCTATCCTTGGTACTGCAGCTATTTGTTGTATTTGGAGATTAGGTACACAAAGACAATGTTCCTAAGAAAATTGCACACCACTTGGTGTACTGTACTTTGAGTGAAAGACACATCCCACATATCTGTTGTTATAAAATACATTTATAACCAAAATATGATTTTCTACTGAATTCATATTTTGGGTTTCAAAGGAAGAGAATATCTGTAGCTCAGGATTGAACTAAATTCTTGATGGGTTCTTGCTGAACTGAGTTGAACTGTGGATTGACTGAGTTAACAGAATGTAAGTGTAAGATCTTATTTTTCTCTACACTGAATTTCATTTTGTTGGATAGGGCCCAGTATTCAAGTCTGTCGAGATCCATCTGGATCTTAAACTTATCATCTGGGATATTGGCTATTTCTGCTAGCTTAGTGTCATCTGCAAATTCCCTTCTATTCCCTCATCTAAATTGTTTATAAAGATATTGAAGAGTACTGGGCCCAAAATGGAACTCTGGGGTACCTCACTGCTTATTCCTTCCATATTACATTGAGGACTACACATTGAGTGTGATTTGTCAACCAGTTATAAATCCATCTGGTGGTGATGATGTTCTATCCCATATTTTTCTAGCTTACCAAGAAGTAGATTGTGGTCTACTTTGTCAAATGTTTTATTGAAATCCAAGTATACTATTTTTTATTTGAGGGGGGATTTTTATTGGAGAGGCTTAAAATTTAGTTTAAAGTTAATTTTATTTGGGGACAGTGTTCTGCTATTCTAGGGCTTCTAAGAAGCCATCTCACCCCAATGATCCTACCCTGTTAGTTCCAGCAGAAGAGGCCTACTTCGGATCCCTTCTGCCAAAGAAGTTTGGTAGGTGGGTCCTGAAGAAACAGCCTTTTATGCTGTGCATCCCTCCCTCTGGAATATTCTTCTGCTGGTAATTAATATATGATTTGTTGTGAGAAATGAATCAGTGTTGAAGGAAGTGAAAGTGTCTGTGTGTAAGAGTAACTTCTGCCTACTCTGTATCAGTAAAAGCATAACGGTAAATTAAATGCAGCAAGAACAGATTTCTGAAAAGCATGTGTGGGTCAAGAATGAATGACTGCTGTATGGATGTGGATAAAACAGATGATGAGGTATAATGATTGCTCTTGATATAAACTGGAATCAGTTATAGGATCCAGTTTAGGTCAGTCTGGATTTAGTTAGAATTCTTTATCTTTTTTTCTTTATCCCTGTCTTTAGTTCCTTTTGTCCATTTCTTCTCTCTTCTTTTCTTCAATTTATATAACAATGTTTCCTCTAAAAAAGGAATAGAAGATGGATATACTTGGTGTGTACAACAGTCACATTGTGTGTGTGCGATATTAGTGGAAAACAAAATCAAAATTTCATAATATTTACATGCATCTTTTTCTCTTTTAGGCACTGGCAGAATTAGCCAGATAATAGAATAGCTGGTATTTTTTTGTCAAACTTTAACTTCCTTAACACGGCTACTAGCAGATGTTTTGGCATTTTTACAAGGGTAGCGCTGGTACACATGAATATCACTAGGCCTTGTCTTTATAATAGAAGAATGAACTAATCCAACTGGAAATAAATTAATTATGTCAGGGAAACCAACCGACTGCCATTGAGGCAGTTAAAAACAATTATGTGTTGGTCCACAGGATTCCTGTCCATTTCAGCAGAAATTATTAGCTTACCAATACTACATCTCTCCCTTACAAACCCTTTCATCTGAAGTCTTTCATAACCAGCCAAACAATCCAAGTGAAAGCAGTAGTTCTTCCCTAGGCATTCCCGAGAAAAACATTCATGCTAATCCATATCATCATTCTTCTGCAATATCTTGGTGGGGTTTTTTTTCTCTCTCATCAAGTTCCTTTACTTGACTTCTAAGAAACAAGCTTCAGGCTGGCTTTCACTCTTCTTTTGCCTGCCACAATGATCCTGGGAAATTTAATCTATTTCTGAGATGTATCATAAATCTGCTTAGATTTTCCAGGCAAGGTTGAATTTACCACTCCTCCCTTTATTACTTCATTTTTTTTTATATGGATGCTAAGAGTAGGGTTCATGGCCTTCTTCATTCAGGATTCATCTCCTATGGAATCTTTCTGTAAGATTTCTTTGATTTGCCGTTTTTCCATGCCCCCTCCCCTCCTTTTAATCTATGTATTTATTTCTTTAATTTGTATAGCTGCCCATCCTAAATCAGTAATGGGCAAAGAGCAACCATAAAAACAATTAATATTAAAATATATTATACTGGATTTGTACATGTGTTGTTAATAAACTTAAATTATGCTGTCACTAGTGATATAGTGAAGTTAATATTTGTGTCTTTTCCTCATTCCTTATTAAAAATGAAAAAATAAAAATTTTCACCACTGTGCCATGCGTGAAACGTAGCCTCATTGAATTAAAACAAAAACAGGTAAAAACTTAGATCAGTGAGTACCTCCAGAGTTTTTGCCATGAAAAAGAAGGTGATTACATTTGTATGATATCACACAAGATTTCTCTGCCTTCTTTACCAACTGCCCACTTACAAATGCAACCTTTAAAGTCCCCTTTTCCCCAATGATGTCTTCAAAAATCCACAGGTGTCGCTCTGCAAGTACGGGTAGTCCTCAATTTACGACCACAACTGAGCCCAAAATTTCTGTTGCTAAAGACAGTTCTTAAGTGAGCTTTGCCCCATTTTACAATCATTCTTGCCACAATTGTTAAGTGAATCACTGCAGTTGTTAAATTAGTAACACGGTTGTTAAGTGAATCTGGCTCCCCCATTGACTTTGCTTGTCAGAAGTTTGCAATAGGGGATCATTTGACCCCGGGATACTGCAACAGTCATAAATATGAACTAGTTGCTAAGCATCCAAATTTTGATCATGTGACCATGGGGATATAGCAATGGTCATAAGCGTGCAAAACAGTCATAAGTCATTTTTTGCAGTGCTGTTGTAACTTCGAACAGTCACTAAACAGTGTTGCTGTAACTTGAGGACAACCTGTACTGTGCTCTTCTAGAAAGTATAAAGGAAGTAATCCAGGAGCTGCTGTTTCAAGTACTTCCCAAATACTGTGTCTTCCTCCTTTCCATTATAACATTTAGGGATTTTTCTCACATACATAATAAGCGCTTGAGACTATGAAAACAGAACAGACAGTTTGTTTTCTCCTTGAAAGAAAGAGCAACTTGCAAATTTATTGATCACTGTTTGCTCAACAAAACAAAATTATGGAATAAAATTAAATGCAGAGGCAATTGCAACACTTAATCATTTCCTTTTATTCTCTCGTCAACATTGAGTCAAGAAACATCCTCAGGGTCCTTTGGCAGGGAGGTACTAAAACTCAGCAATCCAATCTGCATGTTTCATTTTTCTATAAATTGTCTTTTTGCTGTACAATTAATAGTTTCATCCTACAACTCTACGGAGCTTTCTAAAGCTTTAACCATAAAAACAATTAACAAAACTTGTTACAAAAGCAAAAACAAAACCAACCACTGTTTTCTGATTATATGGGTGAAATGAAAAGAGAGAGGGGGAGATGGAGGGAGAGAGAGGAAAGGAGAGAGGGAGACAGGGAGGGAGAGAGGGAGAGAGGGTGAGAGAGGATGGAGAGAGAGAGAGAGGGAGGGAGAGAAAGAGAGGGAGAGAGAGAGATCTACAGTAGGAATTCATTTTAAACAGTGAGTTCAATTTAGTTCTCATACTCAAATCCTGGGCTTGGATTTGTTTAATTCTAGGTGTGTTATTCTGATCATTAGCAATCTAATGTTGCAGTAAGAAGCAAGCTATATGGGAAACCAAACCATACTGGAAACGTTAGTCTGCTCACCAATAGTCTAAAATATATTCATCTGCTAAAAATTGTCTGTGCTATTTGGTTTTTATATCTATGTGTATTGATATGTACATGTGTATGTGTATATACTGTATGTATGTGTGGTTTTTTGACACATACATACATATGTATGTATATCTCTCAAAAGTGGTACACAAACTTATTATTAACCACTATACAAATATGGAAGGACACCTTAGTATGTAATAAGTGCTATTAATATTCATCTAGTTTTAAATCAGTCTTATTTTTTAAAACACTTTTTATTTTATCATCATGGGTTAATTCATGACAATGAACAATCTGAATTACTTTGACCCCTTCTTCCAAGTTGCTTAAAAAAACTCCTAATCTGGTATATTTTCTCTTGATTGAGTCCTGATTTGTTGATTAAGTACTTAATTATACTACTTATACTACTGGAAACAAATTACAAATAGAAAAAAATAAATAAATTCCCAGTCAGTTTCAATTATTATTAAGGGTAGATTGACTATTTAATATAGTAGGATGAAGTATTAGATATTTAAAAATGGAAATTATCATTACAAAGAGAAAAGCATTCAAATTTTAGGTGGCCCAAAGTGCTAAAAATAACGGAATAAATGTACTTTCCTGCACAGCAAGATAGAAAGAGTGTTGTTTGCATCGACATACTGATGCAAATTATACTGATTATACAGTATAATCATGCCTACTGCTTCCTCTGCAATGAAAGAGTTGAAAAGATTCTATGAGAAGTTTTTGTTTTTGTAGAGAAATTGATTGCTTTATAATTTCTATGTTGATTTAAGATATTACTGTGGGCCAAATGGTGCAATCATCCAAAGACATAGAACTTTGTGTTCCACAAATTTGTCACGTTACATCATGCTGATATTTTTATGGTCTACTTTGTTCTGAGATTACAGACAACCAGAGTGACTTTCCACCCACTGGCCAAGATGCGAACCCCAAATGTTCAGATAAGATAATTCATACCTTTTTTTCAATTCCCTCCCTCCCTCCCTCCCACTCCTCCTCCCCCGTTCTCCTCTTCTTCCTCCTCCTCTAAAAAATGGAATCTAGCAAAACCCTAATTTTGCTATACATATTAATGCAATCATGCTATTCCCTTTGGGGATAAGCAATAGTATGCAAATCCACAAAAAGGAAAGGTGAACAAAATATATTAAAGGCAAGAATTAAAAGAAAAATCAAATTAAAGTTATCTTACACCAACACCTTTACCATCCCATTCTATACTGTTCTATTCATCTATCCATGTCACCTAAGAGAATGACATTATGCTTTAGATTTTATGTCATATTGTCATATAGTATGCCTTATTTTAATTTTGATGTTCCCGACATGAATAAACAAACAAACAAACCTAACTCTTTTCTCCATATCACATTAATTCAGCACGTTTAACATGCTTTTCAAAAGACTCACCTCTAGTTCTTACATTATCACCATTCATTGCAGTATAACATGCAACTATCCTATTGACTGGATGACTGATCAATACTTTCTGACATACACTTTAGACCTCTTGTTTATAATTAAATCTACATCTCTTCTATAATTAAATCTACATCTCTTCTCCCCTGCATATATTCATTAACTCTATTCCACAACATCTTCATTCACAGTTCAATTTAGCTTTCATTTTGCATATCTGCTCCTTTTTCTCTTTATAGCTTCCATGAATTCATTTTCTATTTCTTTATTCTAGTTTACAATAAACCATGGTCTTCAGTAGATGGCTGCACAAATACCAATCCCTATTGACTCTCATAGTTTTAGTCAATCAATACTTGACTAACAAAACTCTCAAGAAAAGAAGAAAAGTGTAGGCTATATTACTAGTCTTAGTTGTATCTGCCATTTGCAATGCTCCCTAATATGGAGAAGGGCAATGTTCATTTCTGGCACAACTACAGTCCATGTGGTTACAAGCAGAGCAGAGACTTTCAGAATGCTGCCTTTGTTAGCGTTTTCTCCTCTGGAGAAGAGAAGGAGGCTAGCAAAACAGTTGGATCCCAGAGGATAAAATGCTACAGGCACTGAGTCAGCTTTGCTAGCCATTATTTCTCCAGAGGAGAAAAGGCAAGCGCACATCATTTTCACAATGCGATTTGAAGAATTTAAATGAGTTATTTGGAGTATGCGGATTAAGCAGAATGTATATTATAAAAATAAATAAACTATACAGTGAATAAGGAGATCTCTTATTTATCAGTCTTGAATCTCCCACAATTAAGCTTTGTAAAGAATCCCAAATTCTAATATCATGACACAGAGCCGAAATAATACTCCCTATTGGCTTTCTTCCTACCACACCTAACTTTACAAAGTTTGTACTAAATAGGTTTCATTGGGATATGAATACCAAAATATAATTTCCCCTCATAATGAAGATATTACAACTTTACATGGAAATAAATCTGCATTACAAATATTTATTTTAAAATGTACAAGATCATCACCATGCAGCCTGATACACAGATATTTTGTTTTTAAAGAAAGAGATGGTTACTCTCTAATTAGAACTGCTTTAAAGCATGAAGCAGAGCAATTTGTTCTAATTAGCAATTCTGAGAAGGAGAGAAAAATTATAATTTCAGGCTACCTTACTATGAAAGTTCAAATCAAATTATTTAAATGGATAGTTAATAATGTGCTCTCCAGAAATATCCTGTAGAATTTTTCAGTATATAAAAATGAAATTATTCTGTTTATGCAGTTTATATATAAGCATTATTGTTTTATTTCAAGAATAAATTCATTTAAGGTATTTCTTTGTAGTGATCAAGTTTACCTCCTCAACTGCAGCAGACCATTTTAAGGTGATGTGAGGGAATCCCCATCCCCACAACCCTGAAAAGAAAGAGATTTGTGGTTGAGTCAACCAGTGTTCCTTCTACCTGGCCAAGAAGGAAGCTTTAATTGGTCCACTGTAAATTGGTTTGCTTAATTGATCCACTTTAATTGGTCCACTATAAATGGTTACAAACGTTATCCTCCAGAACCTCCAGACCCCCACAACTGTGACAAGGGTGACTAGGTCTGGAGAGATATAGGGATAGGAGGAAAAAGAAGAAGAATGGGCAAAATGGGAAAAAAAGTAATCTATTAATTTTGTTCCCGTTACATAAAAAATGTGTGGCTATTATGGTCTGTTGCACAGTCCACCAGATGTTTAGACTGGATTTGGTATTTTTATCCACCTAATGTCCCAGGTGTTGTTTGATGGGGTTAAGGTATCATTGCAGGAAATAAGCTGTTCCAAGTAAAGTTGCCTTTTGCAATTGACTGATGGTGATTTTGTCAATGCCGAGGGTATCCAAGAGCTGCTCCAGGTGTTTTGGGGTTGCACCCAAGGCACCTATTACTATTGACACTTTTGCTTTCTTTTGCTATAGTTGTTGGACATTCTAAAGAGAGGAAAGGAATCAGATAGCTGACAATTAGGAGTTTAAGAAAGGGTATTCTTAGCAACGGACAAAGAAAGGCAGCTTGAGTGTATCTGGAAAAACTGTCACTAGAAAAGGAACAAACTCTTCCCACATTCTTGAAAAGAATTTACGTTATAGTGAAAGGTTATAGAAATGAAGGGAAGAGATCAGAGGAACAGCTTAAGGGGAGAGGAGATAATGACCCTAGACATCTTCTCCTAGATTACTGGCTGGAATTGATTTCTCCAATAACTCAAGCAGTTGAAACAGCAGCTGGGGGTGAAAAGGAGCCATCTCAAAGCAATTTAAGTATCCACAAATGAAGATTTAAATAAACCTGCTTCCTTTGATTATTTCTAGCTCTACCTACAGAGGAGGAAGGATGCCATGGCACAGGGGAAAAAAAGGGTGCAACTGATATGCGTCTTAGCAGGTCTGATCCAGCACCCTGCATCAGTGTATGTTGAAGGGAAAGGAGACAATAAAACTCTCATACATCTGAAAAATTAATGCCAGATTTACTCCTTTGGTCTTATAGCTGCTACTACTATAACACAGACATCTGTGTAGATGTAAATGTTAAGCCAGGGGCAGAAATCTGAAGCAATATGAATTGTAATATGTACATTCTGACATTTATGTCTACAAAGACACGAATATGTTATTACAAGATTAGTGCGAAGGTCTTAGAACTGAATCAATATAGTAATTGGAAATACAAACACCTGTCACTGTATTCTAGAGAAACAAGGGATATTTCCTTCATTTAGAAAGGATTAAAGACATGGTTGCCAGGTTTCTTGAATCAATATTGGCTTCACTGTTACATATTGGCTTAGCATATGCACTACCACATGTGAACACCTACTTCCTAATAGTAAGGGAAGGGAAGACAGTTAAGAATAGGAAAGGAGTTACTATAAGGCAATAACAATAGTTTTAAAAATTGCCATAGCAGGAACAATGTATATTATATTATAATAGTATGATATACTAAGTTTCTAAGTGTTCAAAACAGTTCAGAAATAATATTTTATCATAACTTTTAAACAGTAATCCTTTAAAACAGAGTTCCCCAATGTTTCCAACTTTGTGGAGTAGCAAAGGGGGTGGGGCGGAGAGGGGATAGTTCTGAGCAAGCGAGTATGCACAGCTCCATTTGGATGAGTGGCATACACGCACACCTGCTGCTCACTTAAATGGAGTGTACACATTCTCCTACTCAGGCAAATGAGGATGCGCATGCATGCACACTCACCCGCTGCCCCTTTCCATGGCCCAGTTGCAAATCCCTCATGGCCCACAGGCTGGGGACCCATGCTTTAAAATAAAGTACTAGTACTTCTGTATTGCAGTCTTGTAGACCAAAAAGTAAATTGTGAGATTGTAAGCTACTTAAGACCAAAATGAGAAACAGAATGGGAAATCAGAAGTCGCATTATATCTCATTTATTTATTGGTTCGATTTATATGCCGCCCTTCTCCGGAGACTCAGGGTGGCTTACAATGTGTTAAGCAATAGCCTTCATGCTTTTGCATATACCTGCTTAGTAGTGCTTTTGCCCCCTCCCCAGTGGTGTTCTTTTTTATACAAAGTCAGCTTATTGCCCCCACAATCCGGGTCCTCATTTTACCTACCTCGGAAGGATGGAAGGCTGAGTCAACCTTGAGCCTGGTGAGATTTGAACTCGTAGTAATTGTAGGCAGCTGGCAGCTAAGTGCTACTTTAACAGCACTTTAGTCCGCTGCTCTACCAAGGCTCCTTTTGACAGTTTCCTATATCTTAAATCCAAAGAGAGAAGACTGCAGGAAACCTGAAATCTGAGATACAATTCAGACCTCAAAAATATTTGTGAGCTAAGCTGTTCTGGTTATACAATATAATTGACAATACAATGTCAAGTTTACAGTACTATACTATATTTCTGTGTTGGAAGCACCTTAGAGTTTACATGATGAAAGGATCACCATCGCCTGGGGGACACCCAGTTAGGGGCTTCGTTTGTGTTCCTGTGAAGTTTCCCACTGAAGTGGTACCCATCTATCTATTTGTGGTCATTTGCTTTTGAACAGTTGCTGGAGCGAGTGACAAGAGCTCACCCCACCTCACAGCAGCAACTGAATCTTGAACATGAGCTGCCAATCATCAACCCAGTGTCCTAACCATGTGAGCCACCTCGCTCCTAAGTTTGCAATAGGAAAGATTTGATTCAGATCCAAATCACAGGAAATACCGTATTTTTCGGAGTATAAGATGCACCTTTTTCCCCCCCTAAAAGATGTTGAAAATTTGGGTACATCTTATACTCCTAATGTAGCTTTATCAAAGCTTTTTTTCAGCCCTAACAAGGCACTAACGAGATGCTAGTGAGTGAAGCGATCTTCCCAGCTTTGCCTGCTCCCTCAACTCTCTGTTGTGCTTTAACGAGGTGCTAGAAGCAATCTCCAGGCTTTGCTCCGACTCTCAGCTGCTCTTTAGCTTTTTTTCAGCCCTAACTAGGCGCTAGCTGAGTGAAGCGATCTCCCCCCACTCCCGCTTTGCCTGCTTTTCTCATTGCTGCTTCCTCTCAGCTGTGCCTTAGAAGCTGTTTTTTATCCCCAAGCAGGGGGATCCCTAGCATTAATGTGCTGAAGCTGACCAGATTAAGGACGCTAGCCAGATGAATACCTGGTAGGCAGATCCCCCCCCCATTTTCCTCCCCAAAAACTAAGCTGCATCTTATACTCCAGTGCATCTTATATTCCGAAAAATACGGTATTATTTTTTCTAATATCCAGTATTGACTACAATTAGATATTGTGCTGAAGGAGACAGTGAGCTGAATTAAATGGCTCAATATTTGTTGTGAGCTCTAATGAACTTACCAGGACTCGCTAGACTAGACTAGGCTAGACTAAGCTTGTCTAGGTTTGACTAGGCTAGCCTAGACCTTTTCAAACTCTTTCCTCCAAAGTTCTGCTGTGTTTCATTACTATGAAAATAAACTTCCAATAGATACTATGGAATTATATTTAAATGCCTGTGTGAAGTTAATAAAAAAAGTAATTATAATAAATCAACCATCATGACTCAATTAATTGAAACCAGAAGTATATAAATTATCATTTGTAATGATTTTTTGGATAAGTTTATCATTTTATATTCTTGTTGTATCCCAGGCAGAGTCACTCTGTGAAATGGACGACCATGTAAATGCAATAAATAAACAAACACACACACAAATAAACATATGTTCAATTTAAAAAGTAGGCTAAAGCATCGCTTTGAAACGATGTTATCAAATTCTGTAAGCATTCCAAATACTATATTGATTACTAGCAATAAACAATAAAGAGGTAAACTAATGTTTAATCAATGGCTGGCCCTAGCTGAAGCTCCATATACTTTTTTTATTTGGCAGATACTTTCTCTGACTCTATATCAAAATTCACTATATTTTCCCACAGGAAATGTTTGTGCATTAATTACCATGGTTTATAATTAATGGCATCCAAGGCATGATGCCACCAAAGTCATAAAATGGGCATCATTATTGACTAATGTGTATCATGATGTTGCACATAAATACAAAAGTTGCATGAAGGTGTCATGATACATAGATTGCCATTTCACCTGCAGAGGTTCTTATAATATTCAACACTGCACCAACTCAGAAGCTAATGGATTGGATTTAGATATTCCCTTAGAGCAAAAAACACATGGTTTAGTAAGTCAGGTCCAGTGACAGCACTATAATTTCTCTGACTAATTTTGGATCTACAAAATTTTGACTGTATTAATTTCAACAGCTGTGTGCCTGGAGTTCTCATATACTGGGAATAAGTAAACAGTAATTTCCAAATCACTTTATACACGTCTTTTGTAACTGTATGCAATGTTGGAAATAAGTCCTTATAGATATAATTTATTTGACTTTTCTCTTATATTTCTTCTTCACACACAAGCTGTGGTTTAGAAAGACATGGCCTAAAATTATTTCCTAAAGCTAAGGAATAACCAGTGTGGTTTCATGTGTCAGAATTTATCAAATTATATATATATATATATATATGCTTTCTTCTTTTGTCATAGGTTTTGTGTATATTTTTCTGCAACCGGATATTTTCCTACGTAACCAAGTTTGCAGCCATAGCTCAGTGAAATCATATCCACTATATCCTAGGCTTCTTCAGATAGCAAGCAAGCATTTTGCTGCCTTTTGGGAGACTAATATAGATCAATTTCAGACTGATTGGTCCTCATCAGTTAGCACACCCTTACCATATATTCCTTCCCAGTCTATGGGGAGGGAATATATGTACAACACAGGCAACTAACCCGCTCACAGCAACAAAGCCAGCACCCCACACCTCCCCACCAGTATTTATAGAGAGAAGGCAGCTCCGATCACGCTTTCCTCGCACAAGCACGAAGCCGAAGACACCAGCCTGAAGATGATGAGTGAGACTTTGTCGAAACGTCGCCAGGATACTCTCAATCTTACATGGGAAAAGACTCAAATACACCAAAACTTGCATACCTCTACCCGTGAAAATCTACGAAAACATATATATGGTCCTCCTATCATCAGGTTGTCTTTATCCTGTGTCACTTTTCCTTGATGTGGCTTCCTACAGTTGTATTGGACTACGACTCCCAGAATTCCCTTGTTACCTTGGATCATATTGGTTGAAGTCTACATGAATTGTCCTTTATGATGGGGAGAGCATTATTTTGTGCAATATTTAATCATTGCTTCACACATGAATAAGCTATTGCATTACCTGCTGAACATCTTGCTGGAAAACACAAAGTTGAAGCCGCTGATGTAACCGAACCTTCCTGTGTTGCCAGATGCTCTCCAAGCGCCGCTGGTGATGTAAGACTTCATGGACCACATCCAAAACTTGGTGAACAGCCTTGGAATAATTTGCTGTAGCAGTGAGGGATTCTGAGTTTCCAGGACTCAAGGGACGTTGAAGGACATCCAGTAAAGCTTTTCCATCCTGACTTACCTGAAAGATACAGGAGGAGATTTCTGTCAAGCTGTTAAAAACTGATTGTACCAGATAATTTTGCTTGTAAACTGCTTGTTAAAAGTGAAGTAAAAGTTGGGAGGATCTCTTTTTTGCTGCTTCTGTAAATTTGGTTAGAATTGAATCTCTGAAAGACATTGGGTAAATAATTTTTAAGATTGAAGTAAATCATTTGCAAATGCACTTTCATCTCAGTAAACCAGTTGTATTGTTTCTGGTAAAAATGTGCTTTGCTCTTATTGTTACATCGCTATCGCTTTTAGATAAAGAAAATTATTTTTATTTCACTCTAATATGTCTCCCCTGAGATCCTGAAGTCATTGGGCAAACCAAAAACATTTTGATAAATAAAATATATTTGTAAAAAAAAGCCATGGTGAATATGTCATATGGAAGAATGTAATACTGTTTAGTTTACTTTGTTGTTATGTAGTAGGAGGAGTCCAAAGGAAAATTTAGTTGTGATAATATTTTCTCATACATTTAAAAGTGAAACTCACCCTGATTCTCTAGCAATTCAGTGTCTTCTGCTATGTGCTTATGACTATCAATCATTAGTATTACGATAATACTACATCCATTAAATGCTGCCTCAGAGGAATCCATATTTAATTAATTAGCAAAAATTAGTTAACCAGCAGATATTAGAACTGAAGCAAGGCCTAGAAAATTCCTATGTAATTAAGTTCTAAATCATATATTTCCTTCCTTCCTTCCTTCCTTCCTTCCTTCCTTCCTTCCTTCCTTCCTTCCTTCCTTCCTTCCTGCCTGCCTGCCTGCCTGCCTGCCTGCCTATCTTCCTTCCTTCCTCCCTCCCTCCCTCCCTTCCTCCCTCCATTCCTTCCATATAAAATGTCTTGAAATAAAGAATCTGGAAGAACCAATCATATTATCTTTCAGTCATGACAGGATGTGTTCTCCTGTAGAGAGCAGACCTGCAAATTCAGGGTTCTTCTGAATTAATGACTCCTATTGCAACAGGAAGGCCTTTGCTCAAGTTGGTGCCCCAATTATGGCCTTATCTAGAACAGGGTACAGGTTATCCCCTTGTGATTTCCAATATAGGGATTATTGAAAATATCACGGTGCAAAATGTAGGATGCCTGTATACTTACTAGATAATCATTATTATTATGTAACACCACTGCTTCATTGACTAGTGATCAGTTTCTATGTGCAATTCAGAAGTGATTATTTATTTTCTTAGCTCTTTTGATTTCTTGGGAGATATGAGCTGGGTATCCACAGTATTCTCTCTGAACCATGTCAAACAAGCAAATTCATCCTTGAGCAAATGGTTCCAAGCTATATAGGTACTAGAGAATTCCGAAGACTATGTCCAATGTACATTGAAGACCTGTATACCACATGAGTCAAAAAGAGGGCTGTGAAAATATTTACAGACTCCTTATATCCTGGACATAACCTGTTTCAACTCCTACCCTCAAAATGATGCTATAGAGCACTGCATACCAGAACAATTAGACACAAGAACAGTTTTTTCCTGAATGCCATCATTCTGCTAAACAAATAATTCCCTCAACACTGTCAAACTAGTTATTAAGTCTGCATTACTATTAATCTTCTCATCGTTCCTATCACCCATCTCCTCCCACTTATGACTGTATGACTGTAACCTTGTTGCTGGTATCCTTACAATTTATATTGACTGTTTCCTAATATGATTTGATTGCTTATTTGTTTCCTATGACTATCATTAAGTGTTGTGCCTTATGATTCTCGACGAATGTATCTTTTCTTTTATGTACACTGAGAGCATATGCACCAAGACAAATTCCTTGTGTGTCCAATCACACTTGGCCAATAAAGAATTCTATTCTATTCTATGTAACTTACTTGATGCTAATTGCGTGGATTGCATCACTCATCTTCCCGAGGACAATATTTTTTTACACTAAGGGATTCCTTAAACTGTTATTAGAATCACACAGCTTGAAAATGATTTTACACTCCTAAGTAAAGTCTGTTGCAGCCTGTAACTCACGCTACAATCCTATACGGACGTTTCTGGAATAAGACAATGAGATTACTTCTAAATACAAGCATGAATTGGACCGTCTCCTGAACTGAATAAGAAACTTGATAGTACAAGAATTTTTTTATTATTTTTTTTACAGAAAATCCATTAGCTAGGCTATTTAATATATCAGCATGGAATGAAAAACCAGATGAACACGTCATATAAATTATGTAGCTCATAACCCTCAGTACTCCTTTTGCATATTCAACCATCTCTGTTAATTACATTGTGAAATCTCCTGGTGATTATTAAAAATCTGTCTAGAAACACTCACCTCAGTGTAAGCCTGAGTGACCTGTTCATAAAGAGACTGATGATGATGGATGGCCAATTCCAGGTTTTGCATTTCCGAAGGGAGACCTCCTTCACTGCACATTTTGCACCAAGCATCTACACCAGATAGAAACTAAAAGAATTGCAAGAAGAATTTACTTAATTACCAAAAACCTAATGGCTTACCTAATTACAAAAATAAAAAAATAACCAAAAAAATCTCTTTTTTTCGCTAAAAAAACCAACAGCTATCAGCAATAAAACATGTAACAATAACAAAAGTAGCATAACACAGGACAGCCATCCAAACTGTAATGCCATTTTCTAGTTGAAATGTGGTCCAGAATACACATCACTTCATAATTCATTTGAGAGACTCAAGAGGGCTCTAGGCTTGTTTTTCATTAAATTCTCTAGTTCGCAAACAATTTTGGACAACTTCCAAAATTTAAAAATCATCTGTAAAAGTAGCAGGGCAAGGGTTCTTTCCCTACCTCCATCCCTACCCAAAAAAGCTGTAATAAAAAGCTGCCTTTGAGATAAAAATCATTCTTGTGGGGAAAAAACAAAAATAGGAATCAAAATTATGTGAAAGAAAACGAATCCTTTAGATAATTGCAGTTAGGTTAGGAGATTTATTATTAATGCATAAGGCAGCCAAAAGATTATCCCTCCCTTCCTCCCTCTCTCTCTCTTTCTCTCTCTCCTTCCTTCCCTCCCAACACATACACAAATACAAATAAATTTTAAAAACAAATTATAATTTTTATTTCTTTGAACTTCTTACTTCCTACTCTACACGCTCAAGACCGAATGGTTTACCCTGTCTCAAAACAGTCCAAATAATCTTTATTTGGGAGCTCGAGTACAACTCTGCTGCTGCTGCCTCTGGTGATTGGAGAAATGATGAAATTCTGCAATGTTGGACATTAAAAAAAAAGAGAAGAGAAAAATAGGAAGCCCAGGGAAAGGGAGAAAAATGATTTAAACAAAAATTCCGCCAAGTTTGCAAAGTAGATTTTATAACCATTGCGCTATTGTAGTTTTCGTGGTAAAGGTAACTCAAAAGGCCATTAATGGGCTAAACTTGAGCCACTGGCTCATTTGAGGGGGTACTGCTGCCTCTGCAAAGTAGCCAATGAAATATTTGAGGTAAACCCTGTAACAAATTTAGTGCACCATCCAAGACAGAGAAATGCTTTCAGAAGTGAACAGGAAAAATATGCCCAGTGGTCACTTTGCCAATGAGTGAGAAATCCTAAAAGGTGATATATGTTTTTGCCCTCCCAAAATGGGTGCTGACCTGTTATAATGAGTCCATATGAGCTCCTTGACACATCTTAATTCGTCAGGTTAGTCCACTAGAATCCAAAACTAACAATCAAATGAAGCACAGCTATCTTATATATTAGCAAGCTAGAATAATTTTTTAAAGACAAATGGGTTTTGAGGTATTAGATAGTAGATCCATAATCTATACTTCATAATAGATTTTAAGATCACAGATCAGCTATAAGAGTCCTTAGGCTTCAAAGTCCTATATCCATGACATATACACACTTTGATCACATTTATGACCTTGCCTTCTTTATACATCAAAAGTCTTGATCAATAATTATTTTATTTCAAATGGAACATGACACACTGATACACCTCTTCGCAATCTCACACTTAAGTGCATTTCATTACTTACTAATCTTCCCATATTTTTAGATTAAATTATCTACTACTCATTCTGTTTGTGCTTAAGGACTTTAACCGTATAACAATAAAAAATAGCCAACAGTGCCAATATTTGAAAAACATAAAAAAAGTGTAATACAAAGTTTCTAATCTGCTTTCAAAGTGTCTTACCCGTATCTGGCTCCTGAAATGCTATGCTCCCTGAAGTGTATTATCTCAAACATTCTTATCCCAAAAAGAATGTATTGCAAGCTTGCAATGTCTAATAGGATAATCAACCAACAGATATAATGAGATTAAAAAGAAAACCTCACTCCAATTTTATTCAGGAATAAAGTCCTCCTTCATTCAACATATTAACACGTTCTAAATAAATTAGATAATTAAAATGAACAATGAGCATTGTTCATGCAAGAAATTTATCTAAGTGGTTGCTAGGAGTTGACAATGACTTGATGGCACATAATTAATCAATAATCATTCAATCAATGATTATTGTACATGTACTTGATTATCTATTGTCTTTCCTAACAGAGGAGCAGATATGCAACATAGGATTATTTCAAAAGTAAAAGCATTCAGTGATAAAAATTAAACTGGTGCATATACATGACAACAGACATCAATCAAAAGCAGTAAATCTGGGGATGAAGTTACATCCAAATAGCATGGATGAACAACACCACTTTGTGCTATGATCTATCATGCTTTTCTTATGGAGAGGACTTCCAGCAATTTAAACCAGAACCAATCACTCCTATTCTAGGATCTGCATCCTCATCAGAGAGATGGATTTCTGTCTGCAAAGATATTGCATTCTGATTCTTGAGGAAACCCTGAAGGGAAAGAAAAGGAGAGCAAGAAAGTCTAAGATCTTTCATGTGGATATCCTTATTGGTATTATTATAACCTCAACGGCAATTTCAGATTATATTTTGATTGAATTGTCCGAAGGCTCCCTATTCTTAATTATTCATGATCCCCATGTTTAGACTATTGCTGTTATTATTTATGTGACTGTTAGCAAAAGTTAAAACAAAGAGGACAACATATGATATTTTTGGAGGAAAGGCAAGTGAAGGAAATTGTCAAGCAAGCTGAACTAGTCTTCTTTTAGAAGACGCTCTTATTGGTTCCCATATGCTTCCAGACAAAAATATTTAGAAGTTCAGAAGCACCTTGTTTTCTAGAAAGATAACAGGTTCAATTCTCCACAATTTATCTACAAAAAGAATCTTAGTGGGAAAACTAAAAGCAGCTCTCTGTATGAATTAATAGAGTGCACCTGAAAGTCCAGACAAACAACACTGAGCTACATTAATTAACCGATTTAGTATAAAATACTATAGATTAATTTGTTCTTGGGATTGCTCTTCCCTTCCAGAATTAAAAACTCCACATTCTCCAATTACCAATAGCAATAGCACTTAGATTTATATACTGCTTCATAGTACTTTACAGCTCTCTCTAAGCAGCTTACAGAGTCAACATATTGTCCCCAAACAATCTGGGTCCTCGTTTTACTGGAAGGCTGAGTCAACCTTGAGCTGCTCAAAATAGAACTCCTGGAGTGAGCAGTGAGTTATCCTCCATTCTAACTACTACGCTACCATGGTTCAGTGAATCCTGAACACATTCCTGAAATTCAGTGAACTTTCCTGTTCAAACTGAATTTCAGTGTTCACAAGTTAACTAGAGATTTTCAGTTAAAAAACAACAAATTAAAGTAATTAAAATGCAATGAGATCCAATAGATAATTAAATAGTAAAATATCCTACTGATTTTAGTGGATGTTACCCGCTCCCCCCAAAAAAGTTTGAAATGGATTATGGAGTATTATAAGTTAATAGGAAAAAATATCCTTCTGAATCAAATTTATGATCCATTAGTTATTCCCTCCTTGTTAATGAACCTGGTATTACATTTTATTTATATTAAAGAGAACTTTCTGTACATAAAAGGGGAAGACTGCTTTTATGAACTCATATATGATAAGAACAATGATAATTAACTAGATTTAATTCACTTCAGTTAGAGTCAGGTAAAACAGCTGAACATTTTGATCTAAAGCTGTGAGATTTCATGAAAAAATACTATGTCCATCTTGACCACAAAACTGAATCCTAGCTGTGAAAACTTATTGGAGTAGACACAAAGGGGACAAAACATCACAAAAAAATGTTCCAGAAAATGGCAAAGTTTTAAAGATTGGTATAAAGATTAGTAGTTAAAGGGGGCATGGTGGCTCGGTGGCTAAGACCTGAGCTTGTCAATCGAAAGGTTAGCAGTTCAGTGGTTCAAATCCCCAGTGCTGAGTAAGAGGGAGAGCTCCCATTACTTGTCCTAGATTTTGCCAACCTAGCAATTCGAAAGTATGTAAAAAATGCAAGTAGAAAAATAGGGACCATTTTTGGTGGGAAGGTAACAGCGTTCTGTGCGCCTTTGGCGTTTAGTCATGCTGGCCACCTGACCACAGAGACGTCTTCGGACAGCACTGGCTCTTTGACTTTGAAACTGAGATGAGCACCGCCCCCTAGAGTCGGGAATGACTAGCACATATGTGCGAGGGGAACCTTTACCTTTAATAAAGGTAATCGCTACAAACATGAAAAAGGAGAGAGAAAGGTTTTGGTCTAAACAGATAAAACTATGTATCATGTACCATTGGAATATCTGGCTCTTCTTAGTTACACAAGTTATGCTAAGATGTGTTCCTTTCAAACATGAACACTGATGAATCCCAGGACTTCATCTTTTCTTTAAAAAAAAAAGAGTCCTAGAGACTACAGCAGGTGTGACAGAGGCACTGGAGAGCATTGCAAAAGAAAAGAAAAGATGATACTGAAATATTTAATACTAGACCTCTGTTGTACCCCTCTTCTTCACATATCTTAAGCATTAATCTATTGGACAAAGAAAATATCTTTTTATTGGGATCTCTTTGTAGGCAACAGTGACACCATGTGGGACAAAAGATAAGAAGTTAACCCATGCTGATTTCTATTGCCACAAACTGGCAGGGGAAAAAATGGACAACTGAATATTTTAAAAATATGTCTGAATTCATTTTTTCTAAAACAACAACAAAGAAAAAAGTGATTGAAAATAACTGATAACTAGCAGCCAGAAAATCAGTTAATTAGAGCTTCTACCGAATTATGTAAGATGTACATGTGTAAAGCACAGAAGTACAATATCACTAGGGCAAAAAAGCAAGCACAAACTAACCAAACCAAAGCGGTGGTAATAGATGTTGCATGTACTCATCTTTGCATTACCAACCCCTATATGTTGAACGTAGCAACTAAACTCAACCATTGTTTTGCTTGTCTAAAAAAAATAAAGCACAGCGTATTTATTGACACATGGGTTTTAAATTAATCCTGCATGAATTTTCAACTTTCCGTAACAGATTAAAAAAAAAAAAACCCAGCCTAAGCCTACTAAGTAGGTTAGCATGCAGCTGTGAACAGTATTCCTTTGTGTGGCCATGAGCTTTTCTTTAACACTCCATTCTCACGTCACTCTATCTAGTCTAAGCCAATAGAAAAAGAGATACACTGTATTGAACAGGCTGGAGAAAGATTTTTGGGGAGGGGGGAGAGAAGCTCAATGTTAAATCTCAAAACAATAGCCAACTCATAGTTCTTGAAACAGTCGGAAAATGCAAGGAATACACCGACTGTATTAATTACATTGATGGTGGTTTAAACTAGATCAAAGCCACAGACAAGGCAGAAAGGCATCTGACACAGTAAAAATTACATACCTGTTCAGCTTTCTGGTGAAACACAGCAGACATGGCCAGTATAGTGCTACGCTCATCCAGTGCTGCAGCAAAGCTCTTCCACTCTTGATCTAGCTGTGTGGAAATCTGCTTAATTTGTTGAGATGCATAGTGGCCAGCCTCTGAAAGCCTGGCTGCAACGGACATGATGCGATTTATATTCACGTAGGCATTCTGAAGAGAAAAATCAAATGGGAGAATTGAAATTTATACTTTAGTACAATTAATAAGAAAATTATAGTTTCCTTATTGTTGTTCACCTACAGACAGAATCTTGCCAGACTAAAGCTATTATCTGCATAATTATAGATATACTCTGTGAATTGCTAGGGAGGGGCCACTTTAGCCCTTTTCCTGTCTACCAGACTTTCTAAGCTCCTTTGACTCTTCGCCCTCTGAAAAGCAGCCTCTCTCTCTTAGGACTCCAGACATTCCATCACATAATCCGATAAAATATTTTAAAAGGAGACAGTTAAGGGTAAAGAACATTTACCATCAAAGTAGCAGTGAAAAGAATCTAAAAGCCAAGCTGAATAGCCAGCAAAATCATACGGTAAAGGTTGCATTGCTTGATGCAACATGTAATAGATCTGCAGATAAAATATTCAATGTCTGAATATAGTTCCTATATTAGACTTCTTGGGCATGGTCCATATGTATGGATTTTATCTCCCAGAATTCCCCATCCAGCCTGATTATTGGTGAGAATTTGGAAGCTGAACTCCACATGTCTGTGGGGCCATTGAGGTTGGAGAAGAACATGCTTTGTGCAATGTTGCTGCATCTGGAGATAAACCTGGTAAAAAAAAGATTAGTTGGGACATTTCTGATTTAGTGTACCATTTTCATGTTGAAGTATTTAAATAGCCCGTCTACAGCATAATATAATACATTCTAGCAACATGATTCCTCTGATTTTGCAGTTCACTTTCTGATGCAGGGGTCCCCAACCCGTGATCCTTGCACCTGTACTGCGCTGCAGCATGCTAGAAACCAGGCCGCACAAAGAAGCGAAGCCCTATCTGCAGGATCAGGCAGCACATGAAACCACGCTCCCTCCGATCCATGGAAAAACCTTTCTTCATGGAACCAGTCCCCAGTGCCCAATAGGTTGGCGGCCACTGTTCTGAAGTATATAAATATAGGCACCAAAATATTATTTTGATAAAGGTCATACCAACAGATTTCAGTCTATGTTCACACATAATACAAAGTGTTCATAATTTCCTATATGTGCAAAAAAGAGGGGTTTTTAGTACAGTGAATATAAAATACTTCAATTGAAATTATTCTCTTTTTCCTGATTTATAGTAAATATTTTCCTGCTATAGAGACAGAATATGCAGAACCCATTACCAGAATAAGCCAATTATTTCTGCAAAAAGAAGCTCTTTTTCCTGATGCTAGAAAGAGAGCGGTATTAACATGATGTAAACTGAATTTTTATTTGTTTTGAAGCCTTTGCCCACTCCTGAGGGCCAAAGGGATTATGAAAACCCCGGGGCCATTCAAAGAATTACAGGTTATTTGAAATTGTTTCTTTAATATACGTATCTCATCAAAGCAGACTATAAGATAAAGTGGAACACTGTAAAATTTTATGAAATCACATGAAGGAGTTAAGGCAAGAGTATGGGGACAAAATGATTTATATGATTAAAATGAAATCGTAAAAAGGTGCTACGTTGATGGAACACTGTAATCCTTTCCTATGCTCTATAATCGTGATGGTGAATCATGGCACACGTGTCCAAAGTGGCACGTGAAGCCATGTCACCTGGCATGTGTCGCCGTGCCTGTTTGTCTTCCAGGTTTCTGGAGCACATGTGCATGTGACAATCAGCTGTCATTTGCACGCATGGCAGTGCCGAAAACCAGAGTGTGCTGGCCAGCTGATTGTCGGGTGCACATGCGCACCAGAACCTGGAAGTTTGGCTTTTCCGGAGCGTGGGCTGCGCATGTGTGCCAGTAGGCTGACTGTCAGCCGCACATGCACCAGTCAGCTGATTGTCAGCCGCACGTGCGTGCTAGAACCCGGCTTTTCCAGAGGGCGGCCCCAAGAGCGTGCACATGCACATGCACCATTTCCTTGTGACCTTTTCGGCACTTGGTGCCGAACTTCAGGAAGAAAGTACCAGTTACCCTAATTTTTGGCAAATTGGTTTGATAAAGGGTGGGCTAATATAGACATGTTTGAAAACAGCACCCACACGTTTCTGAAGTCACAACTTGCCCTTCCAAAGGGTTGCATCAAAGCATAAGCCAGTTTCTGTGAAGCAGTTATGAATAGCTTCAATTAGAATAAGCAGCATGTGGAGCGAGCTATTTAAATATACAATGGCAATCAGGGTGATTTGTGCTTAAGGAGGAAAATGTAACTCGGTTTAGGCAACTAATTAAATTAATGAGATCCCCAAATATATTTTAAAACCAGTTTGCCTTTTTTAATAACATATTAATCTATAGATGTAATACTGCATTATGGTAATAGAAAGTGTTTCTGAATAACCCTTACTCTACATATTGCTATATAATATTTAGTGACTTTGAATTCTTAACGGCTACCGAAATTTAATTTCACACTATAGCTGTTTTATTAATGGGGACATTGCTAAAAGGTTCCTAAGAGTTCAGCTGATATTTTAATTCAGAAGGTCTATTCCAACAACCACAATCCATATTCTGAATGTGTTTAACTCTCATGATTAAATGAGTTGACTTCTAGAGAGTGCTGAAAATATTACCTGAAAATTTTGCAGAAATTATTTTTAATAAATCCCAGACAATTTTATTTATTTATCATATTTACATACCGCCCATCTCATTGTCAGAACAATTCTGGACACCAGATAATCAGAAAAAAGAAAATGTCATACAGTACTATTTTCAAAAGGAAGAAAAAGGAAGGCTTAACACTGTAAAACAATCAATGTTATAAGGATTTTGGAGTGTTCCACAGATAAGAAGTTTTATCTCTAAGTGCCTTGAAATAGTTCAAGAATTATCAGAAGTTAGAATGGATCTCTCAAGAATCTTAACATTATGGGCATTTGCAATAGATAGGAAAACAGGGGGAACAATTAAATGTGCATTATGGAATTCTGTATATTATATAATTTTATCACACAATCAGAAACCAAATCGTGATTTGGCTTATTTACAAAATAAACATCATTATTTACATTATTTATATAATGATGTTCCCATATTTACGTTGTTTTGGCATCATTTTTCTACTGCTTGCTTGAGTCTAATCCATCTCATTAGTAAACAAGTAAGTTCCATAAACGAACATGGGCATGCAATCTACATATATTGATTTCGCCCAAGCACCCTTTATCAACCTGATTTCCAAGTTAGTTAATTGTACTGTGTGACAATTAAGGACATATGAGTTCAAAAATTTAATTCAAAGTATGTTCATCAATAGATGCTCATCAAACAGGTGTACTGAGTGGAGGGGTACCCCAAAAATCACACCTAGGTTGCCTGCTTGATAATAATTAGAATGCCAATTGAAATTCTGTGTATTTATTCAGAAAATTGAAATCAGTTGTACTCATTTGTGAGCTGTAGATATTCTGCAAATATTTTCTACTTTTACTATTATTTGGATCAATATGTAGTAGAATTGTCTGTACATTTTCAAAATGAACCTGTGAAACTCATCAAAGATTTCTCTTAAATCCTCTTATTTTAATTTGATATGAGAATAATTGGTCTGCTTTATTAGACAAGTGGAGAACATTTTGAGTACAACAGTAGCTGAAACAACACAAACTGTGATTAAATGTTAATGATATGATATGTCTCATTGATGTTTATGATTTTCTATATTTATGTGTTTTCTATATTAAATTTGTTGAATCTGGGACTGAACTGATTGAGGGGTGTATACATTTCATAAATATAAATAATGTATGAGGTTATTGAATTAATTAGGAGTAAATTATACAATTCCCATGGAAGCTAATATTTCTATGAAAATTTGTAATAATTAGGATTTCAACTGTTGCTTGAATGCTTTTAAATATCTAGGAAGAATTATTTCATGGGAAAATATTACATGATTAAAAGTCCTACTGGAATACGAGAAAAAATAAAAGCAATACAATTAATATTATTTCAAAGTTGTTCTGTTTATTTAGAGGTTTCCTTATATAAATACATTTATTTTAAGTACTAGATTTTCTTAATTATTTTTATCTGTATCTTTAGGCACATATCACTTTTTCAATGGAACACAATTTATTGTGAAAAAAGTATTATGGTCAAAATCAGAGTTAAGTGATTCCTTCAACCTTTATTACATAACAAGCTCCCTGCTATAATCCAGTTTTGAAAACTGCCCCAAACAAGGTGGGATTAAATCTTGTCAAGATTTTTTTAAAAAATAAAAATTGAGTTTTACACAATTGGGATTGTGTAAAATTGCAAAATGGTAGTTTTTTCAATTAAAACATTTCTTAATTTCACCATTTACTTCAGATGCATTAGCACAATTTTAAAGCCTCAAATTGCTAGCATAATTGAACAAAAGTCTACAATATTTTTTTTGTAAAAAAAGAATTAATGAATATTGCTAAGTGGATACTGTTTGCAAGAATTTTGAAATAACTAGCTGGAATATCCCATATCAATCAATGATTGACTAAGAACTAAAATAATATCTTAAAATGAAACTAATTCAACAAAAGATTTTTTTCATCATTCTTGACATCCCTCCACCCCCAGAATGGTTGAAAAGTCAGCTATCACCAGTAGTGGGTTTCAAAATGTTTTACTATCAGTTCTGTGGGTGTGGCTTGGTTGGCATGGCTTGATGGGCGTGGAAGGGGAAGGATACTGTAAAATCTCCATTCCCATCCCACTCCAGGGGAAGGTTACTGTAAAATCCCCATTTCCTCCCAATCAGCTGGGACTTGGGAGGCAGAGAATAGATGAGAGCGGGGCCAGTCAGAATTTTTACTACCAGTTCTCTGAACTACTCAAAATTTCTGCTACCAGTTCTCCAGAACTGGTGTGAACCTGCTGAAACCCACCTCTGGCTATCACCCTCACTTTATTGGCAATATAAAACGTGTGAGTAGTAGCTTACTTATATAATATGTACTTGTCTTACTGTCTATTTTGGTTTACATTTATTAATGTTGCATTCCAAAATTTTTAGTAAAGATGTTAATGTACTGATTTATATTCTGGTATCACCAGTCTGTAACTTCTTCCTGTTTATGCTCACAGCCAAAATAATTATAATAAAACCAATTAAACATTTAAAAAAAACAAAAATGGGAACATGATGAAGTGAAGGCCTGGGTGAACAGAAGCCAGGTTTCCGTGCAGTGGGCGCCATCCCCTGTTTTTGATTTTTGTTTTTCTTTTCCTTTTCTCTCTTTATTTTTGAATATTAAAGCAATAAAAATGAAAACTTCAGTACACAATGATTCGGTTTTTTGAATTGGAAAATAAGCATTTAATTGACTAAGTAATCAGAGAAGGCATTCAAGTCATATTTGACATTTTCATTAGAAGATGGTTATTAAGTTACACAAACAGAAATCACATGTGTACAACTTTAAACTAGTTGAGTATTAAGTTTTAATTTAATGATCACATTAAAAGCAACTTTTACTGCAGGGATGTCAAAACTCAAGGCCTGCGGGCTGAATCCAGCCAATAGGGTACTTAGATCTGGCCCATGGGGCCGCCCTGGAGACAGTGAAGCATGGTGCCTCTGCCAATGAAAATGGAGCTTGGGAGGGCTGCATGTGGCCCTTGCAAACTTCATTTTTGCTGGCAGAAGGTTGCAGGAGGCTGTCACAGCTGAGAACTGAGCTTGGGAGCCCTTTTTTCTTGGCCAAGCGCTCGGTCTACCCCAGGAGCTGACATGAGTGATGTTGAGCTGGCCATGCTCACCCTGGCCACACCCACCCACCCCCTGAGGTCAGACACAACCCTGATGCGGTCCTCAATGAAATTGAGTTTGACACTCCTGCTATACTGTATGTCTGGTAAGAATTTCATTGAATAGCAATATTCTCAAAGACAGATTTTAAAAAATTTTATATAACAAGAAGCTACTGCAAAATGATCAATTCGATCTTTTGCTGATCAAGCATCTGGTGGATTCCTTCATCTCTTTTAATTGGTTCCCCATATCCTACCCTCTTATATTATTTCTATCTCATGTTATTTCCTTAGAGAAAACCTGTTATATACTCACCATGGAATTCATAGCAAAATGGTTATGTTGGGTCTGTAAATCAAGGGCATGTTGATAGCTTACTCCAATTTCAGTGTGACTCTGCAGGAACAACTCTTTGTTATGGCTGATCCAATCAAACATCTGAAAAAGAAGAAAAACCCCTATTATGTTCAGAAATGCAGAAAGAGGCATGGAAGAAGAGTCTTTTGTCCTTTAATGTAGAACTGTAACTGAGATTACATTTGAGAGACATCATTTAAATAAACACAATAAAGTGTAATTGAATTAATTGGTCTGTGTTATACTACTGCCATCCATGTAGTCTTCATTCATTCATGCTTAATATGGCTGCTACAAAAATCAACCCCCCAAAAGATAAATGAACATTCAAGAACAAATATATATAGATTTATGTCTACAGAGATTCTCAGTCATCCCTGGTCATTGTTGTCCCAAAGGTGCTTTTCAAGAGGCAACTGGACTTTCTGATTTTTCTTTGAAGATGTTTCGCTTCTCATCCATGAAGCTTCTTTAGAAAATTCTTCAGAGCTGAAGCTGAAGAAGCTTCTTGGATGAGAAGGAAAATGTTTTCAAAGAAAAACCAGGAAGTCCAGTTGCCTCTTGAAAATGTACCTTTGGAACATATGAAGATATACTTTACACTCTGTCAATTGATTTAATGTTTGTCCATAAAACTTTAGCAGGATATATTAAACTAAGAGAGAATATTTCAGAACTGGCTGGGGATGAAAGGAAATTTAGCAGATGAGACAAGAGGGACAGAGAGAGATTTGGTGGGGGGAGAGATGTTTTGAGTACATTTCATATTGCAAATGATCCTTATATCTATGGCCGTGATGGTGAACCTATGACATGGGGGCCACAGGTGGCACGCGGACCCATATTGGTGGGCACGCGAGCTCAGCTCCAGCACACATGTGTGCGCCAGCCAGCTGATTTTTGGGCCTACCGGGCCCACTGGGCCATCACGTGCCAAAGACGGGAGCACGGGGGGGAGATGGGGTGCATAGAATTATGGGCACACATCCACTGCGCACACATCCACTGCGCTCCCCCCGCTTTTGCCATCCCCCCGATGGCAAAAAGGTTAGCCGTCACTGACCTATGGCATTTGCGGTTCTGAAAATCTGCCATATCATACTCTCCAGCAATGCAGCCAAATTTTCTATTCATAATTTCAATCCTATAATTGCTTTTACTGTACTAGTTATTCCACATGTGAGAAGAAAACAGGCCAATGGAGTTTAATTACAAATTAAATTGCTGTAATACATAAAAGAACAAGCAGGATTCTGGTTTTCTTGATCTTCTCAATCCATTCGGTCTAAATGTAGCGGTAGCTCTTAATTAGGATAGCTTTACATGGAATTCAATTAATACAAAAGAGATAGCACATAATAATGTTTTTTTTAAAAAAAAAATATCAATGGCTAAGAGCCATAGTGATTATCTGCACTACAAAAAGAAGAATGGAGAGATATATATTACTATTATTATCAGTTGCCGAGAAATATGAGTCCCATTATTCCAGTCGTACTCCAGTCACACTTCAGATTACTTTTTCCAGCAATCCAAGATACCATGTTTCATATTTGAAATATGTACCAATTATCAGGTGAGCCTCAAAACCTGGTTAACGAGCTCTATCCACAGTAATCTGGACTTTATGTTTTAGTGCAGCAAGCAAAACCAAATGGTGGTTGTGAAGTTTGAGCCAGGACACTCATATTTTTTTACAGAGCTCTAATCACTCATGGAAAACTAATGCCTTCTGCTCTATAACACCTGTCCACTGATCCACGATTCACAATAGGCAAGATGATAAAGAACAGCAACACTTTATCTTCACATGGTAGCTTGTTTGAAGCAAGAAATTGAAAAAAGTATAGTAGATAATACATGTTATATGACTCAGGTGAACCTCTAGTATTTTTGAAGCAAACAGGATGCTGAACTACTTTGCCATAGAGCTGTGATGGCAAACCTATGGCACAAGTGCCTGAAGTGGCACGTGGAACCATGTTGCCTGGCACGCACCACATCACCTGTTCCTCTTCTTGGTTTCTGGCACGCATGTGCGCATGATGATCAGCTGGCTTTTGTGTGTGGCAGTGCCGGAAACTGGAAGAGTTGGTCTTCTGTTTTCCTGTGATTAAGAGTGCTGGCCAGCTGATTGTCGCGCATATGCGCACCAGAAACTCGGAAGACTAGCTGGCTGATGTGCATGTACGTGCCAGAAACCACAAGTTGATTTTCAGGTGCACGCATGTGCCCTGGGCACCTCCTCTTTCAGGTTGTGACCCAGATGAGCGTTTGTGTGTGCGTGCAAAGTGTGCTCCCTTTTTGGCACTCAGTGCCAAAAAAGTTCACCATCACTGCCATAGAGATTACTACTGAGGAAGTTAGGTCAAAAACTAGAGTGGTTTTTTCTAAGTTCTGGCTGGTCTTGCATGTTTTAATCTTTTTTTTTCCCCTGAAAAAGCAGAACTGATTCTTTCAATACAGCTAAATCTTGAAGAATCTTTCATGATTTGCCTTAGCACTCTCTTGGCTTTTTCTCCTTTGCAGTTCCTCATTAAGAGTGGACATGTAGCTTAAATGTAAAATACCTGATGCATAAGAGCAGCATCGGTATAAAGAAATCCACAGAAAGAAAGGGCCACACATCAACCACAGATTTTGATCTCTGCTTTAGGAACCAAAAACAATTTAGCTTATTAAATATCTTATATGCTGGACTTGAACATTCTCCCCCCAAAAATTGTGTTTTTATTTCCGATAAGCCGCCTTGAGTCACGATGAGCGAGTGGATGTCAATATAAATTTTCCAAATAAATAAATAAATAAACCAAATTATACCCATTTATGGAGGCAACCGCCATTTGGCAACAAGCCCTTAAAAAAATCCCCTAGACTTAGTATGTTTCTTGAAGGCAATTTATCTGGGATAAACCTGAAATTAAGCAATTAAAAAGCACCAAAGTATTGTTGCCAAGCGACTGTGAAAGCTTTTCTTTATCCATCATTATATACCCCTTTTCTGGGGGAACAAAGTGCATGGCTCTTCATGGACAATTGCAAAACTACATGGACACAGTTAGTCGCTTTGTATGTCTCCTTCCATCAGTCTAAATTTACTTGGAAAATACTGACAGCAAACTAAACTACCTTTTTCATATATTAGTCAGTATCGTCATGCTTGACTATTATTACTATTAATATTTTGCCAAAACTGTGCAAACCCAATGGAATTAATAACACACTTAGAATACTTTGTAGTTTTTGTCTCTGGATAGATTCATCATTCACTATAAAAAAAGTAAAAAGCACACGATCTTTCACATCTCTTCGTAAAGTTTATGTTGAAAGACTTATTGTGTCTTGTCATAGTATTGGCTTACTATGTACATACCTGCAAACGTACACACCAATACAAACCCACAACTGTACTTCTACTACACAAAATGATCAAGGGAAGCAAACCATTTTGGTAAAATGCGGTTACTTAAAAATTATCACAATCAGGATATGATGAAGAACAAAGTGGAGTTAGATGCTAGAATTCAGTGGTTGGGTTTTTTAATGAACAAAAAATGTTATGGGGTGCTGAAGGGAGATGCACAGTGATTGGAAAAAATGAATCAATGAATTCAACAACAACTCTGGAAAATTCATGGGGTGGAGAAAAAGATTTCTGTAATGAACATCTGACTATCACATTGAAAAAATATCTTATTTTCAATGATCTTTAAGCCTTGTTGAAGTTCATATCTCAGTTAATAGGAAATTTGTGCAGGTAGACAAACTGACAGATCTTTCCTAGTTGCTAAAGTGTCTCCTGTAGCTGCATATATTCCCCCAAGAAATGTAAGGCCATTAATCTTTTATAATTCTCTGGTGATTTAGTTTAATATCATAAATTCTTTCACAGATAAATGACTTTTAAAGATAATTATCTTTCTAGCTCATTATCTCGTGTGTTTTCTGCTTGAAAAGCAGGGACACAGAATTGTTAAGTGCTCCAAAATTGCATTCAATTTATTGAATTCTTTCTGAAGGAAACAGAGATCGTATGCAGGATTCCTCTATGCAATGTTTTGCTAAATGTATAAGCTAGAAATCTGAGATAGATCCCTATACATGTATTTTAATTTCTCAACTGATATTAAAATGAAGACCTAATAATTCACACCTAATAATTAATTAGAATTCTTTTGCAATTCTAGTCTTTTGGTTTAGTGTGATTCAGTGGTGGGTTACAAATTTTTTAACAACCAGTTTTCTTCCCTAGTGACTGGCTGGATGGGTGTGGCTGGGTGGGCATGTGACTGGGTGGGCATGGCCAACTCAACGTCGGGTGGCGAGGTGGGGCACGGTGGGGCGGTGCAGGCTGACCAATACTGCAGAGACAGGGTGATTTCCTACCCCCGCCCCCCTTTGGGCTGACAAAATAAAAGCCCATCTAAAGTTCATAACTGCCTGCCCAGCCTGTCTGCATATGCTGAGAAAATTAGGCTAGGGGAGGAAAAGAAAAGGGCTGATGGAAACGCCCTATTTTCTGCCTCCATTGAGCTGGCTGCACCACACTGGATTGTAATGATGATGTGGGGGGGGAAGCAAAAAGCCCACTTGGTCCATACATACTCACCAGCACGGCAGAGAATCTCTCTTCCAGCTCACTGGTTTGGGTATTGGGAGCTGAAGGAGTAGATTGTGTGCCAGGACTTGCTGCTGCTCCAAGCCCGGCTCTGGCTGCAGCATCCAACCCCCCCAAATTTTCCATGGGGAGGAAAGGAGCACTGAGGCCACCAGAGGGCTTGTTAAGGCATGCAAAGTGCAATACGCTGCTGCTAAGCTCCCTGGGTTCCTTGCAAGAGCACTGGAAGAAAGGGAGTCTGATTGTGAGAGTAGGCTTTCCTAAATCCTGTGCCCCCCTATGCCCCATTTGTGCTAGCAGAGGCACTATGAGCCAATCCTTTTCAGGCTGGTCCCATGGGCCAGATCTAAGCACCCCATGAACCAGATCCGGCATTTGACATCCCTGATCTAGATCATCCTACCAATGGCAAATATCTGTAAGTACATTCTAAATTCATATGTGAGTCCCCCGGGAGAAGGGTGGTATAAAAATCTAATAAATACAAATACAAATACAAATTCATATGTTGATGTAAATATCATCTTAAACAGTCAAATCCTTAGAAGCAAGTTTACAAGATTTACAAAGGAAGTAATAATCATTCAGACATTTACTTTCATACCTACTGATGAATTAATTAAGGTGCACAATTCCATCAAGGATACTGCAGCATAGTGATAAATTTATGTGGGGGCATGTCAGCCATGCCCTCAATTATTATCCTGTAGAACACTCTGCAACAGACATCCTATTTTCTACTATCGAAGCAGCTTTTCATACAGTATTCACATCAGGTAGAAAAACCCTTTAGATCTTTTGCTCCAAAATAAGCTTCAGAAAGTAGAGAAGGCTACCAATGGCAATATTCTTTGAGATACATACATAGATACATACATGTAATATTAATGGTTTTTTTATTATAATAGTAAAATCTAATTCCAAAATCTTATTGTAACTTTCAATATTCCAATTTTATCTGGTCCCTTATTCTGCTTATAATTTTGACTGTTGATTGTCTGTCATACATTCCCCATTCTGTCACCCTGTTGAGTTTCTCTTGGCCAGTGTGTGTCAGGGACAAAAGATCAGGGCCACATGTGAAGGTCTAATTAAGCTGATTTATTGGTACTCGTGCATATGCACAGAAATACTCTCAACTTACAATGGACTTCAAGGGAATAGGTAGGTGGACTTAGTTCGCTTGTGGCACCGTAGAGGTTCTAGGCTGATTCTTCTTTTAATTCCATCTTCAGGTTCTTCCACTCTTTCCCCTACAGTGTGGCACTTTAGATACACTTATATTCTGCTTTTTTTCTCTATTCCTTTCATTAGATTCTGAGGATAGGGTCTTTCTGGGTAAGTTTCAAACCACACAATGTGACAATTAGTAGGAATCCACAAAAGCAATCAGAAACTCTACTGTGTTGATCTGTGCTTGTTTACATGCTGGCATAAACAAAATGAAGGAAAAAGTACCAGAAAAGCCCAATTACTAAGATTACCTAAATGAAACAAAATGAAATGGAGAGACAGAAAAATGTATCTCCATCAGAGGTTTTACCTTTCAGGGCAGCTACCAGCATGCAAAGGCACTGTTCTGACCCAGCTCCCCAAACATGACTAACCCTCTGAAGTTAACTCAAATATTTCTTTATTAGGAACACCAGCAGCCCTTGCCAAAAGTTTCTCTCTCACAGCAGGCTAACAAGTCTGTCCGGCTAAAAGATGAATAGTTGTCTGCCACATCTGTTCATCTCCACCCCCTGCCTTTTATCTCCAGAGCTAGGGTGGGGCTTCACTAGAAGGGGTGGCAATTCTGTCCCAAGGATCAGCCCACAGATTTCCACTGCTCTCCTATCCTCTGCCTTCTGTGCATTCATGTGCCAGGCGCAGGACCCAGTTGTTTCTCCTCTTCTTCATCAGCCACCTCCAGACCTGGGGGCTGTTGACTCTCCATCTGAGAGCTGACGGACGGCCCAGTCTCCACCTCTGTCTCCCTCTTTCTCTCTGATAGCTCCAATCCTTCTCCTTCGGAGCTCTCAGGTTGCCTTGATGTTGAGGCACACCTCCTCCTCATCTGATTCAGTTGCTGGAGGGGCCAGCAGCCGACCAGCCACAACAGGCACATTTTGTATACATACAGAATGTTGTATAGACTTATTTCTCTTGGTTTATGCCTGCAGTTTTCAGATTTGAATTGTCACATCTGCACTGGTGCCTGATCTGAATTTCAAATTCCTCTTTTGCAATGATTTGAATTCAGAATTTGAACTTTACTACAAACTGTGGGCATAACAATGAGGCCAGCCTGAAAGGCTTCCAGAAAATAGTAAGGTTTAATTCTGCACAGCATCCTGTGTGTGTGTTTGTTCTGAAAAGCAAGAGGCATTCATTTATGATTTCTGAATTCCATAAAACTGCTGCAACATCTCCAAATTATAATAATGAAAAAAATACATGAAATCTTGTGAAGTACAATAGAACAGAAGATCTGTCTAAAGATTTAGTGCTCAAATGCTTAGTAAGCCATTTCTAATACTTGTAGAGAAAAGAATACAATTTTGCATGCTAAATATTAACTGCTGGCTCACAGATGTTTCACCATGTAGCATTCTAAATCAGCATTATAGGGTGTTCACATTTCTCATTGCTATAGAGAAATTGTAGGATGAGATTCCAAAACTCTTTTCTAAACAGGAGATATGTGTCTTATACATTAATATTTTGTCCATTATCTCTGGTTATCCTTACTCTATACTCTTTTTCCATAGTGAATGGGAAACATTTAGATTTATACAATATTGTGAAACTAACACTAACTCTCTAAGATCTTGGACTTTTGCGGAAAGATATTGAACAAAGGCCAAAGATAAAAAGGAAATGAAAAATGGCACTTATAAATTGTGCATTGAAACATTGAAAAGATAGGGTTTTTTTAGTTTTGCAGGAGCCTTTTACTTCATCTGCCAGGCTGAAACGCCCCCTCACCCTCCCGACCTATGTTGAAACTACATTCAGATTCACAAACTAGACAGCAATGTGTTGGCTTAGCATATTGTGCAATTATAAAAAATGTGATTAATAGTTTAGTATATCATGCAAACCTGAGTAGTGGAATTAATTCAGTGAACCATGATTCCTTAAACAATGTATAAGCAGAGCTCGTAAACATAACTATCTCCCTATTATTCGGTTCCTGGCTGCTGTTCTATATTGTATCTGCTCTCTTGATACTTGATGGGGGATAAAGTATGCGAACAGACAGAAGTTAACTGGAGATGAAAAGAAACACCAGATGTTATAATTTTATCCGGATTACAAATCACGCTACTCACACTAAATGAACAAAATGATTATAAGAATAAGGAAGCCAAGTCTAATGGACAATTCAATTCAATAATCTTATACATAGTGAGTCAAAACTCCATTGAATGCCATGAGACCTACTTCCAGATTAGCAGTCAATGTCCTGTCAGAGATTTTATTCATTTCTCCCTTCAACAAGAATTTTTAAAAAGGACCATCTGGAAGGATCAGACTCACAGACTGTTTAACATAGACCAAGTTCTTTACAGATGGCTGGAGGATGGAAAGTCATTGCTCATAATACTAACAATACCCAGAGCACCAGGACTGCAATTTGGATGGATGTTCAGGAAAACAGCAGCATCCAAGGCTCCTACAGTGTGAAAGATCTGGAGTTCATTTTGGCATACTTTTCTACCAAACACAATGTTTTGATTTTGCAATCCAGTTAGCACTTGGCTCTGCAGGTGCTACAAGCAAATTGAATTGTTTTTAGGAGCCCATTCACCGGGAGATCAGAAATATGGGACTTGCTGCCTCCTCAAATGAGGTTGCAAGTTTGCATCACCAATGTCTACAGCTGAAGCGGGACATTTTTCAGCTGCTGTGGCCAAAAAATTTACACTGGGGAACACTGCAGTTTTCCTAAAGGACACCAAAGAACCAAGACTTTGCTGTTCTCCTTTTACAGTAACTGAATTATATTGGGAAAATGGCGTAAAGAGATTTGTATTATGAACTTGCCTTCCATGATTATCCAGCCTTTTGTTGAGTATTTCCAAAACAGCATAGCATGTTTTGGAAAGCATACTTTTTCTAATGTGACAGACTGACCCGAACTGCAATATATTTTCTTTCAGGACAGGGAAGGCCTCCAAACAATAAGTGCTAGGAATAGCTATGATATTGTGCAGAACCATCAAATTCCCAGGCCTCTGGTAGAGGACCTGACATTGAGGACATTGAGGAACAGTGGTGAAATCCAAATTGTTTTACTACCACTTCTGTGGGCATGGCTTGGTGGGCGTGGTGTGGCTTGGCGGGCGTGGCAGGGGAAGGATACTGCAAAATCTCCATTCCCACTCCACTCCAGGGGAAGGACACAGCAAAATCCCCATTCCCTCCCCACTCCTGGGGAAAGGATATTACAAAATTTCCATTCCCACCCCACTCTGGGGCCAGCCAGAGGTGGTATTTGCTGGTTCTCTGAACTACTCAAAAGTTCTACTAACGGTTCTTCAGAACCTGTCAGAACCTGCTAGATTTCACCCCTGGGAACATACATACCACCCATAGGAGCAAGACGAGAATAAAGTATAGTATGATATGTAGATGATTGATGATATATGATATATATCCCCAGTATTTCTAGTTTATATAAATTGGCATTTAATTTCTTTGCTTTCATTCATCCTAAAATTATAGGCATGAATGCGTTCAGGACTTGTATAGTGTCTCTCCATAGGCAGAAAGAGAATTGGATATCAGTTGCAAATCAGTTGCAGAACTATTATCTATCCAGGAAGTATGAAATCCAGTATGTATTTTAGGAAGTATGTAGTTTAGGAAAAATAAAAGAATTGCGTTTGCTGTAGCTATTCCCCAGCAGAAATAACCCACTAGGATGGCCAAAACTGTTTCTATCTATTTGCAGAGTGAATGGAATACTTATTCTTCTTTTTGAGATCACTTTGATGCAAATAGGAAACGTGTTCCATTACATGCCATGTAAACCATTACAACTGATAAGCAGCAATTTGCCAGCTTTCTTGCCCCAGTCCCAATATTTCAATTTCTTCAAAGAAAATTCCTCCTGTTTAGCATAGAAAGCAACCAGTTTTTCCTTAGCAAACACACACGCTTTTAAAGGTTTTTTTTTCCTGTAGGGTTCTTTGCATATCAAAACATTTTCTTCAATCATGATATCCATCTGCTGGTAACCAAAATTTCTATGTTTTCTTTGTATAGTTGCATAAATCACAATCGAGCTTCCTAGCCTTGCAAGACTAGCTGAATTACCACTGACTTAAAAAAAAATTATAACATTTGTTGCTTAATATACGATAGATTAAAAAAAATATCATCCAGTAATATAGAAGTATTAAAATACCATCCATCATTGACTAACTTAACATTTTAAATTAAAAGATTAATGTGATCAGAGCATGATCTGATAAGTATATAATTAATCTTGGAGTCTATAACCTGATCGATTAGAAAAGAGTATTTTATTTAAAAAATGTGTCCAGGCATAGGAAGTAAACATATAATCCCTGGTGATTGGATTATGTTTATACCAAATATTTTTCAAATTAAATTCCTGCAAAAAACATAATGCATATTCAAAATCTGATCAAAAATACATTTTTGGTTGGGTACTCTGACCCATATCGAAATCAAAACCAAGATGAAAAATTCCACCAAAACCTTTGAAATGATATTAAATTTTGAAAATAAATCTGAAACATTTCTGGCATAAAGAGCTCTGCCAGTTGACTTGGGGGCCTCAATGGGAGTGCTTCATGTTGGGGGGTGATTGACACACATAACAGATCCCACCTCCCCTTCTGCTTATCTTACTTTCCCCCCTCCCATCTTTTAGTTAGGGTTGAATATTTATCTGTTTATATTATTTAATTCCTATTGTTTTATAACATTTTATGTTTTTGATATTGTAAACTGTTACCCTTTGGTAAAATGGCAGTCAGATAGATGATAGATACCCTGTTTTCCCTAAAATAAGACATCCTTGATAATAAGCCCAATCGGGCTTTTGAGCGCATGACAATAAGGCCAAGCTTTTATTTCAGGGTTCAAAAAAATATAAGACAGGGTCTTATTTTCGGGAAAACATGGTAGGTAGGTAGGTAGGTAGGTAGGTAGATAGATAGATAGATAGATAGATAGATAGATAGATAGATAGATAGATAGATAGATATGGGATCATAAACATTACCCAAATACTCAAATATTACTTAAACATTTTAAATAATAACATAGTAAAATTTTAATCTAATAAAATAATAATAAAATCTAATGATAGTAAAATAAAATTAGATTAAAATTATTTAATCTAATAATAATAAAAATTCAATATCCAAATATACTTGAAGTACTTTAGAGTAAATTTCAGTATTAATAACTTTATTGTTTTGCTTGCTAATTTTTAAAAGAAACATTACTTGAAGAAACATTGTGGTTGGGAGCAGTACTTAAGATTTATTTTTTATTTTTTATTTTTTTTGCTCTCCACTTTGTTTCTTCACTAGAATCCCTACTTGCCAAACCTTTGGCTTTTTAAAAAGAATGTACAGTTCTTCATATGTGGTTTAATATCTCAGCACTAATTCCAATAACTTTCTAAGACTTGATTCTTAAGATTGGAAAGACTGAATCCTGCATATTTTTTTTCTGTTACACCAGTGTAACAGAAAAACAGATAGACATAGCTATCTTTAAAAAGTTTTTTTTTTTTACCGATGTCATGCCAGCCTTTCTAACAGAGGTGTCCACTAAAAAAATTGTACCATTTTACCAACTGCCACATTCAGCAACCATACAAAGTTACAGTGGTGGTGAAAAAATAATTTAATGCAAATGCCTGCATTCACAACCTGATCGTAATTATAGTCACTATGTGTTGTCCTATGCTTGACTGGTTGCTTCCTTTCCCCTGTGCCCAAAGCAGAGAGATTGCAGAGGAAGGGATTACAAGAGATTATGTAGGTACCCAGTGACAAATAGACATGAAAAGAATGCAGTGGTTCTAGCAGCCCTGAGCACACTATGCAAACAGCCAATGAATTAACTTGGTTTCCTCCCCCCTCCGAGTAGAGAAATTGCTTAACCAAGCAAGGAGGGGGGGTGGCGAAGAGGGGGGGGTGAACCCAAGCAATTCCTTCAAATAAATCCTCTTGTGCCTGACCTGTTTTTTCCCCTCCCCCCACTTCCCAAAGAGCAGAAAAATTGGAGACAAAGGGATTACAAGAAAGTAAGCAGGCATCCAATGGGGAACTGTCTGTGAAGTGCACTCATGGCTCCCAACTCCCAGCCCTCATTTCTTTCCATGTGCTTTCCCTACTAGGTGCCTGCTTGCTCTCTTATAATCCCTTCCTCTCCAATGGATATAAATAAAACACTAATTCTCTTGTGAGCATTCCAAATGGTAAAGCACAGCTGAGGTCATGTGATTTCTCACTTAGAGATTGCTTTGCTTAACAACAGAGCTGCCAGTCCCAATTGTGGTTGCCAAAAATGAGGATTCCCTGTTACATTTGTCCCAATATAAACCAGAGATTCAGAGCTAATGTGCTATGGCTTTGGTTCTATGGCATGCAGCTCTATGTGTAAAACCGTAAGTTTTTAAAAAAAGAAGTATAGTCTATGCTCTGAGTTGTGTGTCAAATTCATTCTGCTTTAATTTTGGTGAAGGCCCGTATCTAATATGCTGGCTGAAACATTGGCTAAAACGGTATAACTTGGTGCCGTTTCTTTGGCTGATTCAATTTTTTCTGATGAGTTGCTTCCCCCCTGGAATAAAGGTATAGCCTCAGATTTGATTGATTGTGGCCCCTCTGCCTAAGCTCCAATAACACCTGAGAAAGAGGTTAAGCAAGTCCTGAAGTGAGGGATTTAAAAGTGTATCTGCCTAGCAGACTATTCTTTATACCTCTCTCCAACTTTCTTCCTGTCGCACATACTTGTAGTTGTGTGTGTACAAACCTCTTCCTTCATATGCATTTTTGTGAGCAAGTGCATAAGTGCATTTTATATTTCATTCCATGAATTTTGAACAATTTTGAACAATGCTTTAATGCATATTGTTTCCTAATACATATGTTTTATGCTAATTTTTTCTCACTAAACATATTTGATACCCATTTTTCAATCGATGAGCTGTGTCACCAAGTCTGAAAGCATGGATTTGTGCTGTGCTTTTCACAGAGGTTTAGGAAGTATAAATATAATAAATTCTTACCCAGGTTAAAAATTTCTCATGCACTTCTACACTCGGTTTTATGAAGTACTACATTATACTTGGTTTTTTTGCTATAAGAAATTCAGGATTATGGTTTATAAATACATTATTATTCTGTTCTTTTTTCCAAGGATCTCAAGACGGGAAACATCCCTCCTATACCTCTGCCAAATATTCAGACTGTTCCGTTAGAATATCTCTGATGTTATCTGTTCCTGAGTGTGTAACTAATTCAAGGTCAACAAATGATCTTCGCATCTATGACGATTTAAAGTGAATTTGCCTGATCACAATCCAGCACTTATAATGAGGACTGATAACATGCTGTTCTCAACATGACATCTGTTTCTACTCATTTTTGTTGTAAGTCTGTAATTCTCTCTATTGACTACCCTAGGTATTTATTATAATTGGGTATTCATTGCCATAGGAGAGGCATTTTGATTCAGATGTACTGAGATAGCAATACTGACACGGGATTACTCACTTAGGGAAAAAAAGAATCAAAAAGAAGAAACAGCATGAACACCAGCATAAAGTATTTCCAAAGTATTTCTGCAGGCAGTACATAGGCGGATAAATATTTTCTGTCCTTACTGTATTTATTCCACTATAATATGAAACAGTCACTCTTGCCTTCCCTGCCCAATAATCATAATCATAAACAATTTATTTGTATTCCCAATAACATCCCTTGTTTTCTGAAATTAAGCAGCCCGTGGATTGCAGTACTGCAATATCTAACAGACAAATACTGATATTGTTAGTCACTTCTTTCCTTTCCCTGCAGAGACATAGCCCAGTCCGTCAATCATCTCTTTCTCTCTCTTTCTCGCTCTCTCTTTCTCTTAAGTCAAGAAGTAACATGAACAACGTATGTCAGAGGTTTTTATCCTAAAAGTTAAATGTTACATAATTACATTTATTTATTTATTTATTTATTTATTTATTTATTTATTTATTTATTTATTTATTAATTATCGAATTTATATACTGCCCTACTCCCAGAGGGACTCAGGGCGGTGAACAGCCAAGATAAAATACAAATAACATACAAAAGTTAAAAGCTATTAAAAATAGATTAAATAATTTGGGCTCAAAAAAAAAGAATTTAAAACATCCAATTTATATAAAACATTTAAAACCCAATTTAAAAGGGAGAGTTTAGAGCCAGACCCGCCTGTTGGAATAGAAACGTTTTTAGGGCACCGCGGAAAGTGCATAAGTCTTGAATCCTCCTTATCTCCAGGGGGAACTCGTTCCAGATGGCAGGTGCCCCCACAGAGAAGTCTCTCCCCCTGGGGGCCGCCAGTTGACACTGTTTAGCTGACGGCACCCTGAGGAGCCCCTCTCTATGGGAGCGAACTGGTCGGTGAGAGGCTACAGGTGGCAGAAGTCGGTCTCGTAAGTACCCTGGTCCTAAGCTGTAGAGCGCTCTAAATGTGGTAACCAAAACCCTGAAGCGCACTCGTAAGACCACTGGAAGCCAGTGCAGCTCACGCAGGAGGGGGGTCAATTAGGTGGTCCTGTTTTGAGCATGCATACACATAGTCCTCGATTTACAATCGCAATTGAGCCCTACATTTCTCTTGCTAAGTGAGACAGTTAAGTGAATTTTGCCCCATTTTACAACCTTTTTTGCCACAGTTACTAAGTGAATCATTGCACTTGTTAAGTTAGTAACTACTGGTAATGCGGTTCTTAAGTGAATCTGGCTTCCCCACTTACTTTGCTTGTCAGAAGGGAACAAAGGGGGCTAACATGATCCTGGGGCACTGCAACCGTCATAACTATGAACAAATTGTCACGCAACCTAATTGACCATGGGGATGCTGCAATGGTCATAAATGTGAAAAACGGTCATAAGTCACTTTTTCAGTGTCATTTTAACTTCGAACGGTCACTAAATGAATTGTTGTAAATCGAGGACTACCTGCAATATGTGACAGCCTCCTGCGGGTCAGACAATATACCCCAGATGATAAGCCAAACTGAATCATACTTTTAGAGGTGAATGCCTAGAACATGATGGCGAACCTTTTTGGCACCAAGTGCCCGGAGAATGCGCCGGAGCCTTAGAAACTTAAAGAGTTGGCTGCCTGGTCTTCTGGTTTCTGGCACGTGCATGCACGCCGGCCAGCTGGTCTTCGCACATGCCAGTGCCCTGAAACCCGAAGACAGCTGGCTGGTGCGCATGTGCATATACCTGGTCTTTAGGTTTCCGGTGCTCTGGCATGCGTGAAGATCAGCAGGCCAGCATGCATGTGCATACCGGAAACCAGAAGACCAGGTGGCCAGAGTTTCCGGAGCTCTGGCATGCACAAACATCAGTTGGCCGGCACGCATGTGTATGCCAAAAACCAGCTGGCGACAGCACACATGCCCAAAGAGAGGGCTCTGCATGCCACCTCTGGCATGTGTGCCATAGATTCACCATCATGAGCCTAGAAATTGAAAGGCCCTTTGTAATTGAACTGCATATTCAATTCACCACCCTGAGTCCGCAAGGAGAAGGGCGGTATATAAATCTAATCTAATCAAATCAAATCAAATATACATATTACATATTTCACATACCCACACCGAGTTCCACTCCCTACCTCTGTGATCTAGCACAGTGGTCCCCAACCCCCGGGCCGTGACCCACTACTAGGCTACAGCCTGTTTGGAAACGGGCTGTGCAGGTAGTGGGCAAGCACTGCCTTTGCGTGAGCGGTGTGTGCATGTTGCTTGCACAAATACGTGTGTGCCTGCCCCTTGTAGGGTCTTCTCCCCCTGCCGAAGCCAAAAAGATTGGGAACTGCTGATCTATGGGATGTTTCTTCTCTGTCCTATTTAGGATGTTTTGCCAAACCATCTGATGCCACTTAGCTTTTAATCATGTTTAAAGAAATTCAGAGGTACATTTTACTGACATCTAACTTCAAGGTTTAATCAAAATCAATTTGGCGAGCAACCTCTTTGCTAGGAAAACAAACTATTACTATGGAGGGTCGCAGGTGGCATAAAATAAATAAAACAACTTTAGCAAAAATGGAAAGGCTCAAGTACTATGGCCTTTTTAAAAATAATGGTTACTGCTAAAGGAGAAAAAAGAATGATCTAGGTCAAATAGTTATTTTGCCTCAAGTTGCATTTTGACATATTAAAGTGTGGAAATGAAAAAAAAGTTACATCATCTTCTGCTTGAATTGGAAATTTCTCTTATGAACAGATTTAATAATGCCCATGAATTGCAGAGTCATTCCACACTGAAGTCTAGAAAAAACAGAAGAACTACAGATAACTTAAGGAATTAAATTACTGAACAAAAAACCGTAACAGTTTGCTGTTGTTTTTAACATATACTTTAAAAATCCGTTTAAATATAGTTCAGTGAACTGCATAAAATAATCCATCCAGTATTATGTACCCTGATTGGAAACAGGACAATTGCCCAGTTCTGGTAACCTGAAGCATTAACCTCCTTGACACTCATGATAGAACACACTTAAAACAACTATACTATTCATCGCTTAGATAAGGCTGATGTCCATAGTTCTTACAAAAACACCATTGCCTCTAAATGTGCCATAAAGAATGGGACAATGATGCAGTGACAAAACTGGAGTAGGCAAGACCAACATGTTCAACGCACTTTTCAGAGAGGAATGACCAAAATTTTTTCAATTTAAATAAAGTAGGGGTTCTAAGCCTACTGAAGATTTAGTGCACCTATTTTGCTTTTTGGTTGAATAAATAACTGATCAGAAATCACACTGATGAATTACATAACCACGATCTAGGAGTGGCCCTGAAGAATATAAAAATGAGGGTAGACACAGAACTGGAGCATCCACAGGAGGAGGGCTCTGGTCACGTAGTTCTTTTTTTTTTTTATACGTCCCCCTGTGGACATCTCTCACACCATATAGTCTAAAGACTGTAGATTATTCATCCTTGATTTAGAAAGTGAATTTACAATGTTTGGATTAAGCTGTTGCCACATGTCCTCAACCAAGCAGTTTGTGATACCCGTGGGGCTGTTTCTCAGTATGCGTATGATTATTCTTTCTTTGGTTTTCCAAGTTTTCTTTTTACAACTTCTCCTCAGTGGAAATTGTTCCACAGTTCTGATTATGATGGACTTTTATTAATACGTTTGGTGAAATGGGAAAAAAAAAGTAATTTGGGATGTGTCATGTCAGCTCAGAATTACTGAATAAAGATCACTTTTTGTCAGAAAAATAACAAGTGAGTAATTTTTGGCTCTAATGCTTCTTTCTATTCCAACAGTTAGTTCAGTGATTTTTCTTTACAAGTAACTTGAAGTTGATATCCCTGATTAATCTTTCATCTTGGTAAAACGGAGAAAAAGATTTGGCTACAACATTCTTATTGCCACTTGATTTCACAGTAATAGCCAAGAAGAAAAAAGGCTGCATCTTACCTTTTCTGCATCTTGTTCAAAAAGTCGAAGTTGAAAGCACTGATCTAGTTTCAGTTTACGGACATGCCACATCTGATGCAAGTGCTGTCGTGTTGAATGCAGCTTATCTAAAAGGCTGGTAATCTTTGGCACAAGACTTTGGAAATCTGCACTGCCAGGAATGCAGTTCCTACCAGAGAAACCATCACTGCATCTTATGCACTGTAATAATCGTTGACCTTCACGGTCCAATTCTTCCACTGGAGCTTTGATTACTTTCTTCTTGAGCTGGGTATGTTCATCTATTAGTCTTCTTGAACCCTCCACATCCACTGGAAATTCCTTCCTAGCCAGCATTTCCTGAAGGTCCTCCAGCCTGGATAATAAATGGATGGCACTATTGAAAAATTCTTCCAAGGAAACTCTCAACTCTATCCATTCATCATGATTGTAATCCAGAGTTCCTTCAAACTCTTCTGTTAGTTGGGAGGGATCAACTAGTTTTGTTAAACCTTCAACGGAGACCATGCTTGTCTAAGGAGTTAAAAAAAAAGTGTGATTTAGTTTTTAAGTAATTATATAGAAATCCTATAACAATTAAGAACATCATTAACTATTCATCAGACGTTTTGCTACCATTACCAGAAAGACCAGTTACTTCTTGAAAAAGCATCTTTGGGACAACCATGACCTGGATCACTGACAATCTCCATAGACATTCATCAGACAGTATAGATGCAGAAGGAGTAAGCAGGAAAAATGCTTAACAGCCAGATAAGAATACTCCCTATTCCAGGGGTGAAATGCTCCCAGTTCGGACCGGATCGCCTGATCCGGTAGCGATGGTGGTGGGTTATTCGGAGAAATCCCTGCTCACGCCCCCCCACCACCATGCCCAGCTGAGCCGCACAATCATCAGAGGCTTCTTTTTTTACTTTTAAAAGCATTTTTTCTACAACCTCTTCTGACGAAAAAATGCTTTTAAAAGTAAAAAAAAGCACCTCTGATAATTGCGCAGCTTGGATCGTCAGAGGCTTTTCAAAGCTTTTTTTTTTGCAACCTCTTGGCCGAAGAAATGGTAAAAAAAAATGCTTTGAAAAGTCTCTGATGATCCCAGCTGAGTTGCCTGATCGGCAGAGGGGCATTTTTTAAAAAGCCTCTCTGACGATCCCAGCTGAGTTGCCTGATCGACAGAGGCTTTTCAAAGCATTAGAAAAAATGCTTTGAAAAGTTTTTTAAAAAAAAGTTGGCCACACCCACCCAGTCACATTACCCCACCACCACAACCAAGCCATGCCCACAGAACCGGTAGTAACAAATTTTACATTTCACCCCTGCCCTATTCCAATATGGCTGTGAATTGTCTTTGTCTTGGCTCTCACAACCACAGGGGAAAAGAAATGGACATTGTGAGCAAGAGAACTCATTGATGATTGTGGTGGCATCATCAGTGTTACTAGAAATCAGCAAGAAAGGGAGCATTGCTTCTGTCCTGCATAAATTCCTTTGGGATGGGTCCTATGCCCACAACTAATATTATGAAAGTACATTTTCACCTCTCCATCTACATACACATTCAGGATGCCTTCACAATGGGTTATAATTTGAAAAACTTGGATAACTGGAAAACTGGAAAAATAATTTGAAAAACTGGATAACTGGAAAAGGGCTACACAACGCTTTTCACAAAATCCACACACTAGGTACTACTTGCTATGAAAGTTGTGCATATATCTATATGTATATAAATTTTCAGCAGGAGTGTTCAACCTAAAGGCTTAAAACTTTGTGCAGCCTCCTAAACTTTTGATACAGCTCAAAGAGTCTCTCCAAAGATTGTCACCAATTGTCATTTTAATTGACAGAAGGGAAAATGATTACTGTATGTACAATAATATATTCATTGTGCTTAAACATTGTAAATTAATTTATGTACCGTCCCCCCCGTACATAGACACTTTTCAAAATACAGCCCTCAGTCTGCCACTTAAAACAAACAATGGTTCTTTTCCTCCAAAAAATGATGTTTTAGAGGACATATTTAGAGATTATCTGGCCCTTTTTCAGTCAAACTATTTTAGCTTGGAGAAGTATTAAGACTGCTCTGGTTGTCTTGAGGAATGACTTATGCTGCAAAGTACATGCAATTTAGGACTACTGTTTTATAATGGCTCTAGTCCTTACTGTCATGCTGTATCTAGAAAGTATCCTTGTTTCCTGCAAGATTGCATTTTTGCCTCCCATGCTGTTCAGTATCTACAGTATATGAAACTGAAATTGGGGGAAGTTTTCAATAAAAACTTTATCTCGCAATTATACTGCACCCTATTACCCTACTTCAAAAGGCAATCACTATCTTGGACATTGCTTAAATTTGATAAAGTCCTGGATGAGGAAGAATGCACTGAGATTAAATCCAGTCCAAAATGATTAGTTTTTGATAAATAAAAAATCAGACTTTGAGATGGAGATTTAGACTGCTTTGGTTGGTTTGCAATCCCCATGACATGAATGGTTTCCAGTTTGAAAATAGCCCTTGACCCTCATCTGTCATTGAATTCATGATGCCTGTGACATGGTGCACATTTATGCAGTTAGGACTACTACATCAATTACAGGATAACATCATCCATTTTTGAGATGGTCAGACTTGGCAACAGTTATCCATGCCTTGGTTACATTTCATCTTGATCTTTGCAGTGCACTTTAGTGTGATCTATGCTGAAGAATTTGCAGAATTCTTGAAGAATTTGCAGAAATTGGAACTAATACAAAATGTGTCAGCTAGAATGCTATACAGAACAAAATATATGAATTATATGATGCCTCCACTAAAAGAATTACACTTAACAGCCAGTGATTTAGTGGGTACAATTTGGAGTGTTATTTTCATCCCTTAAGGCCTTGAAGAGTTTAGGATTTCACACTATCAGGAGCCGTGGTGGTTTAGTGGTTAGAATGCCATATTGCAGGTAGACTCACAGCCAGGAGTTCAATCCTGACCAGCTCAAGGTTGACTCAGTCTTCTATTCTCCCAAGGTTAATAAAATCCAAGGTCATATTGTTAGGGGCAATATGCTGACTCTGTAAACTGATTAGAGAGTGCTGTAAAGCACTATGTGCTATTTGTCTAAGTGCTATTGCTATTGCTATTGCTATTGGTAGACTGAAATTCATAGCTTCTAATACACTGAATATAACTCTTGTCTTTCATCCTTAAGTCTTCTGGTACGAATACTCATCTTAACTAGATAACTGATAAAACACTGAAGACTCCCAACTTGAAATTGATAGTTATTAAACAGACATCAAAATATATTTCTCATTATTCTTCTCCCACTGGAATCTTCTTATTTCTTATTTCTCAGTTCTTGAGTAGGAAGTCCATTCCATTATCTATAATCTATAGTCAATTGTCCATAGCTCTACATACTTTCAATTCTTTCTTTGTTGGAATACTTTTTTAAAAATTATCTTACCTTGATACATCTGCTAAGTACCTTTTCTAGTAGTGATATTAGATCGTTTTTTCTTTCTCTCTTCAACCATTTTATTTCCCAGATTTTTCAAGTTCTTGTGCTCTGGGTTTCCTTATCATAAATTCTTATTGTTGATAATTTTTTTAGCTTAGGTGGTATATAACTGATTATTTTATCCAGACTATGCAAAACTTTGATAGGATGTTTTACTTCAACAATGCCTTAAGCAAAGATTCTTCAAAGTTGCTTCTTGAAGCAGTGCAATGCCTCAGGTCTAAAGAGTGAAATGTCAACCAATTTTGAAATTGTAGCACTATGATGATTTTTTTTTTCATATCCTACCTAGGACATAAGCAACACTGCACAAATACATTTCTGCTTCATTGGAAAAATTAGTGTTTGTTTGTTTGTTTATATCTATTGGCCGCCCAATTCCAATAGACTCTGGACAGCATACAAAACTGGAGGGGTGAAGCCCATGAAAACAGCTAAACAGTTATTTGAGATATTTCTGCACTGTTTTTACTAATATTGAGTCAGTAGATGGCACAGTACTGTATTTCAAAAATGCACCATAAGCAGTGGGTTAATTCAAAAAGTTAATTCTTTACATTTAAATTCTAATTAAATTTAGGATAGGACATGTCAATGCTGGCTGAAAATTTCTCGCTTGGTTTTTAAATCTGTTTAAAATATTCTTTCCCTGCCATAATTGGTCTTTTTAACATGAAGATAGGAAAGGAGGCCTCTTTGTTTAAAGCATTCTGCAGATACATTTATTATTCAGATAGATTCTCCCTGGGGAATTCGAGATGAATAGGAATACATTATCAAACTTCATCAGAAAGGAAGAAAAGATGTGCAAGGACAAGGTAACATCCTATCAGCTGTCATATTTCTTTCCAGTTCAAATGCAACCAATCAAAACGCAGCCTGCTCATTCAGTCTTTTCAGGAGGAAAGAAAAGTAATTTGTAAAAAGCCTGAATTAATGACAAGGAGGCTTGTTGGGTCATCTCCAGTGTTAACAGGAAACTCCAGAAATCTGCATTTGTCAGTCACACGTCAACCCTGCTCTTTTTTTGCTTACCAACAACTTGTGACTGACAGGCCCTGAAGGGAAAATAGGAGCATAAACCTGGCTATTACTGGGGCTCTTCAAGAGAGAAGGTTTTTTTCTGCAGAAGCAGCTGTCAGAGTAACATACTTTCTGTTTATAATCCTTCCTCTTTGCCTAAGGGCAGTATCTTTCTTTCAAGTTGACATTGGCAGGTATCAGTGGACTTTTCAATGACTTGTAGCTGCTAAATTGTATAGCTTGAATTTCAACTGACTGCCATTAAAGATCTATGCCTATATATTTTGCTCAGTCTACATAACAGTTAAGCCACCAACATGCAAGTATATTGTTATGGATAGAATGTTCATTTGGGCATATGCAATTATTTTCTGGTATATTGTTTTCTTTTAGAATGAAAAAGAAGTATACAACTACAACTATCTGCAATGTGTCTTCTGTTTCTTACAAAAAAATACGAAAAAAATCAGATCCATGTTCTATGCATTACAGATACATTGGTCAAAGCAATGTTTGATAAGTAATCTAAAATAACAGGCAGTGCCTGTGCTAGTTTTCATAATAGTTCTTAATTAGAAAATCTTCTCCATCTTACCTCAAAGATAAATTTTGAACTTCCAAAATTCGTCTTCTGCTTCTGCCAAAAGTTATCAGGCTTGATTATCAGGGCAACATGAATTTCTGCAGGAAAAGCCTCCTGAAGAGTCTTCAGGAGAGGTTTGATCAGGTCCCACTTAGACCCCCTCATATCAATGATGACTGTGAAACCACGTTTGCAGACATCTTCACTGTAGGGATCAAACATTGAATCAGTTATATCCTTAGAAATATGAAATTGACATTAAATAGACATTTTATCTCTTCTGACCTGATTCATATATTTACAGACTCCAGATCGATAACCATTGTTCTGTTCCTAAATATGCTCTACTATAATATTAAAGCATTAACTGGACAACTCGTGCATTTGCTCAACTGCCTGTGCATTAATTTACCTTTAGATTAACCGCATGATATAATTCATTGTGACTCGCTCACTTAGTACTAGTTTCCACAATATCATGAAGTGAATTTTTAAGTGTGAATGAATTTGATACTACGCATCTCTTCAAAAGATTTAGCGAACCTTGAAATAATATACTTGACATGCCAGTGGACCGATTTTTCTAAGCCAAGTAGTTTTATTAGCTTAAAGATATCATCAGACTAATGGCATACATTTGTGTCATTTGTGTAATGACATCATTAAGCTGATTATATGGTGGCAAACTTTTGCACTTCAAAAGACATTTGTAAATAACAGAACCTTCTCCCCTAATTAGACTGTTAAAATAACATATCTCTGAATTATTTACAATTTGTAAAACATACACTGTCAATCTTTATTATTCATGCATTCCATGTTTTCAAATTCACTCTCTCACTAAAATTTGTTTATATTTATTGAGAATTTTACAGAAAGTAAAGTAAAAGACAGATCTAAAAAAGGAAAAGAAGGAAGTGCAAGAAAAGGAAAAAAAGGAAGAACTTAAGGTTATAAGTTGGTTGCCAAAAATCCAAAATGCAATCACTTGATCACAGAGGTGGTGTGTGTGTGTGGGGGGGGGTGTGCCTGTCAGAACTTCAGACACAGGGCATAAGTACCTCTGGGGGGGGGGGGGGATCTGTTGTAATTCTGAACAAAGTTGCAAAGCGACCTATCACTAAGCAAGAACTATCTGTAACAAAAGCAAGAAGACAATCCTGATGGTAATTGTTCAGGAATGTCAAAAGTATGTATTACGAGAGTGAAGCTTGTACACAAAGTTCCAGTTCTACAGGAAGCTGTGTTTAGCATTGCTTAGAGTCAAAACAACACAGACTTTTACACAAATAATCCCGGACAGCACCAATATTATATTGATCAAAATTCTTACGCATAAGAGTTGCAATGATATATAGCTCCAATACTGAAGTGATATATAACTACAATATTGCAATAGCACAGATTTTAAAATTAATAACTAAGATGCTGCATTCAATTGCTGATGCTCAAATGCTGTAAGGACGTAATGAAAGCTTAACTAACTGTATTTTTTTTTAGAAAAGTTTTAAACATGGAAGCATTGTAACCTGATCCAAAGATCTGTCATCTTCTTAGAATTATTATACCAACTATTATATCTATTAATCTATAAATTTTATTTTCTAAATAAGTGGCAATTAGCAGACTATTTTGCCAGTGGCAAATGACCCAGAATTAACTAATAGCATCCCACAAGTGGCTTCAGATGTTGCACGCTAAAATTTGCCCAATAAGTTGTAGAAAAACAGTGTACAATTAATGTGATGCCAGGCAGTTCAGATACAGCAGATGAAATACAGGTCTTGGAGGGGTGGGGTTCTAGGGGAATGCCATTGCCCTAATTAAAGAATTAACCAAATGCAAAATGGCCTTTCTGAAATTGGATGAAGCAGCCCTGTCCCAGCAATGGCATTTTAGTAAAATAATGATTTAGATTGTCTGTAACAAAAACTTCTCAAATATTTCTGTATTTTGAGTATACCTGCTTCTATATATCAAAATGAACTGTCCCTGGTGAAACCTGAAATGACATCTCTCTACCTTCATGCCTTCCCTCCAAATTTAATTAACAATTACTTGAAGCCGCTAGATAATCATTAAAATTTCAGGTATTACATGTCTGCAAATATTTCTTTTTAATTTAGCCTTTGAGGTGCAGGTAAAGAAAAGAGAAAGCCTTAAAGTGTTCTGACAAGAAATGTTAATCTAATCAAATGGCAATTGCAGATTTGGGCAAAATGTTTCATCTTCAGAGCAAGACTTCAGAATGAAAAAGAAGTATTTTGAGTTTGAAACATCTCAGAATAGAAACATTATCTAGACAATGACTTTTACTTTATCAGTATCTATTATTTATATGATGAATGTATATAAACATAAATAAATAAACATAAAAAAGCATTAAGCAGACATGAATAAATGTAAACTTCAGCTTTGATCTGATACTTAATTTTAAATCAATGCTGAAAACCAAGATTGGGTCAAATAATCCCTTGTCTTCTTCCCAACTGAGAAATTTCCTTGGATTTTTAGCTAACTAAAGACATTGCTTCAATCTAACTTATTAACATGAAAGTATTTATCAGTTCTTCACAGTGAGATTATCATTGTGGGCTACATCCAAAAAGTTGTGCCCAGTGGCACAGAGTTTTTGTGTTTTTGGTTTTATTGTCCTCTCTTTTTATTCTTTGTATATATTGGTTTACTCTTTTGCTGAGACACACCTAGCATTTGGTTTTGAAATGGGCAATTCTTTATTTATTTTAGTATTTAATCTTTATTATTTTTATAAATAACCCAAGGCAGCAAATATACCTAATATTCCTTTCTTCTCCCACCCTCCCCCCACCGCCCTCCCACACACAATCACCTTGTGAAGGGAGTTGGGCTGAGAGAGTATGACTGGCTCAAAGTTCATTCATTCATTCATTCATTCATTCATTCATTCATTTATTTTATATACCTCCCTTCTCCTGACAGACTCAGGGCGGTGAACAGCCAAAAATTAAAATACACACAATATCAAAGTTAAAATAATTTAAAACATAATTAAATCAATTTTGGCTTCCCCCAAATTTAAAACCCCTCACTAAAATTAACCCAATTAAAATTAAAAGTTTACCCAGACAGTTTAACTCTTAACTCAAAGTCTCCTGATTTCTGCTCTAATGCCTTGATCACTACACCAAACTGACTCTCCAGTTTGTTGTCATTTAAATGTTTTAAATAAATAAAGAAATTAACCTCATTAGGATCCAAAAATATCATTATAGATATTTCAACCAAGTTAGTATCCCAAATAAAAAAAATACAGTACACTGACCTTTTATAGAAAAATCTGATAAATATTATGAATTAACCCCAACCTATGGTTGATATAGAAACTCCCCATGCAGTTCAAAAGATGTATTTGATATTTTTGGAGAGGCGAATATGGTACTCGTATGGACACTACTTACCAAGCAGATAATAAAAGTCTGGAATTTTAAATAAATTCTAAGAAGGGTGATACAGTGCTGATATATTTCTCTAGAGACTACTACCTTATTAGTATCCCTTTCTCATTTAGTATCTTTTTCAACTGAGTCATTTGGCGGCAATAAAAAGGATCATGACTGAAGCAAAATCAATGCAGAATTGCTACTTGCTGTGAAATTAACTGCTAGAACTAGTATACCCTTCAGAGGAAGACACTGATAGACATGGGGTTAACTGAGAGCACATCAGAGGATGTAACTGAGTATAACTGACAATACAACTCTAGCTATTACAAATAATTCATTTACAGCACAAGAAACCAAGACATTACAACTAACGCCTCCCAAACCCTCAAGAACACCAGACCAACAATGCAGGTATGATAATGCAATGATAATAGAATTAAACCAGGGGTAAAATGCTCCCAATTTGGACCGGATCAGGCAATCCAGTAGCGATTGTGGCGATGGCGGAACAAGGCTCCACCCACCTGTCCAGGTGTCATTACTTCCTGGTTTTAACCAGGAAGTAATGTGTTTTTTACCCTATGCGCATGCAGTTTTGTGCATGCGCAGAGGGCCTGCGTGTGCACATGGAGCGTGCACACATGCACTTCTGAACCAGTAAGGAAGGTAAGTAGATTTCGCCCCTGAATTTAACCAAAGAATAGGTTTAAGAGGAAACAAAAATATCTATGTTGCTGATACAATTCATATCACCATAATCCAAGAAAAATAAATAGTCATTTCAACCTAATTATTAGAAATTTTAAATAGAAATTAGATAATACACAAAAAGTAAAAAGGGAGAAATTCTATTTGAATGAGAATATCAAGTCAATGATATTAAATTAATGGAGAATTGAATAATTGCCCTGTTTAATTTTTGTGCCAATTAAGTATTCAATAAAGCAAGTAAATCTCCTGACTGAAAATTCAATGCCTTTTTTGGATTCTTTATTGCATCATTTAATATAGCAGGTCTGGTAAAGCTGTTTTTATTCTTTAATGAAGCTAGGTTTCCTCCTGAATTGACTTTTTCTCAGGAAAATTGTCTTCCCAACACTGATTCTTGTGAATATACAACCACAAATATGCCTAAAAAATAGGGAGATTCTTCCAGTGTCCAACCAATTTCCCTTCAATTCAGGGATTCATTTCTTCTGCATTCCATCCACATTTTAATGCTGCTGATTTTGTTCCGGGATGTGTGCTTTTATCACCCACCTTTCTTCCCTATATATTTTTTTTCCCAGGAGACTCCTTTCAATACATTTTTAGCAATGTACTTTTGACTCTCAAAATAGCCTTTCAGCATTATTGCCATCTCCCCAAAGAGACAGAACATCTTTTGAGACATGAGCTGACCGTAAGAATTTGGAACACTGGCCTACTTCTTAGATTCATTTAGTGCCAGGTCAGGTGGACACAACTCTTTTCTCATTGTAATGTTTGTATCTTACATTCCCACTTCACAAAAGAAATAGGTAGAATGCTTTACCATGTAAGTCAAGTGAGCTGAGATTTTCTTTTTTTGGGATAAATTTGGGATGATTTTAATTAATATTTTGCATTTTAACTTGCTAATCAATTAAATACTATTGCTATGTATCTAGTATGTAAGAGAAGCTTCCCTTCTCCTGTCACCTAACCCATCCTGGGTGCTAATGACTTCTTCCTTCTAACCAAATTCATAGTCAACTAGAACAGAATCCATATATATCGTCTTTCTCCTTCCGCTTTTCTTGGGAATGGGGAGAATCACCTGACAATGATCAACTCATACAAATTTAACAAACAAACAAATAAACATACTAACGCCTTCTCTGGGGGAAGCTACTGTGCCACCACAGATGGCTAGCTGGACATTTTGGGCTATTAAAACAACCCTTGTTCTCCATGATTGTTGTTCCTATTAGAGCAGATGACAAGACCCCAAGGTCATGTTGCCACTCTTGCCAAACTCTCACTGACAAGTGACCTGTTCCATTGCATCCCTTCTGGTGCAGGAGGACCAACCTGAAATATTTCATTGGAACTCTGACATAGAAATGAGAAGCAGCTTGTGATATACATATGCCTCTTGCCAGTTTGATATTTCCATTAACTAATACTTTTGCAGGCACCAAAACATCTGACTGGCTGAATATTCTAGCTAGGGCACTTATCAGCAGTTCGGGCTTAGAAGAAGAATGGAAATGGATGGAGTAGAAGGGGAAAGAGCCTGTCTCCTCTCTGTTGAGGAGCATGAAAAAGGCAAGAGAATGTCCTGCCTGGAGGTATGAGGAAAAGTTCTGAATTGAGGGGAACTTCTGACAAATTGGGTTTAAGAAAACTGCCTTATAGTAGGACCTAGGAAGTTTTCCATGGCAGTCTCTACTCTATGGAATAGCCTTCCCTAGAAAGCCATAAAGGGGAGGAGGAGAAAGAGAAGGGAGAGGGGAGTGGGGAGTGGGAAAAGGGGAGAGGGGAAGGGAAAAGGAGTCTGTTGAGAAAAAAATACACAAATTCTAGGAGCTAAGAGTTATGAAGTTAGCTCAAGAACAGTAGTGAACCCTCATGCTAGAGAGAAGAGGAGAAAGGAATATTGTACATAGCCTCAACCAAGCAAAAAAATAGCTTTTCCCTTTAATTCCAGTATTTCAATTTTCTCTTGCTGAAGACTTTATATTTCTAATCAAACTTTAATTCTTGATACTGTTAATTTAACTAATTGACATTATGAACAGTTACAGTGGAACATGAGAGGACAAGTAACATTACATACATCATGACATCATTGAGCCAGTAAGGTGAATTTCATATGGTAACCATTTATGTCATGATACGATTGATGCAAATTACATTTGCACAATGGCATCACTTTATATATGTGATGTTATCATGGCTTCTACCAGACAACCATGCCTGACATCAATAATTTAGCTCAGTTGCAATTATATATCTCTGAACTCTAGATGCTTCCATTTTTCTTGCTTTGTTGGCTGATACAGCTTGCCCAAATAGACTATAAAAGGAAATATTTCAGTGAGAAACATTAAGATTGCACAAATAGGCCTAAGGGAGCATGTTATTTTTTTTATTTGAGTATAATTTCAACTGTGACTAATGTGAAAGCTAAAATAATTGGTAGGATTTGTTGATTAGGCCCCCAAATGTCTGCACAGAACAAATTAAGTTCAGCTTTAATGAAAATTGGTGTATCTTCTCAGTAGGGTTATTTAAAGACATTTAATACCTTTGGCAAAAAAGTAATATGGCATTCTCTCACATCTTAGATCTGAATGAACTTCTGCACAACATTGATCAACCTATTTTCTCCTTGTTGCCTAACTCTAGGTATCAAGTCATCTTCCCTCCTTCATCCCTAATCCTGTGTGTAATACTAAGGGAGAAAAAAAATGTTCCCTGCTTAGATGATGTTTACTATCTACAATTCTTACTTATCAATGTCTTTGGAGACTTATAAAAATATTATCAGCATATACAGACAGTCCTTAATAGTGCAGAAATTCATCAGGTAGAAAATTTTGCAAATTTTGCAAACATATAAAGGGAGTTTGTGCTTGGTTGTGTGTGCCTTCATGCTTAACCATGCTTAACAAAATTTACCAGATTTTTTTTTTGTTCCAAAGAAGAGCATTAAAACTGTCTGATTTCCATATTTCCTACTAGTCAACAAATTTGTTAAAATACATAAATAATGTAACAAATTCTGATACTCTAATTAATTGGATATACAGGGTGAAATTTCAAATCTAAAATTAGAATAATTAGTTGAACATTGCAACTAATTGCTCTCAAACAATCCTGCAGTGAAAGCAGGATGAAGTGCCCTCCCTCCAAGTGTGGAATGATGCAGCATAATGTTAACATTTACTGAATTATGCTTTGCCCTGGAGATTTTGGTATGTTTATAAGCGTAATACTTTTGACATTCCTGGACAAATACCATCTGGATTGTTTTCTTGGCTTTCTTTCAAAAAAATCACCATGATTTCAATTTGACAGATTCTGGAGAGAAGAGTGATCTTTAAAAAATATATTCAAAGCACATTCTACAATCTCAAGGAATCTCATTTTACATTCTTTTCTTTTCCTGAGAATGAGATATTTTATTAAAATATACCCAAACATTATAACTTTCCCAAATTGATATCATTGTGTACATTTTGCACTATACTACTGCAATATAAACAAAGCAGGCTCTTAGGATTGGGAGGGAATAGATGAATAATGTACTTTTATAATCCATTATGCAAGTGTCCAAAATATTAATATCTTTCATTGATTCTCAAACCGCCCAATTCCTTCCTTCCTCCCTCCCTCCCTCCCTCCCCCTGTTCAATCCCATCCCATCTGGTCCTGTCCCATCAGTGGGAGAAACATTTTGACTTTTCTATTATAAATGAATATTTTCTATAGTATTATTTTTTACAGGGGACAAACAGAATAGCACAGTACTTCAATCATATATTGAATCACAGAAGACATTATTATGCTATAATACTACCTGTCTCTAATATGAAATTTGCCATGTTAAGCTGATGTTGTTGCAGAGCTATCCCTCCCAATCCTAAACTAGCTATTTTTCTGGCTATTCACAAATTATCTGAACGCCTCAGAATCCACCCACTGTTAAAATTCTTTTGCCTCTCACTTCACATTTACTTAAACTCAGTGGTGGGATTCAAATAATTTAACAACCGGGTCTCTGCCCTAATGACCAACTGGGTAGGCATGGCTCAGTGGTCATGTGGGTGTGTGGGCATGGCCAACTCAATGTCACTCACAACGATGGGTGCTTCACCTTAGCTGTTACAATGTAATATGGGTTAACCAGAGAGGCAGTTTCTGTAAGGAGGGCAATAAAGATTAGGCTAGAAACAACACCAAAATGTTTCCTTCCTGCCTTCCTTACAGGATTAGCCCTGTAAAGTGGAAAAAAACAAAATAAGATTTCTTCCAACAACTGGTTCTCCGAACTGCTTAGAAAGTTAACAATCGGTTCTCCCGAATAGGTGCGAATTGGCTGAATCCCACCACCGCTTAAACTAAACTATAACCATTTTGTGGCTTACTCACTCAGTCTGATTGAAAAACAGATACGGCCACTCTAGCATACTTATGACAAAGTTAGTTTTAGAAGGGAAGACTCAGAACATTCAATGATGTAGTTTATATTAGGGTCTTGCCGCACAATCCAGTCCTGTGTAATCTACTAACCAAGCACATGCCCAATGGCAATTTAATTCAGACTTAATAAATCTCATAGTCTTTGGTTTTCTTGGTAAGTCTGTCTTCAAAACAGAGGTTTGAAAGCCAAAATATTGTTGATATTTGATTTGAAAAGACACAAAACTTGCCTAATGCAAGGAGCAGTTATAGAAATGAACAGCACTGCTTTTCACTATTGCCTTTAAATGTCTGCTTTATTTATGATAAATTCAACATTTTAGTATAGTCAGGAAATTATTTCAGAGAAAGAGAGAGAGAGACAATCATTTAGAATTGATTTTGCTTCCAATAATAGTTTTAGCCAAAAACTCACACTAACAATTTAGTAAATATTGTACTAAACATTGTAACTATCAACTATTAAGGCATTTAATTATTTTCACATGTGGAAGCAAATCAGATTACATCATTTAAATAAAAAAACGTATTCACTGCAATAGTTTTAATTAATTTAATTTTTATACATGTGTCTTGCCAAATCATGAAATGACAGAGGATACCAGATATCTAGCTATCAATTTAATAACAAATCTCTTTTGATATTTTGAAAACATTGGGGTTTTTTATATGCAGCCTTCCATGTGCATCCAATCAACAAAATTTGCACCTTTCCCCTCCCCCCAAAGATCTATTACATATATTATACTTTACGATCATCAAGAAATTGCTTGAAATTAAGCCAGGCAGCACTTTAGATTAGAATATTTTGCCAAATCAAGTATCTGTTCCTGAAATAAGTCCCTTTATTTATTTATTTTTTTAAAATGGGCTTTAGGGAAGTAACATTTCACTGAAAAGTAAGCCACAATTCATCAGTTCATTTTTACTATCCTCTGTTATTATTTTCTCCATCTTGGATGATCCTCACTATCAGTAAAATATTTGAGGGGCATTTTCTCCACTTAGGATAAATAAAAGAAGACAAATATGAAACATTTAGACTTCCAAAGTATCATATGTTTTCATTATACATGTATAAACATTTGCTTACTGAGGGGGTGGATAAATTTAGTGGAAAATCAACTGTATTGAAACAACAAGTTTTGCTGTCATATGAACATCAATGTTAAAAGAGTTTCTTGCACTTACTAAGGATAGGATAGGATAGGATAGGATAGGATAGGATAGGATAGGATAGGATAGGACAGGACAGGACAGCACAGCACAGCACAGCACAGCACAGCACAGCACAGCACAGCACAGCACAGAATAGAATAGAATTCCTTATTGGGCAAATGTGATTAGACACACAAGGAATTTGTCTTGGTGCATACACTCTCGGAGTACGTAAAAGAAAAGATACATTCATCAAGAAACATACGGTACAACACTTAATAATAGTCATAGGGAAACAGTCAATATAAATCTTTAGGATACCAGCAACAAGGATACAGTCATAAGTGGGAGGAGATGGGTGATAGGAACAATGAGAAGATTAATAGTAATGCAGACTTAGTAACTAGTTTGACAGTGTTGGAGGAATTATTTGTTTAGCAGAGTGAAGGCGTTCGGGGAAAAAACTGTTCTTGTGTCTAGTTGTTCTGGTGAGTAGTGCTCTATAGCATCGTTTTGAGGGTAGGAGTTGAAACAGTTTATGTCCAGGATGCAAGGGCTCTGTAAATATTTTCACATCTCTCTTTTTGACTCATGCAGTATACAGGTCCTCAATGGAAGGCAGGTTGGTAGTAATTGTTTTTTCTGCAGTTCTAAATATCCTCTGAAGCCTGTGTCTGTCTTGTTGGGTTGCAGAACCAAACCAGAGAGTTATAGAAGTGCAGATGACAGACTCAATAATTCCTCTGTAGAACTGTATCAGCAGCTCTTTGGGCAGTTTGAGCTTTCTGAGTGCTTTTTTGATGACGTTTTTGAGGTTGAGTGTTCATTTTAGGTCGTGAGATATGGTAGAACCCAGAAATTTGAAGGTTTCTACTGTTGATACTGGGTTGTCTAGTACTGAAAGCGGTGGTAGTATGGGAGGGTTTCTCCTAAAGTCCACCACCATTTCTATGGTTTTGAGGGTGTTCAGTTCCAGATTGTTCCAGTCACAGATGTAACTTATCTTCAACATTGTCCAGAACAACAACAAAAAGTTGACTGACTGAATATATGGTTCTTCAAAATATATTTTCTTTCTTTCCTTCCTTCCCTCCCTGCTTTCCTTTTTTCTTGTATTGATATCAATCAGGAACTAAAAGTGGCACAGATCATATTTCCCCAATTTTTTATCTTTTCAACATATCCATGAGTAGATTATATAGAAAAATAATGACTGGTTATTATAGTGGAAAACATTTAAAACCAGTTTTAAAAATATGTATTAATTCATGTATCAGGCTTCCTTTTGGATAGTAAATTAATGTCAAGCTATGAGCTTATTTAAAGGGAAACTCTATTAAATAAAATATATAATGTACAATGGATGTCTAAGACACAGTGTATTTGCTTTGGTATTAGTCTTTAACATCTAAATATAAAAAGTAATCAGCTAGTAGATTTTGATTGATAAATGTGTGGCATTTAATCCTTCACTTTCAACCTAAAAATAATTAAATGATTCTCACGATATGCTGCAAATCCATTCTGTGTATCTGAATCATCAATGGCCTGCTGACCATGTAATACAAATATGCATGAAAGAATAGAGATACTTTGGCAAAAACGGGGAAAATTGTGCTAAATAAAAAAAAATAACAAATTCATTGTCACATAAGCTTTTATGAATCACAGTATATTTCATCAAATTATAAATTTATTATCTATGAACAATATTTGTTTAATTGGGATAGTCTGTAACCTTAACAGAATAACAGAGTTGGAAATGATCTTGGCAGTCTTCTAACAGAAGACCCCATACTATTTCAGACAATTGGTTGTCCAATCTCTTCTTCAAAATCTCCACAACTTCTAAAGGCAAGCCATTCCACTGGTTGATTGTTCTCACTGTCAGGAAATTTCTGTTTAGTTCTAGGTTGGTTCTCTCCTTGGTTAGTTTCCATCCATTGCTTCTTATTCTGCCTTCAGGTGCTTTACAAGAATAGGCTGATCCCTTCTTCTTTTTGGCAGCCCCTTAGATAATGGAACACTGCTATCATATCACTGCTAGTCCTTCTTTTCATTAGAGTAGATATACCCAATTCCTGCAACCGTTCTTTGTCTGTTTTAGCCTCCAGTCCCCTAATCATCTTTGTTGCTCTTCTATACACTCTTCCTAGACCTAGAGTCTCAACCTTTCAGTAGAGAATATACTATACATACATAAAATCTTAACCTGAATGCTCCACTTCTTTAGCTAAAAGAGGACAGGTAGCATTTGATAATCAATGATAATTATCAGAATACTCATTTATTCAGAAAATGCTTCATATGCTTATGTTCACTGGCAATAATCTTTATATCTAAGAATGTTACAAAAATATGGGTAGTCCTCAACATATGACCACAATTAAGATCAGAATTTCCATTGTAAGTCTTTGCAATTGTAAGTAATTACAGACCCAATTTTATGATCATGTCTTCAATTATTGTTAAGTGAATTTGAAAGCAAATCTAACTTTCCCAATGGATATTTTTTGCCAGAAATTGGCAAAAAGGTAGCAAATTGTGATCAACATGACCACAGGACACTGCAACCAGTTATAAATCTGTTGATAAGCATCCAAATTGTGATCAAATGATCATAGGAGTGGTATGATGGTTGTAAATGTGATAATAACTTTTTCAGGTCATAAATATTTTTTTTCAAGGTATCATAGCTTTGAACCACCATTAAACAAATAGTCAAAAGTTGAGGACTACATGTATGCATAACATACATCAGTATACCATTTATATTCATAGTTAGCTTACTAAAAGAAATGGATCAATGATCCTAACTAATAATACTCTTCTTAAATATTAGATATAAACTATTTGTTACATTATCACTGGAGTTTCCAATTTGATATCAGCCTTGCAATTCTTTCATTCATACTCAATGTTCTATTTTGTGACCATGTAACCACAGCATTCAATTTATGAATGGGCAAGATTTCATGAACGGCATCTCTGGCATCATTCAGTTGCTCTCAAAATTTCAAATGTTCCCATTGGCCAAAATGGTTGGGGATTCCATTCTATCATGTTCTAACACTCATGTTTGATCTATTGGATCAAACCACAACTTTAGTCAGTCAACTATATACCATTTCAAATTCCATCCTAATTGTACAATAGTTTTTCTTTATATAAGTTGCTTTATATACGACAATCAGTGAATCACACTGCAAATGCCAATGAATTCAATGATGCTAAAGCATCTCAATTATTAGAGAGGATATTTTTAAGTGGTGCAGGGTGCAGAATCCTCATAAAAATTAATGGATTGGATTAGCTTGTTTATTAAAAAGCATAAATCAAACCAACTCAAAACAAGAATGAAATACTTTCCATACAAACAATTTTTGTAATTAATTTGCAAAGAGACTAATGATATATATTCATCTAAATATATAATTAAACCTCATAAACCAAATTAACGTTTTCCATACAAGCCCCAAAAATTTAAACAATTAATAAATAAACAGGATGTTCCAAATTAAACAGTAAATTCTACTACGAAGTCTCCCATATAAATTGAAGAGGGGAATTGAACGATCTAGTCAACCAATAAATTGGAAACAATATTTTAATTTAGCTTTTCATTGTAAAAAACAGAAATAATTTAGACATCAGCTATACCTTCTTAAACCTTTGTTTTAGTTCCTTTACAGTGATGATATCTCTGATGAAGATAATGCAAACTCAGAGTTCGGAATCAAATGCCTATTTACTTCAGAATAAGACATACTAAACTATTAGATTTAGTTCTGATTAAATATATAAAGGATTGTTCCATCAAAGTCCTCAAGAAATATAGCAAACATTTTCAGTTTTCAAAATATTTGAGTAGACAGAGCAAGATATGTTTATGTGTGTGTATTTACGTCTGCATCTGTGCACGCACGCACACACAAACAAACACTGAGGTAAGTTATTTTTCCTTTCTGTTTTCCATTAGCTCTCTGAAGATAGGTATTTCTACTGCCATCAAAACCATTGGGAGCATCTAAATACTGTGTTTTCCCCAAAATAAGACCCTGTCTTATATTTTTTGAACCCTGAAATAAGTGTTCGACCTTACTGTCATGCGCTCAAAAGCCTGATTGGGCTTATTATCAAGGGATGTCTTATTTTTGGGGAAACAGGGTATTCAACAATGCACTGTAATGTATATAGAGATTCTATCAGTAATTCAGCCACACTGGGTTTTATTGTTTGTTTTTTAACCTGAAAAGATGATTCCAGATTTAACAGAATGACATTAAATTCAGTGTATAAACACAAAAAAAATCTGGACTAAATTCTGGCTTCTACATGGGGTCAACTTACGCTGGCCAACACCAGGTAAAACCAATCTTGGAGTTTCTTTTTTTAGGTGAATGTGAGCATGTGTCATCTTTGTGTGTGAATACATTTGTGTTTGTATACACCCTTGCAAAGACTACTCTAGATTAAAAACGTAGTCTAGGATTTAAAAAAAAGGATTTGAAAATATTTTAAAATAAAATATCCCACATTTTACAAATATCAACTATTTTAATTACACATACAGATTTTTCTTTTACTTATATAGTGAAATGCTCAAATACACACTTTGCCCTCTTTTCTTCCACTAGTAATAGCAAAAATGAAGAAAAAAAGAGGATGGAAAGTCGGTAAAAAAAGTGGGATGCTGCAGAAGAAAGGGTGTGGAGGAAAGGAATCTGGAAAAATCTGAATCGATGGAAACGGTGAAAAGGTAACTGGAAAAGGAAAGAAAGAAACCTTTTTGAGATGTAATGAAAAGAAAATTAAAATTCACTAGGCAGACTACCTCTCCAAAGATTTAAATGAATTCCACAAAGGAATTCAAATGTTCTATGGTGGTTTTGAAGTGATTTCTTCTCCTCCTTCTCCTTTTTTTTCCAAAAGCCTCTTTTGTTCGTACAAAGAATGTAAGTATTCACAGGTTATTTGAGGAATCACATCTTTTAAAGTGTCAAGATGCAAATATAAACAAAAAGCAAACAAAGAAAAACCCCACTTACATTCTTAAATAGAGAAGAAAATAATCATTAGGAATTACACTTTAGTACTATTGATATTCTTTATGCAGCTTGTAAAAAAAGGCAGGTTTGGGCATTTCAGAAGATGGTTGGAGAGCTTCTTCCAGGACAAGAAACCACACTTGAGTTTTGAAGAGTTTATTAGGAGCCGGATTCCCATTAGTGGATGTAGCCACAGCTCAATGACAGATTTATATTTTATATATATATATATATATATATATATATATATATATATATATGTGTGTGTGTGTGTGTGTGTGTGTGTGTGTGTGTGTGTGTGTGTGTGTGTGTGTGTGTGTGTGTATCAGTGTATGTGTATGTGTATATATATGTGTATACACACACACACACGTGCCCATTGGGAGACTAAGGAGACTAAGATAGATCTATTTTGGACTTAAAGAAAAAAAAAAGCCTAGAAACTAGTGGATTGTGATTTCACTGAACTAGGGCTGCATAAAAATCTTGGTTTACGTAGGAAGAACCTGGCTAAAGAGAAATACATGTAAAGCCTATGAAAAGGAAAGAAAACAAATATTGTACCTTTACAGGGAGGACACATGGGATGAGGGTATGGCTAATTGATGAGTACTTATAAGTCCGAAATAGATTCTGGAGAACCGGTAGCAGAAATTTTGAGTTCGGAGAACCAGTAAATACCACCTCTGACTGGCTCCGCCCCCATCTATTCTCTGCCTTCTGAGTCCCAGCTGATTGGGAGGAAATAGGGATTTTGCAGTAACCTTCCCCTGGATTGGGGCGGAAATGGAGATTTTACAGTATCCTTCCCCTGCCATGCCCACAAAGCCATGCCACGCCCACAAAGCCACACCCACAGAACCGGTAGTAAAATTTTCTAAGTCTCTGTGATGATCACCTATGTTAAAAAAACAACCCTAGATCTTACATTTCTAAGCCTACAATCCTTGCAAGCTACAGTAACCTAAAGGGGCAGTTTTACTGCTACCTTATCAAGCATGAGATTCATGGCTATTTGATATTTATTTGTGGAAGTTTGACCTACTACCCTCCCAGTCTAAAGTCAGGAGGAATAAAGGATGCTGAGAGGCCAAGCTGGGTGTTGTTACAAGTCAAATGAAAACACAAGGCAAAAACAAAACCTTAAGGAAACTCAATCTGAAGAACAGCTGCCGTATGTAATATACATCTCAGTGCCCCAAAACCTGTTTCCTGTGTCCACCTAAAGCCTTCATTGCTATTCCATTTCAACCCCTTTCTACATCATGAAAGGACTGAATAGATAGGCACTGTTTTCTATTGCAACAGAAACTAGGACAATGTTTCTTCTTTATTTTGGAAACTTTTCAATGGTTGAGGTTTATAATAGAAGTACAGATAGAAAAGGGTGGAAGTTGGAAGGGATTCACCTCTATCTATAAATATTAAAGAGAAACAGAACTTTATTAATGTTTCTGTCTTCCAGACCACTTATGAAACAAAGCATGAGCATTTAGAGAAGCACAGCAGAGAGAACTGGAAAGAGTAGAGAGAGAACTCCACGGAGGTTGAATTGAGTTTAGTCCACTGTGGTTTTTCCCTGGCTAGCTGTCAGCATTGCAGGCCAAACTTCAAAGGCCTGTTTCTGTAGAAGGATTTGTAAGGGTCCCACACGTCTTATTGAACTTTGCCTGCTGACTCCTTTTGCTAAAATCATTTTCCTGGCAGCCCTCAGGGCAGTCTTAAGCAGAGACTGACAGTTGCATTTTGCTGCTATCTTCCAAAGCAAATTTGCATTGCTGTATTTCTGCCTTCCGCTTTTGTATTTCTCTCGGTATCTCTGGAATGCTAACTGTTCAGAAGAAAAGAGTACCTTTTAATTTTCCCCAGATAAATTTGGGAGAATTTTTTTTTTTTGGCCAGGACTGGCCAGGACTGGCAAAAAAAGAAGGACTTATACACCAATTATAACACTTCTCCATCTGCCGGAGCTTTTCTTTTCTGCCAGGAGACTCTCTCTGTAATTGCTTCTCCCAAAGGTGGTTTTTTCAAGAGGCAACTGGACTTTCTGGTTTTTTTCTTTGAAGATGTTTCGCTTCTTGGATCAGAAGTGAAATGTCTTCAAAGAAAAACCAGAAAGTCCAGTTGCTTCTTGAAAAAACCACCTTTGGGACAACTATGACCTGGATGACTGAGAGTCTCCATAGACAACTGTCTGCTTGCATGAGAAAATGGTTGGGTTGAGTTTGCCTCTCCAGTTGTGTACCAAATATATCTACCTAAGTTGAGCACTTAGCAGAGGCATCAGCCTGACAACCAAATATAGATTAGTTTGCTCTACTGTGGCTACCTATTGTTGTGAAAGTTGGACCTCAATCAAACAAACAAGACATGAAGAAAATTGACTTGTTTGAGCTGTGGTGGTGGAGAAGGCTTCTTTGGACAGCAACAAGCAAGTACTAGAGCACATAACATCAGACATGTCACTAGAAGGCCAATCACAAAGTTGTGTCCCACTTATGGTACTTTGGCCCTGTCATGCAGGGGAATTCACTGGGAAAAGCAATTATGTTGGGTAGAGTTCATAGCAAAAGGAAATCCAGCCACCAAATAACACAGTGGCTGGATGCCTTCAAAGCTGACACCAGCCAGAGCATAGAACAACTCAAAGAAGTAGTGCAAGATCAGATGATGTGGAGAGACTTGGCCCATGGAATCACCAAGAATCAGACATGACTGAATGGATATCATCATGATCATCATTATCAAGTTGGGTACTCAGGCAGAGGCATGCCATGAAGCCGGCAGGTGACAGGGATTCTATACTCCATAGTAGAACTCCTAGGGAGAAAAAGTATTGGGAATAATTTATAGAAGCAACTTGTGACCTTCCCTGCCGGCTTTCTCATTTAAGACAGCAGAAAAGGTCACAAATGGCAGTCATGTGACTGTGGACTGCTGCAACCGCCATAAGAGCAAGTCAATTGCCAAACATCAAAATCACAATCATATGACTGTGGGGGTGCTGCAACAGCTGGAAATTCAGGGACCAGTCATAACTACCATTCATTCAGCACCTTTATAACTTTGACTGGTTGCTGAACTAGTGGTTGCAAACCAAGAACCACCTGCATATCAGCCTTATCAGGTAAATCAGGCAGGAAGTATGACCTGATGAACTCATTTTACTTTACTGTAAAGATATGTTAACAAAATGTTTTTAAATCTGAAAGTACAATTCTTCACCTTCATAGCCCCCAAAAGTAGGGGGGTGTCTTTTCTGAGCCTCTTGCCCCACCCATCATCCACCCATGGGCAATGCTGCCCCTTATCTGACAATTTCCTTGGCAGCATCTGTTCATACATACCATTATACTGTATGTTTGGTGAAAGTTTTCAGGGAAGTGACTAAATTTTGAATTTCATAGCTATTGCTTTCAGAAAACTCATGGTGTATTTGTAATTTATTATACTGTAAATTTTTTATTTCAGTATTTTCAATTATTGAGCTCAATTCCTATCTTTTACCCCTTTCATTCATTCATTCACACACGTATGTATTTATGTATGTATTACCTGGATACCTTGCCTGTACAATATTTTATGCTGCTGAGCTTAGGCTGTAATAAATAATAATTACAAAAAAATGTTTTCTTTTCTTACAGTTTATCAATCCATGTGCAGTGGGTAAATCCCAGTGCAACACACACATACTTCAGAGGCAATTGGATAATCACATTCCTTTTTGCACTATCACTTTTTCTCCCAAAAGTAGCAAAAAAAGAAAACACACATTGAAAATTGTAGCAAATAAAATGTGTACATCAATTTTTACATTTATTTTAATAGTCCTAAGTAATCTGAAAGACAAGTAGATGAGGAATTTTGAAGCACAGCTAACCAAGAAATATAGAATTTGGAGCATTCTGTCCATAAACAATAAATATTATATGATTGTTTTTGAAGATACCCTCCACTTGCTTTTTTTCCTGTACTTGATTTCAAAATAATAAATATTCCTACATTACTATGATTCTCTTTCAAGTATTAGATTAAAAGCCTTATTGTTTGGCTGCAAAGTCTTAGTATCATGATTGTTTTAGAACGGTTTTGTCTTGTTGAGCTATTAGATTGTATGGTTTTTAAAGAATACTTTATAAAGGCTGCTCTGAGAATTTCATTATAGAGTAATAAGTATTACAAGAAATAACAAAGTAACGCTTGAAAGAAACTAAAATCCACAATTTTTTTAAAACATACAAATATGTTTGGGTTGGTCTCAAATATGTCATTGTGCATTTATTGATAAATGTAGCAAATTAGGAGTTTTTGTTCAAGGCAGATTTTTATTTTACACTGACAGAGAGTTCAAAAACTTTCCCTTCACAATGTATTTTCCTTCACTATCCTTCATACATAAAATAAACCAGGCAGCACAATACAGGTTAGACCATAATAAAGCCATATTCAGACAAGGTGGTTCCTGCTTTTCAGTTGAGACAGTGCTGATGAGGGGATAGGCACATGGGTTATTGATTTATTATTTCATCAGAAAACCCAAATTAATGTGAATTATATATAACATGGGGATGCTCAGTGGCTAAGATGCTGAGCTTGTCGATCGAAAGGTCAGCAGTTCAGCGGTTCGAATCCCTAGTGCTGCATAACGGAGTGATTCCCCCATCACTTGCCCCAGCTTCTGCCAACCTAGCAGTTTAAAAGCACGTAAAAATGCAAGTAGAAAAATAGGGGCCACCTTTGGTGGATGGTAACGTTCCGTGCACCTTTGGCGTTTAGTCATGCCAGCCACATGACCACGGAGATGTCTTCGGACAGTGCTGGCTCTTCGGCTTTGAAACGGAAATAAGCACAGCCCCCTAGAGTTGGGAATGACTAGCACATATGTGCGAGGGAAACCTTTACCTTTACATATAATACGTATTAGATACAACTCCTTACGATAACAATTGTAATATATATTATAATGAGCTTTGGTTCTCAGGACATTAATTCTTTCAAGAAGACATCAGTGATGGTTAAGTGACAGCAAAACTACCATGATTCAGTTCCCATTATAGGGCCATTTCATATCACAAATGGCATGGTGATTTGCCATTCATTTCCAACCATTTGCATAATGTACCTGCAAAATGAAAAATAGAGAGTCTCTCCAATACTAATAAAAGAATCCCATGGACTCTGCTGAGAACCAATTTACACAGAAATCTATCCCTATTCATTGTCTGCCATGTGCTATGTCCCTTCACCCCATTCTACTCTGACTTGGCTGAATAAGATGTGAGGGGAGTAAGCACAAAAGGAACATTTCTTTTTTCCACACCAATATGTACCAAAGGTTTTCCAAGAATACGTCCAGGCTTTTGTTTTGAACTTTTACCTTGGTACGCTAGCCAAGTAAGTCACAAGTTTCCGAAGATCTTCCTGCCTTATTCTGTCATGATTGCTGCGTGCTGGAAATGTCAGGATGGGACCTCCTCGTTTATCACGGCCGCCTGTAACAAAACGAACAATTGCTTGAAAATTAATCAGGAAACACATTACATCATATCAGCCAAAGGAAGACGGAAATGACTGAACTGCAGCTTCTTTGTAAAAATCTCCTCTCAGTTTTTACCACTTGAGTGATTAGGGCAGTTCCCTCACTATATTGTATACTACTATCACTTCAACTGGAAGTGTTAAAGGTGTTTTTTATTTTTTTAAAGTCAGCAATAAAAATGGTGATTATTTTGTATTTTCAAACATATGGATTTTTCAAAAGTTTAGGAGTGCCCACTAACAGCATTGGTTAGCAAGTACAAATTTCAAACTCTTGAGATGGATGGATGGATGGATGGACGGACAATTGGGCATTTTCTTAATATATTTGATTTTTAAATAACAACTGATGCTCCTAAATCTACAAGCAAGAACTATTCTAGCAAAAGTAAGATTGACTTTTTCCTATGATAGAATAGAATAACAGAGTTGGAAGGGACCTTGGAGGTCTTCTAGTCCAACCCCCTGCTTAGGCAGGAAAACCTACACCACTTCTGACAAATGGCTATCCAACATCTTCTTAAAAATTTCCAGTGTTGGGGCATTCACAACTTCTGCAGGAAAGTTGTTCCACTGATTAATTGTTGTAACTGCCAGGAAATTCTCCTTAGTTCTAAGTTGCTTCTCTCCTTGATTAGTTACCACCTATTGCTCCTTGTTCTACCCTCAGGTGCTTTGGAGAATAGTTTGACTCCCTCTTCTTTGTGGCAGCCCCTGAGATATTGGAACATTGCTATCATGTCCCTCCTAGTCCTTCTTTTCATTAAACTAAACATACCCAATTCCTGCAGCCCTTCTTCATATTTTAGCCTCCAGTCCCCTAATCATCTTTGTTGCTCTTCTCTGCACTCTTTCTAGAGTCCCAACGTCTTTTTTACATCATGGCGACCATGATTTGTTGAAAAATCACATGAAAACTCAATCTGGGGGAAAATACTATTCAAAAATACCAAGTGGTCTGGAAGACAGAACTATTAATGAAGTTCTGTTTCTGTTTAATATTTATAGATAGAGGTGAATCCTGGGAATTTCCATAATGGGAAAACCTCTTTTGTGTCTGTGCTTCTGTTATAAACCTCAACCATTGAATTCCGGATACATGAATTCAGAATAAAACCAGAGGATTTTATTTTGGGATTAATGAACAGGCAAAGAAAAAAGCCATGGAACTTTATTAACTGCAGTGAGAATAAATTATATATTCAAATATCACAAAATTTGATATAATGCAAAATGGAAGAATGATTGGTGAAGGTGATGAAACCTGCAGAAATGTCTAAATTAACTTCTCTGATTAGAGAAGACATAAAATCTCCATTTATGATTGACGGGCCTTTATAGACATTTTGAATGAAACAGAAAAAGATGCACTTATGACTTGTGGTTTTGGTGATTAGAAAAAGATTGGATAATAGAAAAAGGTGAGGGGTTTTTTGTAATCATAGAGTAAGAGATAACTTTATAATCACATTTGTATTTGCTGCAAAGGAAATCAGAAGCTTCTTTCCATTTCTTATCTTTTTTCTGCGCTTTTTCTCTTGCTTTCTTTGTTCTCTTTAATTTGTATTAGTTTGTGTTAGTTTTTATGTTCTCTTTAAAACATAACTTTTACACACACACACCCACACAAAATGGCAGTGATTTGCCATTTATTTCTAGCCATTTAGACAACATAATTGCAAAATCATTGCAAAATTAAAAGTACAGAATTGGTCCAAAGCTAATAAAAATCCCAGGAACCTGTTGAAAATCAATTTATACAGCAGCTATCCCTTATTCATTGTCTGCCATTGTCCTCGACATACGACTACAATTGAGCCCAAAATTTCTGTGCTAAGTAACATAGTGGTTAAGTGAATCTGGCTCCTCCATTGACTTTGCTTGTCAGAAGGTTGCAAACAGTGAACACATGATCCTGGGACACTGCAACCATCATAAATATGGGTCAGTTGCCAAGTGTCTGAATTTTGATCAGGTGACTGTGAGGATGCTTCAATGTCGTAAGTGTGAAAAACGGTCATAAGTCACTTTTTTCAGTGCCTTTGTAACTTCAAATGGTAACTAAACAAATAGTTATAAGTCAAGGACTACCTGTACTATATATTCTTTTCTGCTCCAACAGTAGCAAGATACATCTGAGATTTTCTCTCTTGTGTGCTAAAATAAATTAATAATAAATTGGTTTACTTAATCCACAGTGAGTTGTGTGAAAGTGGAAAGAACCACTTGTTGAACTGCCTTAGGCAAGAAGATGTCTCACGTAATCCAGTTTAAGTAAATAACATTCAAAAGAAATGTTGAAGTATTTTCCTAGGTGTATTGTGGTTGTGCATCAGTGGTGGGTTGCCCCCGGTTCGCACCGATTCTATAGAACCAGCGGAAGGCTCCACCCACCGACCCTGACGTCATCACTCACCGCGTGGCCCCGTTGCGAACCGGTAGTAAAGGTAAGTAGAACCCCTCCCCCTGTTGCGTATCAATTACTAATAGGAGAAAAGAAGCAAACATGCTACTCTATTACCTATAATTATTAAAGGGCAATACTATTGCTTTCTATTTAATTCCTCAAAAAAAGTTGGAAAAATATTATGTTAATGATGCAAGCAAGGCCCATACTCTATATATATGAATATTCCAAATATATAGGAAGATGCATTGGAAGATTCTAACAGTTGGTAGACTAGAGATTCTCAGTCATCCAGGTCATGGTTATTCCAAAGGTACTTTTTCAGGAGGCAACTGGACTTTCTTGTTTTTTCTTTTGAAGATGTTTCACTTCTCATCCAAGAAGCTTCTTCAGCTCTGACAGAATAGTGGGAAATTTTCTTCAAAAGAAAAAACGAGGAAGTCCAGTTGCCTCCTGAAAAAGCACATTTGGGACAACCTTGACCTTGGATGACTGAGAATCTCTACAGACTTTTAGCTATACGATTTGGGATGAACGTGCTTTGAATGGTGTGAGAGTAGGAATGAATTTCCAGAGAAAAATTGTAGACTACAGGAACCAGGAGCACTACTCAGGTGACCCTGAGGACACAGATAAACTTCCAAGTGCTTCAACAACCCTCTAAAAGGATGCAGATTACAAGCTGTCCTTCCATTACCCACTATCCTGTCAGAGCTGAAGAAACTTCTTGGATGAGAAGCAAAATGTCTTCAAAAGAAGTCCAGTTTCCTCCTGAAAAAGCTTTAGGCATAGAAAGATTCCAAATCAAACTGAATTCTTGATAACTACATAGATATGTCCATGTGTTGGCAATCATGAAGGACTAATTCCCCTTTTACTTAGCCACAATTCTTCTTGGATTCCAGTCTAACTTGCAGCCCTGGTACTTTCTAATCTCCCCCATCCAAGTACTAAAAAGGCCTGAACTTTCTTCATTCTGCTCAGCATGATGACCACATCACACTTAACCTTCTCGGCTCAAAGGCATGGGATAAGATCCTCCACTAAGAATAGAGTGGAGCAGTTTCTGCTGTATTTTTACTTCTATTCTCTCCTAATTCATTTAATCTTATTTCTATGTTAATCTGTGGACTGTAGAACTGTAAGAACTAAAAGATAATGCATATCAATTGACAAAGTAGTCTGATAGATCATTCTTGAGCATTGCTAATTCTAACAGCTGATTTCACAACAATCAGCACTCTTTTCCAGGTTGGACGTGAACCCTGTAAATCAGGGTAATCTAAAAAAATAAAAATAAAGATAAAGATATAACTGACCAATATTAACTTGTTTAGTGCTTGCTTCTTAGGCCAATAATTTCTGTAACTTATTTATTTCTAAATTTTAAAAAGAAAATAAAAACAAAAACTTTTAGAAGTAAACCAGAGTTTAAATCAGCTTTCCTGTATGTAAACAGCAAGTGTAGATGATCCATTCAGCTCTTGGTATAGACCCATGATGTTGAACTTATGGCACGGGTGCCACAGGTGGCATGCGGAGCCATATCGGTGGGCACGCGAGCTCAGTTCCTGCCAGTCAGCTGATTTTCGGGCCTTCTGGGCCCACCAGAAGTCAGGAAACAAATTGTTTCCAGCCTCCGGAGGGCCTCGGGCGGGGGGAGGCCGTTTTGTCCCTCCCCAGGCTCCTAGAAAGGCTCTGGAGCCTGAGGAGAGCAAAACACGGGTCTACTGGGCCCACCATGCCATTGCATGCCAAAAGTGGGGGGAGCACGGGGGGGGCAGGGCGCACAGAATTATGGATGTGGGCGCGCTTGCGTGTGATCCCACCATACTCCCTCCGCTTTTGGCACGCAATGGCAAAAAGATTAGCCATCACTGGTATAGACTGACCTTCCTTAATCAGGAATTTATTTTTTACAATCTCTGAACAGAAAGAACTTTAAAATTAGCTTGTAAAATGTTTAAAATATTCTTGGGAATGTAGATATAGCAGAATGCACAAAGAATGGCCTTTTATGAGCAACAATAGGTATTACTTTATTTTAGATTGTCGACCTTTCCAAGTAAAAAACATTTTATTTTCTGTACCAAGTGAACATTTTCCCCAAAACAATTCTTTCTACGCAAGGACAAGGGCTGGCATGAATGTCAGCAAATGTCATTAACAAACAATTGAATTGGAATGTAAGTTTTATTTTCCCTGAGAACTGCTTCCAAATGCAATTGGTGTTATTTTCTTCTTTTTATATATTACAACAGCACATTGCATTTCCTTCCTCTTGACTCTCATTTTTCTCTTATTAACAATCTCCTTCTAAATATTTCCACAAACAGATGCAGCGGTGAAAGCCAAATTCATGCAACAATTGGCTAACATTCAGACCAAGTAACTCCTAGCACATACCTTTCAAAATAGCTATTTGCCTTCTTGATAATAGTTATATCCTGCGTGAGTAGGACATTTGTGATCCTTCAGATATTGCTAAACCGCCATGTGACATATACATGCTGGGACTATTTAGATACAGTATCATCAATGTGCAGTGAGGCTGTGAAGTGTAATGTAATGTATCTGCCTGGGGAATGAGAGGTAGAAATGTGTAAAACAGTTCAAGTTAAACTGTTTTGACCTTGTAATAAATGTTTTGCATGTTCGAAGTTCAAATAAGAACTAGGATTCAAGACCACTCAGAAACTGGAGCTGATCCTAAATGCAGCAGCACAAGTAGTTATAAATAAAACCTTAATAAATAATACTCCTAAATAGCTTTCCTGGCTATTGATGGGCTACTGGATACAATTCAAGATTCTGATGCTCTTTAAGGCTCTGCATGGCATAGAACATATACATTTGTAGGTCTCCAGTCTACCTATCTACAAAATTTGATGGTTGCTGCTTTGGGCCCATCAATTAATCAGTATTATTTTATGGAAACCTGGCAGTATCTCTCTTGAGGCCCCAAGACTACTGGTCTTTAAAAAACTTCCCAAAGCTGGATCTTCCTCCAGACAACAGAACAGGATGGTATATGAGCCCATTATAATTATGCTAATACATTGTCCCTGGTGTATTGCATTTTATTTTTTATTGTCTACTTTTCATATTGTAATTTTTAAACTTTTGCTACCTGCCCAAAGTTGCTTAGTAATGGGGAGCAACATAAATTGAATAAATAAGACTTAAATAAGAATTATATTTCAGAGTCAAAACATAACAGCCTTGAATGGTTTCATGGGCATGCTGATTGCTCCAACCATGGCAGTTGGGATGAATACTGAGTTGTAATTGAAAAACCCAGTATTGTTGTTATTTTTTTACTAAGACTATAGAACACCAGCATTTGGTCCACTCATATTCAGAATTTAGAACACTCAAGCCATTTCAAGAGTACCTGGTTGAAACGCAACCAACTTGAAATGTTTAACTGAGGTTACTTTGTTCGACACTCAACAGAAAACATGTACAAAAATGTATCTAGCTTTGCTTCCATTTGGAGACTATACCTAGACTTGGGTTCAAGGAAAAACCTGTGAGAGTAAGTGTCTCAAGAACTTCCCATTTCTCTGGTATCTCCAAAGCTGCTGAAAGAAACAGGTTTCCAGGGATTTCCTATAGTGCCAGTAGGGTAAGGCTACTCTCACTTTAGTGAAATCATCCTCTAACACAGGGCTGTCAAACTCCTGACCCGCGGGCCAATTGCATCACGTGCTGGCCACACCCACACCCAGTTTTGCAAAGGGGGAAAAAAATCTGATACATCACATGACGCCGCCGTGACGATGTGAGTTTGACACCCCTGCTCTAAAAGGAGGGTATCACAGCAGGAAAAATGATTTTAATTTAATAATTAAATTAGATAATAAACTTAATCTTAATGATTAAGAAGTTAAGACAAATGGTTCATAAATCTTGTGTGTCTATTTCAAAGAAGAAAATAGCTGGGCTCAAAGCAACAACTCTTACTGAATTTTGTAGACAGGTAGAGATAACTGGAGATCTACAAATTTCTAGGTTCTGTGCCATGCAGGGCCTTAAAAGTGAACGCCAGCATCTCAAATTGTACCTGGAAGTATTGATATTCTGAGTTGGTATAAATATTATATATAGGTTTCCTAACATGGCAATGTCAGAACTCTTTTGCAAGATACAAACTGGAAATGAACAAACCAAGGAAACCAGTTTCTTTAAGCTTGACTACTTAGATTTATTAAAGGAAGATCACGGATTTTAACCCAGCGGTGAAATCCTCCTGGTTCTATCCGGCTTGCTGAACTGGTAGCACCGGCAGCAGGAGGCTCCGCCCACCCACCGGGGCCTCATTACGTCTGGTTTTTTACCACCTGTGCATGCGCAGAAGGTTCTGCGCGTGTACAGAAGAGGCACGTGCTCCTGTTCCCGAACCGATAGCGAAGGTAAGTGGATTTCACCGCTGTTTAAACCAGTGTGTTTGCTTTATAATATAAATATACATGTACATTCAAATTTAATATCAAACTTTTTTCTCAGACATTTTTGATGGAGGGAGGATGTAGCTCGTCCATTCTGAAATGTAAGCTGGCTTGCACCTGGGTTATCTGGACCCAACAGCTACCATACTTCTTATCAGTTTTAGAAAGATAACAGCAAAGGACAGAAGGCAAAATCTTCTAAGAGAGAAGACTTTGAAGAAAATCAAAAGTGTGAAATCAAAGCAAAGAGAAAGGAAGGCACTTGAAAGCAAGTACCTCTATATGAAAGGAAACAGAGAGCTCATGTGATCTGGGTGGAAAAAGAGAAGCAAAATTCGTTTTTGAGCTCGGGCTTTTTGTAGAGATACGCAGGACAGAATATAAAGAACAACACTTCAGCTGCAGATTAGGAAAGATGCTCTTCAGGTACCAAATAAACCATAAAGATACATTTCCAAAAAAGCCACTGGTAATTGTTGCCTGTTACTGAGAGGCAGTGTAGTTGGCAAGGTTGCTATTGAGCTTGCTGTGTCAAAAGCGATTGCCTTTTCATGCGGACACAAAGGAGCAAGGCAATTGGACAAGAGAGGTCTCAAGTGTCTCTTCTACCATCTTTTCAAAAGAGGATTTTACGGTAACCTTTTCATTCTGCACAACCTCTGCCAGTTCGGGCTATATTATCTTTAGGTAATGAGTTACACTAGGACAGCATAAAAATCTCCTTTCTGAACCAGAAGCCCATTTACACTTCAGAACAAAAGATGCCGTATTTTGAATAACTAAGACCAAAAGAAAGTCACCTGATGCAGTTTGCTATTTTTCCAAGTCTATCACAAATCCCAAAAGTAAAATTATCTTTTTTTTTTTTTACCAGGGTCTTTAACATGAGCATGGCTACCAATTGAGAAATACACGAAGGACATGGGGACAGCAATTACATGAATCTTGCTTAGATGAAGCCTGACAAATGTTTATTAAACTTGAGCATCACTCCATTTTACCATTTTAGGTCAATGGTCAAGGTAGTCCGCATACTTTTCAACCTGGCAATATCTAGAAGCAAGATACTGAACAATGGATCACACACGCCAAGCATAGGATTGGATATAAATTCATAAAGCACATATACATATGCAATAACATTCATCTTTTAATTTGTAATTAATGTATTTGAGCATTCAGTTCAGTATTGATTCCAAAGGCATGAACGTGGAGTACTATACAACTTTTATGATTTATCTATCAACCTTCTAGTTGATAGACAACATGGAAATAAAACTATTATTTATGCAATTATTACATGCATTCAGCCAGTCATTCAATTTGTATGACTGCCCTTCTCACCTAAGTGACTCTTGGCTCACAAAATTTACAATGTATTAACATTACCTCTTGCTTTTCCACTTCAAAATGGATATTAAACACAAAATAGAATAGACAGTTGTAATTAAAGCATAAAAGCAAATAAATAGTTTGGCAATAAGCAATGACCATCAGCAAAAACCCATTTGAAGAAAAGCTGGTTGAGATAAAAAACCTATTTACTTGCTGCAAGGAGAACAATTAAGATGAACCTTCCCAATCTTATTTTATCTGCAATTTCAGAACCTCAATGGAAACAGCAAATGTCCCTCTGAGGAATAAAGAAGGCCACTGCTGAGAATTTTAAAACTCAAGCAGGCTGAGAGAGAAAGAATATAATCTTTCAAATAACCTATTCACAAGTCATGTGAGTTTTATAAATCATAACCCACACTTTGAATTATGTCTGGAAACTGCTTTCACTTCTTACTCACACTATAATTAAAGGTGTAAGCGTTTGATCATCTTCTGTATTTGATCAACCAACAATGGGAATAATGTATCTTTAAGACATTTCATTTTTTGTTTAAGAATCTGCATTTACTTGCTGTTTCATCTTTATTATCTTGCCCCATTGGAATCCTGTTGTGTCTCTTCTGACTTGACTTTTTGACACTTACCCCTTATTTTGTGGTTATATTATTTTTAATTTTCAACCATTCAAAACAGAAGGAAGTTTATCTTACAGATGCAACATGAGAGTGTTGTGCTGTTTTCAATATGTTGCTGTTCTGTTATTGAACTACAGCCCAACCATTTTATTTTAATTTAGCATTGGAACCGAATGTGAGGTTTGCAGAAATTCTAATTAATTTTAGCTACATATAGAACCATATGTCATCATGCTAAATTATAGAGAAATGCAAAAGTCATTGCACAAGTTTAAAACAACTCATTTTTTTAATCCAATAACCAAGTAAGAAATTGCAGGTAGACAGTCATTCAATGTCTATGTAGGAAGATATCTTATATTGAACCAGATTCTACCTCATTTTCATTGACAATGGGGTAGATAACCAAGAGATCAGCTAGATGTTTTGGGTGACAATTACCATATACAGTATATTGCTTTTGACCAAACTTGGGCTAATGAGAGTTGAAATACAAAAAGTATCTTGGGTTCCACAAACAGGATTTTTGTTTGAATCGTAAGTAGTGATAGTAAAGATTGAACATTGGACCTTATTCATTTAATTCATATCCATCTTTTCATGAAGAAATTGTTCTCAAGCAGGCAAGGAATCAAGGAAAAGAAATTAAAAACAGAGTTGAAAATATCATTAAAATACGTCAGTACAACATAGCTTAAAAGGTATCCTTGGGATCAGGGGTGGGTTCTACTTACCTTTACTACTGGTTTGCAGTGTGGCTTTGTGCATGCGCACTCTTCTGCACATGCGCAGAAGCATTTTGATGATGTCAGAGTCAGTAGGCGGAGCCTCCCGCCGGTTTTACTACCGGTTCTATAGAACCGATGCGAACCGGGGGTAACCCACCGCTGCTTGGGATTCTACTTGTTAAAACATTATTTAAATCCAATCGATAGATTACTGTTTCCCAATATCTTATGAAACTCGGAAACAAAACATTACTAATTTTTGCTAGCCTGAATTAAACTTCAGAATGGAAATGAAAAGACTGTGAACTTACCTGAAACAAAGGCCACCTTTTCCTTTAGTATGGGAAGGACATCAGCAGCTTTCAAGCCATCATTACGGAAAGATCCTGCAAAAAATGAAGGAAAGGTGGGGGGAGAAAAGAGCAATATTCAGTTAGAAGATATTCCACCTTTTGACCTTGTTTATTTCATCTACCAAATCAATAGAAAGTGAATTTCTACACTTTGGGGTTGAAAAGATGTGATGACCTAAAAAATTTGACCCACTGCAATTTTCTTCTAAAGAAAAATCTATCATTTTATCCATGAAGCATTCTGCATGATCAAACTACAGTAGGAAATTAGTGGGTTGGGATTTTTTTTTTTCATTTTCCATCCTACTGTTATAGTATCTAGGCTGAAATATAAGCAATAGAGAATGAAAATGCCTCTAGCTGAAGACTGATTCCTGGTGATTGTATCCATGCAATTTTATTGCCAGGAAGTGGCAGATCATTCTTCTCTAAGGTTTTTTTTTTTTTAATATCACTCAAAGCTACATCTCTGATGATATCACATTCAAGGTTAATCTTGTTTAACTTCTAAAATCAGTAAAAGTCAGTTAAGATGATGTCCATCTGCTGAAGTAGCATGCTGGCAACAACATTAAAAAATTAAAACAGTTTCAAACTTACAAAAATTATATATTAATCACGGTCCCAAGGACTTTTCCAATTGCATGCTTTCATATCAACACATCTGAAATTCCGGATTTGAGAATCAGAGGGATAAACATTAAACCTGCACATAATCCCTCAAAATGCTGTTCTCCCTTTAATATACATATTCTGCAGCAATTACGTTGGCTGTGAAAGAAAGCAAGGAATATACGAAGGCAAGAGTTCTATATAAGACTGGCCCACCTGTTAAAAATACGAATCGGGGATCAACTCCCTTTCTTTCCAGTAACCATCTGAACTTCATTCCCCCAAGAACTTCTATGAGCCATATATCACATAGCTGCAAAGTGTTCTCACTGCAGTTGAGGTAGTCCTCGACTTACAACCACAATTGAGCTCAAAATTTCTGTGGTTAAGTGAGTTGAGTTTTACCTCATTTTACAATCTTTCTTGCCTCAGTTGTTAACTGAATCACCACAGTTGATAAGTTAGTAATACAGTTGTTAAGTGAATCTGGCTTCCCCGTTGACTTTGCTTGTGAGAAAGTCACAAAAGGTGATCACATGATCTGGGGACACAGCAATGATCATAAATATGAACCAGTTGCCATTTTGATCACAGGATCATGAGGATGCTGTAAAGGTCGTAACTGTGAAAAACAGTCATAAGTGACTTTTTTCAGTGCAGTTGTAACTTTGAACAGTCACTAAATGAACTGTTGTAAGTCGAGGACTACATGTACAAGTAGATCACTGCATAAATGTTACAAATAAGAACCATGGTTTATGATTTCTTGCCTTTCAAATATGAACATTAAAGGAAAGTAAAATGCCATATGGTAGTTACTACTGATTGGGCCTTGGCGGCTTCCTCTTCATTCATTCTTAAATAGAACAATAAATCATCACTTTATCCTCCCTAGAAACCCAACAAAGTTCAGCTTTCCTGTCCTTCCCAAACAAGAAGCATGCCTGCTTTCTGCCAAGGTGCATGAGTCATTTCTAGGCTGACTTGAGGCAGCTCAGCTGTAGATTAAGAGTTGAGGGAGGACAAAATTTTGGTTGCCATGGTACAGTGAGGAGTGAATTCAATTCACGTTCCCCTCACACAATAATAACTATTCAGTTGAAATTCCACCTACACCATCAGGACAACAACAGTTATGGCAGACAAAGGAACCTATAATTTCCTAGCACCAAAGCCAAGCAATGCTGAGCAGAAGATACGCCACTGGATTAGAAGCCATTTTGTGTTCACTGTAATGAAGTCTTTCCCTCTCAAGAGTTACCCAACAGTAGCTAACCTCTGATCATTTTCTGTTTCTAAAGAACATGATGCTTAACATGATGACTTATTACTGAAGGCCAGCAGAGAAGAAGAAAACAATCACATTCTTCTCAAGTATGCTTGTCCTACGTTTATACACTTTTAAAAAATGATACATTTTCCCACAATTTTTAAAGCTATGTACAGGGAGTTCTCAACTTACAACAGTTTGTTTAGTGACTGTTCAAAGTTACACAAAAAAGGTGACTTGTGACCATTATTCACACTTATGACTGTTGCATCATCCCTATGTTCAGATGCCTGGCAACTAGTTCATACTTATGACCGTTGCAGCCTCCCAGGGTCATGTGATCACTTTTTGCGACTTTCCGACAAGCAAAAGTCAATGGTGAAGCCAGATTCCCTTAACAACCATGTGACTAACTTAACAACTTGATTCACTTAACAACTGTGACAAGAAAAGTTGTAAAATGGAGCAAAACTCGTTTAACAAATGTCTCACTAAGCAACAGAAATTTTGGGCTCAGTTGTGGTCATAAGTCGAGGATTACTTGTAAAAGCAGATTCAACTCAGCAGATTCAAACAAGATGCAACCACTAGCTCTGCATTGGCAAATTGCATCCCATTTCATACTAAAATTTGTCAAATTGCCTCGAGTACCTGAAACATCCATAACTGTGGTTTTCATGTCAAACCCCTGCATTTCGCTGTTTCTTAATTATTACACAGTATCACTTAGAGTTCTAAAAGATGGGCTCTTAACACCATTTCTTTCTTTCTTTCTTTCTTTCTTTCTTTCTTTCTTTCTTTCTTTCTTTCTTTCTTTTAAAAAAAGCCAATTCCTAGGAAAAACCATTATGGATAAACACAGCCATCCAAAAGGCATCAGCAGACTAATGTGATCCATTTACGGAGTTCACTGAATAAATGGAGCAATATTAAAGATAATAAATTCATACAACTACTGCATTGCCCCCAATTTTCCTCTTTGTGGCTCCTTGTTGTTGCAATGTTATGAGACTCGATTCAAACTAATGACCATTCCAATGGATAAAAATGAACAATACATGATATGGGTCCAGGGTATCAGAGGAGATGTTTCTCCCCAATGGGACAACTCTACCCTACTCATGCCAGCAGAAGAAGCCTGCAACAAATCCCATCCACTAAGGAATTGAAGCAGGCAGTGTCAAGGAGAAGAGCCTTTTCTGCTATAGCTCCATCCCTGTGGAACACTCTGCCACTGGAGGTAAGAACTACCCCCTCCCTTTTGGCCTTCTGGAAGGGTATCAAAACCTGGCTTTATCTGACTGGCCTGGGACCCCAAGGGAGTTGCTCACTGTTGGAGGTGGCTGATGGGATAAGAAGACCTCCATCTCTTAGCTCGCTTAGTTTCTGTTTTAGTACCTTTTTTTAAACAATATTCTAATCTGTGTAGTTTTTAATGTTTTAATATTTTGATCATTTTTTAAACTTTTTTTATAACTTGTAACTGCCCAGGGTCACCTTGTGGGGGAGATGAATGGCATAACATTTTAAATTATCTTTAGTTTATATAATTTATCAATCATCTTTGGCACACACATGGATCTCAGGTTGCTCTCTTATCTTTTAATGGAGCTGCTCTCGTGTCTTGAGCAACAACTCAGTTCAAGATTAGCCTGATAGATAGAGAAGTGATGGGAAAAGACCAACTGACTTAAACTCTACACACGGTGTTATTTTCAAAGGCATGAAGTTGGAAGTGGAAATCCACAAAACCATAATACATTATATATACATATATCAAAAGTCATGCCCTAAAGACAAAGTCAGACTCTGTAGACAATGTACTATATTATATAAATTATTTTAAATGTTCAAATTGGTTGCCATTTTTTCTAAACACCTCCTTCCTTATTTGACATACTGTATGACCTCTGAACATTCTTAAGAATAGTAACATTTTCTCTGAAAAAAAATAATTAATAAAACCTATTGTGTTTAGCCTATAGGTCTGACTATTTTGATATATAGCCTATATAATTCATATTTTCTTTACATCAAATAGCTGGATGGTATCTTTTTAAAACGCTTTCAGATGTACTACAGTTTGCCACATGAAGAAATAGCAAAATGGCTAGATACCAGAGAGTTCCCTTCCTCTAAAGCTTTAATGTTAAGCTCTTGGAGGATGGGCAATTTCCATGGGCAGTCACTAAAGAAATATTCCTCAGCTGTCAGAATACATTCCGCTTTTGTTACTAAGGAAGGAAAGTTTAAATGGAAATCAGTAATACGAGCGTACAACCAACTGTGACCACTGAAATCACAACAAAGGAAATAGTTTGGTAAAGATTCTTGGCTTCATTTTTGGATTTGCAAATATGAATGTACAGAACATTTTACATCACAGTATCTCCATATGTTGGCCAGCTGTTTCTAATCCCATTATTTCCTGTACAGCAATTTCATTTCAAACAAGATACAGTGTCTGGAAGTTGCCCGCCAAGTACTGCATACATGCATATGTTTTGGACAGGTAGCACCAACAATAAATTTCCCACCCACCTTTCCTGCCCTTGCTTATCCTCAGCAAGGATTTTGCAGGGGACAAGCTGCTCTTGCTCAAGAATAAATCAGACAAATTACTTTCATTGTCAGATGCTAAAATTCAGCCTTTTGTACAGTCCACATGATGGAACCACATCCATCTTGCTCTCTGTATCTCCTAGCCCTCTTAAAAATATTTTAAAATATTAATGAACTTAATTTCACCTGGCTACTCTATGCACACATTTCTTCGGTGTATACCTTTTGTAGCATTTCTTGTCACTGCATCCGCACATTCAAAGCATGTCCAGTATCTCGGATTTTTATAAGATATGGGGGAAATTTTATGATTGGTTAGAAAAGAGATATAAAGATTGTGATAATTAAATAAAGAGAATGTTATAAGTATTGTAACAGAGAAATGGAAATTATCAAGGAAGAAATGAAGATAGGAAGAGAAATAAAAAGTAGTCATGGAAGAAACACTGAGAAAACACAAAAGTTTAAAAAAAAAACTTTTTATAAAAAAAAAAAGCATGTCCAGTATCTTACCCCTATCCCTACTTTGAGTGGAAAACCTGCCCTGTCATTCTGGTAAGAAAGCCGCTTTTAATCTCAGTCTGACATTTCATTAATTTATCATTCGAACTATGAACAAAAGAGAAGTGTATTATGGATTAAAGTGCAGCTTGCCTTGTCTAAGGATGTTCAGCTAAATGAATTCATGAAAGAGGACAAAATGGAGAGTAAAGAATTTGCATCGTTAAAAAAGAGGTAAAGAAATACCAGAAGGCAAACTGTTATAAAAGCACTAATTGTAAAATTGTCTGATTCTCAGAATTCCTTATTTAATGGTGCAATAGAAAGGAAGGATCACCTGGTGTCCTACTTTCCATCTTCCTTTGTCCATGCTAATTATCCATAGTATTGTTTCCAATGGTTCTGGAAAATTCTGTAGGTTTGATAGATATAGAAATATAATAATACGAAGTTATTAGGTTATATTATTATTATATTATAATAATAATATAAATAATACGAAGTTATTAGGTTTAATATAGCTGCCCATTCCAAATGTAAGCAATTTTAAAAATATTTTTATTACAGTAAAAACTGTAACAGAAAATGAAAAAAAATTGCCTGTCTTCCTTCCCCTCCCATTTTTTACCAGTTAATTGTTTGATGTTTTCTGATGTTCAATAAACAAACATATTTGCTAACGACTTAGTGGCATGTGCCCTTGTTCAAATTTGGATGCAAGGATTCACTGGGACAGTCCTGGGTCCCTACTAAAGTATAAATTACCACAGTGATTTTCCATATGGCAGCCACACAACTAAACGAGTTGTGTAGCCAACTCATCCCATTTGTGTCATCTTTCTCCTCTGCTTTGGAAGGGCAGACCTAAATATGATTATAACTGCATTCCGTTTGTCCTCAAGTGGAAATTCCACAAGACAAAATCACATAGCAAGTCTGAGGCTAGAGCTTGATTCGCAGCTGCTTTATCTTTTCTTTGTTGGTCCTTGTCTATCTTCATGAAACCCCTTTGCCAGAGGTTGTATTACTTAATTAGCACTTAGATTTATATACCGCTTCACAGTGCTTTGCAGCCGTCTCTAAACGGTTTACAGAGTCAGCATATTGCCCCCAACAATCTGGCTCCTCATTTTACTGACTTTGGAAGGATGGAAGGCTGAGTCAACTTTGAGCCAGTGAGAATCGAACTGTCAGCATTCAGCAGAATTAGCCTATAATATTGCGTTCTAACTATTGTGCCATCAGGGCTCTTCCCATTAGCCCACTTTTCTGACTTTGCATGATGTATACTAACAAAATAGGCTTTATTCACATTACACTAGGCTTAAAAAGTAATTTGGGAATTCAGAATTTATTTTAGATCTCTTTTTTTCTCTCCAAGAGACCAGCAGAGCATAGATCATATTTTTGTCTTCCTACAGTCATTCTGTCTCAAAATCCTCCAGCTGATGGTAGATGGGAACCTGGACCTATCTAGTCCAACACTAAAATCTTGTGTTAGCTTTATGTATTTTTTTCTTCTCCACCCACATTCCCAACCCCCTCCTGCCCTTTCATTGTCTTAGCTATAATTCTAACATCCTAATTTAGCTTAGAAATTGAGCCAGAGTTCATTTTGTTTCTCATGGATTTTTTTTTTATTACTCCTCCAGCAAAAACACATCGGATTACTCTGATAAATTCTATTTCCAGAGTCAGCCTTTGCTCCCTTCTTAGATTCATTTCATGGTTGCCAGAGAGATATTTTTACTCCTTTGATTGTCAGTTCATTTTGCAGCCCCTTTTGCTGTTTGGCAAGTAACAAACATATTCTCTGAATGAATCTCTAGCACTTAAACTAATGAATTATGCTAAATAAAGGTGTTGCATCCTAGAATCTTAACTGAAATTATGGTTATTCCCTATTTTAAAGTCTATTTTTAGCAAAATGGTTGAGATATGGAATCTCCCAAAAATCTTGGCCTCAGTTCAGACCTTGCATTATCATAAAAACACATTGTTTAGAATGCCATAGCTGGATTTTTCTGGGCAAACAGTTTGAAAGTCCAAGTTTGGGATATTTAGCATCACATAAATTTTGGCATGAAAACTATTATTCTTTTTCCAATTATCTACAAAGCAAATAACTAACAAAGCCATTAGAGTCCGTCTTTGTCTGGAACCACTACATTACTTTTGTTTTATGTCTTTTATTTTTTTCCTCTATTAAATTCGCCTCACGCTGTTCATTTTTAATAGCAGCTAAACTCCTCTTAATCTGTGTAGCTAATCTGTAGCATCATCTTCCTTTCCATATTTTTTTTTTAATTTGATTTATATGCCGCCCTTCTCCGGAGACTCAGGGTGGCTTACAATGCGTTAAGCAATAGCCTTCATACTTTTGTATATTTATATTCATACAAAGTCAGCTTATTGCCCCCAACAAACTGGGTCCTCAATTTACCCACCTTATAAAGGATGGAAGGCTGAGTCGACCTTGAGCCTGCCTGGGATTGAACTCGCAAGTAATTGCAGCAGCTGGATCTTAAATGCTGCCTTTGTAGGAGTTATTACTCCCCTATGCTACTCAGGCTCCTATGATAACCTATATGGTTATCATATTGATAACCATTACAGTTCTTTTCTGTCTTTAGGATATTGTATTTTTGAGTAAAATGCCAGTCCGCATCTTAAGAAGTGACAACAGCAATCACACTATTTTCTCAGCATTTGTTATTTACTTGAGCGTGCAAGATCAACATTAATCTTTTTAAACTATAATATTTCCCTGAGATAATACTTTCCCAAAGTTTGCAAATGAAACAGCTTTGTCGAGCAAATTGTTCACCACTTTGGTGAATACTGATTTATTAATATTCCCCAAATTAGGAACCAGAGCAGTGGTGGGTTGTTACTGGTTCACCCCGGTTTGGGCAAACTGGTAGCAGCAGTGGCGGGAGACTCCGTCCACCTGCCTGGTCGTGATCAAATATGATCTGTGCATGTGCAGAAGCTTCTGCGCAAGCGCAGAAGTGGCGCACGCACGAGCGAACCAGTAGCAAAAGTAAGTGAAACCCACCCCTGAACCCGAGGTATCAGTAATTGTTCCCCAAACAATTAACAAGGCAGATAATAATGGTGTGTTTCAAGTGCGTGTGCGAGCAACTCGATTTGTGCAAGTGGCAGGTGCATGTGCCCACTGCTTACACAAATGGAGCTCTGCGTGTGAGCGCAAGTGCCTACTGTTCACGCAAATGGAGCTTTGCACATGAGTGCGAGTACCTACTGCTTTTGCGGCCCAGTTCCGAATGGGCTGTGGACCAGTAGTGATCTTGTTGCCTTGAGATTGAGGACCCCTGGTCAATTTGATTAGCTAGTTTGTTGTCCTAAGAGAAAATAAACCATGCAAACCCCTTACCTGCATAACTGGCATATATTTCTGCTGTTCATGGAACCTAGCTTTAAATAAGTAATGGCCTGCACACAAAACCAGAATTTCTCACAGAGAGTATTCTGAAATTTCATTGTCGTTTTTCTTGGAATCTCTCTCACTCTCTCTTTTAAACTGTGCTGTCTTAAAGATATACACTTAAGCTGTTTTCTTACTGACAGGAAACTTTATCTCTCAATCGGAACAGAGGAGAACTTACAGTGAGGAGGTGCAGCAAATACATGCATCATATAGACTCCACTCTGAACTAGTTTCCTAAATGAATTTTAAAACCATGGCAACCAAACAAACCACTGGCAAACTAAGGCTAATCCCACTGTGCCATAACCCCAAATCAAAACATGTGTTGTATTTAAGACAAAGATTACATTCACTTTATACCTGAAATATATTGTCAAATTTAAAAAAAATGATGCTATTTAGTGTGGATTCCTTAGAATCTTTCCAAAACTAATATTGTCTCCCAGCTTCCCTATCCTCTCCTTCCTTTATTAATTATACACCACTTGCTGTAATCTTTTCCCCATTTGGGTAGTTTAAGCCAGGGGTGTCAAACTCGCGACTCGACATGTGAGTATCGCAACTTTCGTCCTTTCCTAAACTGGGGTGGGAGTGGCCAGCGCATGATGCATCCGGGCCATGGGCCATGAGTTTGATACCCCTGGTTTAAGCTTTCTGAAGACCTCAAGATCTTTGCCAAATCTAGTCCCAGGGCCAGCATTTTGTGCCCCATAAAAAGAACTAAAATCAGTAGCTTGTCTCTGACATTTCCTGCTTTGTGGATCTTCATCCAGGAGAAGACTTTACAGAAAGAAACTCCTCCATCTCCTCTGCTAACTTCTTTTTACTTTTCTGCAGACCTGAAGCATCTTGTTGATGACTGCCAAAAAAAAGTTTTTCTTCACACGAAATGTTGGGTTGTGCTGAGACTGACAGGCTGTGAATGTACAGATATCAATGGTATCAATGTTTAAACCAAAGGGATGAGCTTCTTAATAGAATTAACCTTTTTTACAATCATAACCTATCAGAGAGACACTACCTAGTATTTGTGGTCAGGAAGTATCACATGTTAGAATCACTCCTGTCACTATCACATTGTTTGTTTGTTTATTAAATTACATACTACATAGTCTGTACAAGCTTTGTTTGGTCTTTTTTTTTCCCCCAGAGAGCGCTTGGAGCTACGAAAACGATATTGCTTTGTAAGATGTCATGAATGAAAACATGTAGACTGTTGACATTTTTATTCTTCAGAGTACAGTACTGTTTATGGCAGGGGTGGGCAGCTATAGACTCTTTACAACAGGGGTGAAATCCAGCAGGTTCTGATAAGTTCTGGAGAACTGGTAGTGGAAATTTTGAGCAGTTTGGAGAACCGGTAGCGGAAATTTTGAGTAGTTTGGAGAACCGGCAAATATCACCTCTAGCTGGCCTCAGAGTGGGGTGGGAATGGAGATTTTGCAATATCCTTCCGCCAGGAGTGGGGAGGGGAATGGGGATTTTGCAGTATCCTTCCCCTGGAGTGGGGTGGGAATGGACATTTTGCAGTATCCTTCCCCTGCCATGCCCACCAAGCCACGCCCACCAAGCTACACCATGCCCACCAAGCCACGCCCACAGAACCGGTAGTAAAAAAAATTGGATTTCCCCACTGCTTTACAACCTGTGGATTTCAACTCCCAGAATATCTGAGCCAGCTAGGCTGATAACATGCAGAAACCATAAGCATAAACCTTGGCCCCTTTACCACCTTGTAGATTTCAACTCTCAGAATTTCTGAGCCAACCATTCTGAACCATGCTGGCTCAGGAATTCTGGGAATTGAAGTCCACAGATCGTAAAAGGGCCATGGTTGCTCACCCCTGGTTTATGGTTATAGTTATTTGCACATTGCTAAAAGTTGTATCTTTGTCTTGTCTTATATTGATTCTATTTACTTTGTTTCTCATTGTTTTAAAAACTACACAGGCATGCGGTTAAAAGAAAATATAGTTACCTACAATCTGTTTCTATCAGCATCTGTGAAATGATAGCATCTTAATTTATTTGCCTGAGCTTGAAGTTGTGACATTCACCTACCCACTGAGATGTATGGCTTTGTAAAATCCCAAGAGGAGAGTAAGCAATAGCAAATCATACTAGCAACATTATAGTACGACAAAAAGATCCAGAGACTGATTTACCAGGGAGATGAACTCCCAAATTAGCAACTAATCAAGACAAATAGTAACATAGATCTCAAGAGACTAGAAGTTACTTAAATGATGGGAAGGTTACTGTTGTTTTTCCTCTAAAATATGCACTAGAATTAACAGCAGGTTACACTGCACAACTAAAACAGCTTTAAGCTTCTGTGAATCTGCAACAGGGGTACAGAGTGATAATAGTGTGGCTCATTATCAAACACTGATCTCTCTTTTTTAAAGCTACTTGTTATCAATATGTGAAAATTTTGTTTAATCAGGAACTTCTAACTAGCTTTGTGGCCGTGTTCCCAAACCCAGAGCCTTGTTTCACTTGCATTAATAATGCTTCAGATCAGACATGTCCTGGTAACATTTTTTTTACTGCTCCAATTCCAGGATATTGCATTCATTTCATTCCCAGTTCATCAATGAGATTTCTTTAAGCAGCCCTTTGCTGTACTTTGTTAATGTGATCTTCCTTATTTGGCACTGTCCAAGAGCAGCCACAAGTCATATACAAGTTCTGGAACAAAACACACCTCCCAGGTACTGACTAGCTCTGGCATGTCTATTGCTCCTCTCTTGGCCCCTAGGGAAGAGCTATGGTGCCATGAGTCTTTGTCACTCTTCCCTTGTGGCAGGAGCATATGGGATACCAAGTGTTTCCTAAAAATAAAGGCAGAGATGACGTATTTCCATTTTTTTGACAATTAACGTGATTGTGTACTGTTAGGGTGCTAACAGTACACATACACTCACACCCTATAAGGGTGCTGAGTTAATGGTTGATTGGGTGTAATTATATAGAATCAACCATTGGCTGATTCTATATAACTACAACATATAGTATTATGTAACTATAGTTCTATTGAGCTAAGCCAGCTAACTTGATTTCATTGAGGGCTGCATCAGAGTTGTGCTTGACCTCGGGGGGTGGGGGGAAGAGTGGGCGTGGCCAGCTCGATGTCACTCATGTCAGGGGTGCCTGTGGTGGCCCAAGTGCTTTTCCAGAGAAAACGGGTTCTCGAGCTCCATTTTGGTCTGCGATGGCCTCCTGCAACCCTCTGCCAGCAAAAACGGAGCTCGAGAGAGCCTCTGTTTTCGCTGGCAGAGGCGCTGCAGGCCAGTCTTTTGCTATTTCCAGGGTGGCCCTATGGGCCAGATCTAAGCACCCCATGGGCCAGATCTGGCCCCCAGGCCTTGAACGTGACACCACTGAGCTAAGCCATATACAGGTAGTTCTCAACTTACAATAGTTCATTTAGTGACAGTAAAGTACAAGTATTATGAATTAATGCTGGTTGTCCCCTGAAAACATATCGCTTATGGCCCTTTGTACCAACTGCAGCTTATGAGTAGTCTTCAACGACTATGCCATATTGAGATTACTATAGTACAGTCCTTGAATTACAACAATCCATTCAGTCACCGTTCAAAGTTACGGCATCGAAAAAATGACTTATGACACTTCCGACCTTTGTACCTTTGTCCTCATGATCATGTGATCAAAAATTAGATGCTTGGCAACTGGTTCATACTTATGACGGTCGCCATTCCTTTCTAGGTCATGTGATCACCTTTTGCAACCTTTTGACAAGCAAAATCAATGGGGAAGCCAGATTCACTTCACAACCATGTTACTAACACTGATCAACTGTGGTGAGTCACTTAAAAACTGTAGCAAGAAATGTCATAAAATGGGGCAAATTTCTTGCCGTATTTGTTAAGTGAATCACTGCAGTTGTTAAATTGGTAACATGGTTGTTAAGTGACTCTAGCCTTCCCATTGACATTGCCTGTCAGAAGGTCGCAAAAGGGTCATAAGTCACTTTTTTCAGTGCTGTTGTAACTTTGGACAATCACTAAATGAACTGTTGTAAGTCGAGGACTATCTGTACTGTAACAATCTCTATATGGCATAGTCTCTGAAGACTACTCATAAACTGCAGTTGGTACAAAATGCCATAATCCATAGGTTATCAGGGGACAACCAGCATTAAGTCACAATACTTGTTCTTTAGGTTTTTGATACAAGTCATATTGTGGTATTGACTGATAAAGCCCTATGTCAGTGGTGGGTTCCTCCAGGTTCTACCCGGTTCTGCCAAGCTGGTAGCGATGACGATATGACATCACCAAATCGGTTCTGCCCCCCCCCGTGTTATTCTTACCTGTTATTTGGCCCCACCCCCAATCTATTGCTGCCTCCTGAGTCCCAGCTGATGGGCTATAAAAAAAAACTATTTAAACTCTTGCCGCGGAGCTTCAAAGGGCCACCCTATAGCTGATCAGTGGTAAAAGGCAGTTTGGTGGTAAACCGGTGCCTCCAAAAACAAATAAGTAGACCAGTGCCTGCAAAAATACATGGGTAGACCGGTACCTGCAAAAATACATGAGTAGACCAGTGCCTGCAAAAATAAATGGACAGACCAATGCCTGCAAAAATACATGAGTAGACCAGTGCCTGCAAAAATAAATGGGTAGACCAGTACAGCTCTGCAAGCAGTTAAAAGCCTGGTAGACCAGTACCTCTGCTAAATCCTAAAGAATTGTCACATGACCATCAAACCACGCCCACAACATAAACCACGCCCACAGAACCTGTAAAAAAGTAAACAATTTTAGAACCCACCCCTGCCCTATGTGGCTTGGCACCTGGTTGCTCGCAGGAACCCCTACTTCCTACCCCTATATCCTAACTGCTCCCTGCTCTTTTCCCTTTTCTGGGAGAAAGCTACAGGTTCCCACCCACCCACAGAATACTCAAAGGAGAGTGAGACATGAATGTTTTTTTCTGGGGCAGTGCCCACCCCCTTGGATAGCCTTCCTCTAGAGATCCAGATGACACCTTTGTTCCTGAGCTCCAGGAAATCTCTGAAGATGGGAGTTACTCAGAAGGACATCTGGGGTTGACAGCTGGTCACTGAACGCCTACTTATATTACTTCTCATTCTGTTGTAATTTAATATTTATTGGTTTTGATGTTTTATGTTGATTTATTTAGTAGTTGTAGTGCATTTTGATTTTGCCTGTGCATCACCATGTGTCCTTGGGAAATACAGCAGTACAAAAAATATGACTAAATAAATGATACACGCACTTTAGCATGGATGGTATATAACTTTCATAAGTATATTCATTTTGATACATAATATTTAACTCTAAAAATGCACTTTAAAAACAGAGAAATGCTTAGTCTGAATCAAAACCCTGTTCCAATATTGCATTAATCTAATGAAGGCTAATTATGTCAGCTTGCTTAAAAATTATACGGTACACTGCCCAGAGCCCCTCCTTGAGGGAGATGAACAGTCTAGAAACATGAAATATAAATAAGTAATGTTTTTAAAAATGTGAACCAAACAAAATTCTGTGATGATATTGCCACAAGTTGGCCTTCTGTACAACACAAAGGGCAAGCACTGGAATTCTCGAAGTCACTATAGATGCATAAAATAATTCTTAAGGATCACATATAAAACAAAAATATAACTTCTGAAACACTTGTGAAATGCAAAATATGCTACAGACTTCTCCAACATCTGTTTTCTAGGGGATTTGATGCCAAACAACAACAACAACAAAAGAATTTCTAATTAGAGGGCAACTCTGATCATCTTAAGGCCTCCAATTTTCTTCAGAATCTCCATATTCTAAATTAAGACACAATCTGTTCAATGTGTTCTTGTAAAACAAATGTCTACGACCCATTGTTTATCTCCTCCAGTCTTTTCCCTTCATGTCTGGTTAAGTGTCTTTTTCATTCAATGGGAAGCTTTGTCAACAAATTCAGATTCAGATGTCTGTCCGCCAATGTGTAACGTGGAATCAAAACAATCATTTCTTCCATGTATTTTTATCACAACATTTCAGCATGCAAAATGGGGATGATTTAAACATAACATAGCTGGTTTTCTCATACTGATCCTTTTACAGCTTACTAACACATTCCCTGACATTTTGGCCTTTTCTTATTCAGAGTTTGCCTGTAATATTGCTAATTGAATTTTTATTGTCTCATTGCACTGGCATTTTTGAGTGCAGCTTCACTTTTGCAGAAATGAAAGACTATAAAAATTCTATAAGAGCCTCGTTTCTCTGCATTTAATAATCTTGCTAAAAGTACATGGACAGGACAATATTTCCTTCTGAACCCATCAAACACATAGGCAGAAAATGGATGTACCTAGCTTCATAAAGTACTTTTTGTTTCTTCCAACAGATATTCATTTCTCACAACATTCTACCTTCATCCTTCCTCCCCTCCCCTCCCCTCTCCTCTCCTCTCCTCCTCTCCCCATCATGCCCCATCCTGCCTGGACAAGTCCCTGAGGCATTCTTTGCAAGATTTCAGAAGGGACTTGCCATTGCCTCATTCCTCGGGTTAAGAGTGATTGGCCCAAATCACCCAGTTGACTTTGTGCTTAATATAGAACTAGAACTCATGCTCTTTTGCTTTCTAATCCGATGTCTTAACCACTCCACCAATAGGCTCTCTCCTATTTTTCTACCAGCATCTAAAGCATTTTATAAGGATAACAATCCAGTTTCTACCTGAAAAATCCCAGGAAAGGGAGCATCAAATTTCATGAGGCAACTTGCTTCACTGCCTGACAGCTTTTATTGGGAATTCTTTCAAATCTCTATCCTGAATTGATGTTTCTGCATCTATTTGTCACTGGAGTAACAGTAGCCTTGTTGATTGTCTCCTCTATATGGCAATCTTTTACCAATTGATCCTGGCAATTGATTTTCAGCCTCCTTGTCTTTTCTTTTCTTTTTTTGTACCCCTTCCCCAAAAAGTCTCTTTTGTTCTGGACAGGGTGTTGTCGTAAGGCTCAGCTCATTGTGCTTTAGTCTTTCTCACACAATCCCTTCAATTTCTGGCAACTTCTTTGGATTCTTCTGTAATGATATGTCCATTTTTTTCCCAATTTCTTTTATACATCCGATTTTCTTTTTAAAATTACAAAATTTTAAAAAGCTCTGTGCATCTACATGTAATGTCCCCAATGATGCTTTTTAGCAATTGTGCTTTCTGTGTGTGCCCTCTTTCACATTTGCCATCCTTCCTGAATGCTTTTCTCCTTTATAAGCTGCCCAGAGCCATGAAGAATGTATGGGTGGCCATATAAATTCTCTTAAATAAAAATAAAATAAACTACCCTCCTATCTGATTTTGCTCAAAACTCCCTTCTGAAATTCAATATGGAAATCTGACTGCCTTTGAGCTAAGCAACAACACAGTCAATTTCTTCCAAGGATCCAATCACCTTAGCTTCTTCACCTTTTCAGCCATGCTTGAAAAACCAAAACCCCTTGTAGTTTTTGTATGGACTTTTGCTGCTTTTCTCTTTCTAGAGATGAACAATAACAGCTAATAGCCACAAATGCTGTCTTCACACTGATATTAAACAAGTCACAGAGCTACTTCTTAAGAAAACCACATACATATTTTAATACTTTTCCAGTTACATCATCTACTTCTTTTTCAATGTTCTCATGGCATTGATTAATTCTTTTTCATCATTTTTTCAAGGACATTAACATTTACAGCATTTCAATTCCACTTTTCAACATACCATTTCCATATATATCTCTAACATACTTCTTCCAGCATTCCCTTCCCATTCAAGCATCATTCCAATCATTTCATCACTTTTATTTTTAATTCCTTTCACTCTGCTGGAGACTTTTTGTTTGGCTCTTTTTATGCACTCCCAAAACATTTTCTTTAATTTACATTAAAACAGCTCTGTGTTTGCTTTGTCTCTTTAACCTTTACCATACTCTCTTTCACTGCCTTCTTTGTAATTATATTTTCTCTATGTTCACATTACAGAGTATCTTTGTCTCAACCACATTTTTGTCGCAGTCATTCTGCAAAACTATTTTCAGTCCTTTAATCCACTCTGCATGCTTTCCATATCATACTTCCACATACCTCTATAACAGTTCACTGGAGATGCACAGCTATAATAAATAAAACATTTATTTAATTTAAATAACTATGTAAACATGATAAATGAGGGTTTTTTTCATTTTTCCCCAGATATTTACTAAAATCTCATCCCTTGAGTGATTTTTCATTCATTTTGTTAGAAGATTCATCTTTTTTGTCTTTTTTTTTCTTTTCACACAGGGCTCATGCTCTCCATTTTTCCTCTCATTGTAACTTTCTTGTTATTTCTTACACTTTTTTCCTATTCTCTCTGTTCTCCTCCCCCCAAATCCACTTTTAATACTACCAAATAATCGTCTATATCCCTTATTCAGTAGTTTCCATTATCCATCTGTCCTCTCCTGATACTCTTGGTCTTTTATCATAAATTATCATGCATTTAGATTTGTACTTGTTTTCCTCTTCGTATTCCCTGGCACAATCATTAAACCATACATTTGAAACAGCATTTTCTAAGCAAATATTCACTGGTCACTACTCTAATTCATTTCCGGATCTCTAACTGGCCTTATTTTTTCTTTAATCATCAAACTGAACACATCTGCAGTTTGTTAGTTATCACCACTCATTGAACATTGTGTGTAACTATTATCCTTTTACGTCCATAACAACCACAAAGATATCAGTTCATAGTTTCTGACATAAATCTTACCCCTTTCATTCATAATTTAACATCCACTTTCTTGCATGATTTCATCAACTTCACTGCACATTAGAACATGGCTATTATGTCTTTATCCTTTTTTTTTCCTCGCAGATATGCAACCTAAGCTTTTTTCCCCTTTCATTTTATTTTATTCATTTACATAACTAATAATGTACTACTTCATGACAGTGAAACCTGGATGGTGTAAAAGGATTTACAACAAATGCCTCAAGATAAAATCCATAATGTCCAAGTTAAAATAATATGCCCATTCACAAATATCATACTAACAGCAACAGCATAACTAAAGTTTGGCCCAAATGCCTGGGAAAACAGCCAGGTCTTCAGGGATTTGTTAAAGGCTGAAGGATTGGGAGCATCTGGCCAGCCAGAGAAGGCATGGCTCTGAGTTCTAACAAAATGCCACTCTTGGATGGTATAGGCCCGTGATGGTGGCACGCAGAGCCCTCTGTGGGCATGCGCGCCATCACTAGCTGCTTTTGCTTTCCGGCATGTGCATGCATGCCAGCCAGCTCGTTTACACATGTCGGATCACCAGAAATCCGAAGACCAGCTGGCCAGCATGCATGCACATGCTGGCCACCTGTTCTTTGGGTTTCTGGAGTGCTGGTGTGCACAAAAACCAGCTGGTTTTTGGGTTTCCATTGCTCAATGCATGCACACACGTTCCAGTTTGGGCACTCAGTGCTGAAAAGGTTCACCACCACTGGTAGAGGCCCCCTGTGGTAGGTCTGGTGAGCCAAGCAGAAACAATGAGGATGAGTAGGGACTACAAATAGTTTGCTATTTGCTGTATAGGACTTGTATGTGAAAACCAGCACATTGAATCACATCGGAAGTCTAAATCAGCTTGCAGAGCAGTGGTGTTATATACCAGTGTGATGTTATACAGCCATGGACTTCTCTATTCTGTCCTTAAAAATGCTTCTCCAAATATTTCAATAGAATTCAAGCCCATTTTAGTCCTTTGGGGAGCATATCTTTTGAGTCTGTGTTGACTCCTAGCAACCACCAAATCACTGCAGTTTTCATGACAAGAAGTGATTTGCCATTGCTTGCTTCCTAGGTTTGAGAGAGAGCGACTGGTCCATAGTCATCTAGCTGGCTTTTTGCCTAAGGCAGGACTAGAACTCACAGTCTCCCACTTTCTAATGCCTTAACTATTACATCAAACCGGCTTTCTTTTTAGTCCATTTAGAAATTACAAGTTAGTTACTCTCAACATGCTAATCCTCAACTGTATAAGATTACACATTAATTTCCATGCAAATTCAACTTTCAGGGATGGGATCGAGATGGAAGTTAGCAGATGTGTGGTTTTAGGTGTGAATATGATCCTCAGACTTCCATAGATATTATGGTTTTCAACAAAGAATATGGATAATTGTTCTCAATGGACAATAGGAGTATGACATTATAGGAGGCAAGTTTGTCACCACCACTTGGGCAAGGAAAGTGACTTGCCTTGCAATACTTAAGTAAAGCTTCAGTTGATTAAATTCCAAATCAATTAATGTTTTGTTACTCACCCAACCTTTTTGCCAACACATTTTTGTGTGCTGTTGAGTATCCCAGTAGAATAACTCATCCCAATATTTATCCCTCAGAGCATGTGAGCTCCAATTTCAGCTCTTATTCAGGGGTGAAATGTTCATTCATGTAAAGAGGAGCCTTTTGAAATGGTCCTATTTTACAGGTAATGAGTATTATCTGCCAGATGACACCATAAATCTGAGCAAAACTAGAATGCTTTACATATGTCAGCTGTTTCAGCCTGGACGAAGGGAGACCAAGGAAAGCATCAACCTAAATAATTTATGTGCATTGCTTATATATTCTGACATCCCTGACAGCTTTTTAAAACATTAATGAAAAATCATTTTCTGTGTGGCTGAGTCATGGCTGTCAGTCGGTGAAGACTCCATATCATTGCATTTTCTTTTCCCCCTACATTTTCAATTCTTTTGGTAGGCACCAAAATTGCTCGTAACAATTCAGAAGTTCAACATCTGGACTCTAGATCAGGAGTGTCAAACTCAAGGCCCAGGGGCTGGATCTGGCCCATGAGATGCTTAGATCTGGCCAGCAGGGCTACCCTGGAAACAGCGAAGGACCGGTCCATGGTGCCTCTGCCAACAAAAACAGAGCTCGGGAAAGCCGCGGATGGCCCTCCCAAACTCTGTTTTCGCTGGCAGAGGGTTACAGGAGGCAGTCACAGCCAAAATCAGAGTTCAGGAGCCCGTTTTCGCTGGCAGAGTGCTCGGGCCAGCATAGACACCCCCAACATGAGTGATGTTGAGTTGGCCATGCCCCCCCCCAGCCCCCCAGAGGTCAAACAGAACGTTGATGCAGCCCTCAATGAGTTTTATACCCCTGCTGTAAAGCATCTGGAAAGATGGTGAGCCCACAAATGTGTGAAGGACAAAAATGATCCAGGGAATGTGCAAAGGGAGCTAGCTATGGGATAAACAATTTCTTCTTCAATGACACTTGATGTGTCAGCACCAGATAGTAATATTATTGTTCTTTCATTGTGAACCTGCTGCTTAGTAATTAGCAGAGTTGTGGTGCCAATAGTGCTAATTGTTTTGGAAAAATAAATTATCTCCTTTCTCTCTTAAGTCTTCTCAGGCAGCAAGTCATTCTTCAGCAGTTCTATAACCATCAGTGGGTCTCTTAAAGCAGCTATAACCAAGTTTGCAGTTTTCTTTCTAACTTATATAGGAAGCACTAAGAATAACTCATAATGACATATAGAAATCAGATCCACTACTGCCCCATAGATGCCTTAGATGGAAACAATATTAGATTAATTTCCCAATTGGCTGATTAGAGAACCCAATTTCAATCCTGTACAATAAAAGTAAACTATGCACTTCATTTTTTACAATGCATATATTACAAGTAAGGGATTATAAATATATAGGTAGTCCTCAACTTGTGACCACAATTGAGCCCAAAATGTATGTTGTTAAGTGAGAAATTTGCTAAGTGAGTTTTGCTCCATTTTATGACTTTTCTCACATTTGTTAAGTGAATCACTGCAGTTCTTAAATTAGTAACACGGTTGTTAAGTGAATCTGGTTTCCCCGCTGACTTTGCTTGTCAGTGATTCACAAAAGGGGATCACATGACTATGAGACACTGCAACTATCATAAATGTGAGTCAGCTGTCTAGCATCCAAATGTAAGTTACATGACCATGGGGATGCAGCAATGGCCATAAGTCACTTTTTTCAGTGCCATTGTAACTTTGAACAGTCACTAAATGAACTGTTGTAAATGTATATGATTATTTGCACAAACATAAGTTAGCTTTTACCATTTAAGTCTAGAAATATAAATCTCCCACAGTCTCTGATACTGTAAGTTAGGAAGGATTCTTTCTGAGTTTTTTTCTCTGCCCATTATGCAGCTGAAGGCTATGCCCTCTGTTATCTTATCATTCCCCTAGGCAGCATCTCTTCCCCCTGCCTGTCTCTCAAGGTCATTTCCACGTGCCATTACATCCTGCTCATAAATGGGCACAACACAATGGGCAATTTAGTCAGTAGGGAAGAAATAACTGAAAACATGGAAGGAATATTAGCAGAAAGTCACTATGTCATGCTTGTATTCTTGATGTAAGGCCGTGATGGAGAACCTATGGCACGCATGCCCGAGGTAGCACACAGAGCCATCTTTCTGCCCAATTCACCTGCAGCTGTGCATGCGTGCACACCCCAGCTGGTGTTCGGGCCCCTATGCACATATGCGTGCAATTCAGGGGACCAGCTGGTCTTTAGGGCTCTCCTGCACATGCACGCGTTTGTGCGTGCATGTGAGAGTACTTGCATGCGCATGCATAGACAGTGTTCATGCATGTGCATTGCATGTGCAAAAACCACACGCATGCGCAGATGGTGCAATTGAGTACACAGCATACAAGGGGAGCTGTGCAAAAGCTGTGTGCATGTGCAGATGGTGCTTTTGCTCACGCAGCACACGGGGGAAGAGCCATGTGTTAGTGTGGATAGCACGCATGTGCACGAAGCACGCAAAGTGCATACCTGTTTTGCGCTCGGTGAGTAAAGGTTCGCCACCACTGATGTAAGGGAAACTAATTCAACTAAAACAGAATTCATATCTTTAACTTCGAGAACATAGATTTTAATAAACATAATAACGATTTCTTCTCAGGGCAGCCTAACAAGAGCCTAACAAAAATAAGGGATGGAGGAGGGAGAGAGATTTCTTAGATAATAATAATAATAATAATAATAATAATAATAATAATAATAATAATAATATAAATAAAAAGAGCCTCAGATAGCTCGATGGGCTAGATAGCCTGTTATTAACACCCAGCTGTCTGCAATTATGCAAGTTCGAGGCTCAAGGTTGACTCAGCCTTCCATCCTTTCTAAGGTAGGTAAATTGAGGACCCAGTTTGTGGGGGCAATAAGCTGACTTTGTATAAATATACAAAAGTATGAAGGCTATTGCTTAACGCATTGTAAGCCGCCCTGAGTTTCCGGAGAAGGGCGGCATATAAATCTAATTTAAAAAATAAAAAATAAAAAATAACTCCGATCAGTTTTTTAAAAATGAAGAGAACAGAAAAGGCCAATGAGATTAGCAGAGATTTTAAATCAGAAAAGGTCTTCTGAGCAGATCATCAAGTAGAAGCATATACAGTAGAGATGATGTTAGGAAACCTAACACTCAGAATGGGCTTGAGGTAGGTGAAGGCTATGTACATTTCAGAAAAGGCTTATCTAGATATACTCAAAAGAAAAGAATCTGTATACCAACTGCTCATTGAAGATGGCCTGCAATGAAGAATATTTGACTTTTATCTCCTCCAACAAGAAAGTACGGTAGCATTATAATTGTGAAGGGCAGGATAAAGCGGCAGGATGGAAATTTGAGATTAGTAGAAATAGGGAACAATTACTACTTTGTAAAGGTTTTAGTATCCCAGGACAAAAAAACTGCATTCTAGGATACTGATAGTATCCTAGCCAAATCTTTATGGTAGTCTAGCCAAATCTTTATGGATTATTTTTGAAAATCTCGGAAAACTGATAAAGTCCCAAATGACTGTAGGAGAACAAATTACTTATTATTTATTTATCCTGGCATACTGTTGACTACTGAAGTCTCTCAGAAGTAATAACTAAATAAAGACTTAAAAAATATCATTAAACCAACAGTTAAAAGCCTGTTCAAAAATGAATGCCTTTAAGGGCCTGTTCATTTATTTATTACAGAAATTATGTATTGCCTTATCCAAAGACTCAACAGCATTAAAACACAGAATGAGATTACTTACTCAGGCCTCTATTTTTTTTATTTTTAAAACGCTGATAAAACTACCAAATAATAATTATGGAGAAGATAACAAAATACAAAGACTTGCAAACAGAAATAAAACAACTGTGCCAAAAGAAAACAAAGGTAGTATCAATAATCATAGGTGCTTTAACTGCAATCCCAAGGAGCACCACTTGGGATTGAAAAAATCAGAATCAATCAATTGCGAAAGGCAGTTTTACTTGGAACAGTTTACATCCTGTAAACGATTCATCTAACACCATCAAACAACCACATCTGCCTATCCCAGGTCCTTTGGAAGGCCTCAATAGGCAGACAAAAATGCCAAATCTGGCTGATAATATGACAATTAATATAATCTAATTTGTCAAAAAACCAACACAAGGCAGGCCAAAGACAACTTCATTACCTACTTGTCTCTCTCTCTCTCTCTCTCTCTCTCTCTCTCTCTCTCTCTCTCTCTCTCTCTCTCTCTCTCTCTCTCTCTCTCTCTGGATAAGACCCAATTGTTCTGAAAGCAAATTGTTCTCTCTCTCTCTCCCTCCATCCCTCCCTCGCAGGATAAGAGCCAATTGTTCTGAAAGTAAATTGTTCTAAACAGTCAGAATAGAAGTAAGATGGTTCTTCCATTGGACTGCTGGCCCCTCCAGTGTTTCAGGGTAGAAATCCCAAAAGGAGCTCCTCTCAAAGGGCTGCCCAGGATCAGCATGTTCAGCTTGAAGGGGATATTTCTGAAGGTAACTGGAAGCCAAGTCATGTAGAGCTTTATAGATTAAGCTAGCCTTCTGAACTGCATCTCTATGGTGACGAATGCAGTGACTGCAAATAAGCAGTTATTCTGCTATGCTGGCTCTCACCTGTTAGCAAGCAGGAAGGTGCTCTCTTTTTACATCCCTGTAATCCAGGGGTGAAATCCAACAGATTGTGACAGGTTCTGGAGAACTGGTAGTGGAAATTTTGAGTAGTTCTGAGAAGCATCGAATACTACCTCTGGCTGTCCCCAGGAGTGGGGAGGGAATGGGGATTTTGCAGTATCCGTCCCCTGCCACCTCCACCAAGCCACCCCCACCAAGCCACGCCATGCCAAACAAGCCACGCCCACAGAACCGGTAGTAAAAAAAATTGGATTTCATCATTGCTTTAATCTCTTAATTCAGGGTAGAATCAGAGCAACTGGATGGAGCCCAGCCTTTACTGGCCAGATGCCCTTCCTGACACCATGTGGAGTTCACAGCAGTTATTTTCACTTTGTGTTCTAGAGTAGAAACATCTGTCGCTACCTAATTTTAAACTCTCAACCTTTTGAGTGGGAGGCAAGTGCCTTCATCACTAGGCCACCACACTGCTCCACAGGAAGCAGAAAGTTACATTTTGTGTCAACTCTAGTTTCTAAGTGGTCTTCAAAGGCAGCCCCAAGTGGAGTCAATTGTGATAATTTGAATATGAAATGAGAATAGCATGGGTCATTGACACAGGGGATTCTGATCCAAGAAGGGCCACAGCGGGAACACCAGCCAAAATTGGACAACACTCCCCCCACCTACAACCTTCTGGTCCACAAAAGCTGAGAGTCCAGGAGGATGCCCATGTTTCAGAGCTGCTCCTTTGGGGGGAGGGGGAGTGCATTCCTTTCCAAAGCCAAATAGAAGCCAGAATCTCCTTAACTACTTCTTCCTAGCTGCCTCTGCTGCCAGTAACACTGGCACACCAATCAAAGACTCTTGTGCCCTCAAAACTCTAGTTTCTTCGAGATGTTTTTATCTCCTCTTGTTCTCCAAACTTCCATTTACTACCCACTCACTTGAAAACTAGCTAGAATCTCCCACTTAAATTTTCATTCTTCTTATCTTCTCCACCATATACTGTGTTTGTTCTAGCTTCCAGGTGCCTCCCTAACTTCACTACCTAAAAAAAGGAAGCTCCACAAAGTGCCACTATTGAGGATGGCCTAGATGTGGGGAAAATAGAGCATTGTTTTTCTTTTTGTGCGTGCATGTGACATGCTAGTAGAGTCAAGTTAGGCATTTTCCAAATTTTTGATCAGCTGAGGCCAAAAGGTTAACCATCACTGGACTAGCAGCTAAAAGAAGAAATTTCTCCTTAGTTCTAAGTTGCTTCTCTCCTTAATTTGTTTCCATCCATTGCTTCTTGTCTTGCCCTCAGATGCTTTGCGGAATAACTCGTCTCCCTCTTTTTTGTGGCAGCCCCTGAGATATTGGAACACTGCTATCACGTCTCCCCTAGTCCTTCTTTTCATTAAACTAGATCTCGGACATCTGTGATCAAATGACCATCTACCTTGTTCATTATATACTAAGAAAATAATAGTAGAATCTCTCTTTCCTGGCAAACTCATATTTTAATAATTATTACCATATTGCCACAAACAGAGCACATCAAACTGAAAACATGATTCTTCTGCAAGGCTAAACATTATGCTTCAATGTTTCCACTATTTTAATTATTAAGAATATCACTTAAAACCTCTGTTCTACAAAGTGTGTCTGGAGACCAAGAGGGAAAGAAATGCTTGCTATTGCCTTCACTGCCAAGAAAATGTGATAACTGAATCTGCGGTGCAATGGCGACGTGGTATCCAGCAGCAACAACTCCACAGCAAAAACAGCTCTAATGTTAAGTGGAGAAGGTATCCAGCCAAAAGGATGACTGAAAATATGCTTGCTCAACTGATGAAAAGATGAAATGAGCCTCATGAAGCTTAACCACAGAGACACAGACCACGTGAAATCAGTCAAAAGGAATTCTTTATATGGAAGGTTCTTCTATCTTTACAGACCAAGGCAAAGCCTTTAAAAAACAAAGGGTGTGATCACTCAGGCAATTGAGAGTCTATTAAACAGCATTATCCAGTCCCTGCTTTACCATTTTATGAAGAAGAAGATCAGGAGGCACTCTGTTAAAAACGCTGCTGAAGTCTAGGTATATTATGTCTACAGCATTCCCTTGATCTACTATGCTAGTAACTCTATCAACAAAGGCCATCAAGGTTAATCGAGCACAACTTGTTTTCAACAAACCCATTTCATCTTTCCATCAGTTGGCTCTTGTTCATTGTAGCAGGCCAATTCAAACACTTGCAAATTGCTATTTAAGGATCCTGCCCAGTACAGACATCAAGCAGATATCTGTGTCTTCTTGGTTTCTTCTCTTCCCCTTTTTCAAACTGAGGATGACATTTGCTCTATTTCAGCCATTTGAGTCATCAGCAATCCTCCAGGAGTTCTCAAAGTTTATTGAGAGCAGTTGTGCGATCACTTCTGCTAATTCCATCTATAGCCTGAGCTCTGGAGACTTGCATTCATTTAAATTAGCCAACTTCTCTTTTACCTGTTCTTTATATATGTTACTGGCAATGTTAGGCATTTTATAGAAAATGCCAGAAATGGGATGTTAATGTATGAAACAATATTTCACACATTTCCTGGGCATTTTGCATTTTGCAAAAGACAAACCAGCAAAGTAAAAAAAATACTCCACCAATATGCAATTCTAGCCTTCCTTGTTGCAACAAGTAGGTCAGGGGTGCCAAACTCGATTTCACTGAGAGCCGCATCAGGGTTGTGTTTGACCTCGTGGGGACGGGGTGGGCATGGCCAGGATGGACATGGCCAGCTCAATGTCACTCATGTCAGAGGGGGCCTGTGGTGGCCCGAGTGCTCTGCCAGATAAAACGGGCTCCCAAACTCCATTTTTGGCTGCAACAGCCTCCTGCAATCCTCTCCCAGTGAAAATGGAGCCTCCCGAACTCCCTTTTCACTGCCAGAAGCACCGTGGGCCAGTCATTCACTGTTTCCAGGGCAGCCCCATGGCCAGATCTAAGCACCCCGTGGGCCAGGTCTAGCCCCTGAGCCTTGAGTTTGACACCCCTGAAGTAGATCAATAGTGGTCTTTCTCTCTCTCTCTCTCTCTTTTTTTTAGTAAGAAAGTCCTGTACTTTATTTTGCTTAATCCTAACCCTTTTCATGACTCTCTTTTCTAAATAGATATCTAAATAGATATTGTCACTCTGCATAATACCTAGGTATTATATACAATGCCTAGGGAAAGTATGTAGCATATTAAAATAATCCAGGCATTTCATACTTTGCCTAAAAATGTCATGCATTCTACAGATTTCCTAAGCATTCTATACAATGCCAGCTTTTCACACATTGACAGTAACATATATACTAAGCCATAATTCCCTCTTCCACCAGTGACATAATGACTAGCTTGATCGCCATCTCACTTCTGAGTTTCCCCTGGGTCCTGCTGGGAAAACTGGAATCATATTGATCAAGGCTAAGGACAAATTAACCTCTAAGAAAAAGCCACAGAGCCATCCTAGAAAGCCTCCTTCCATCCCAGCTGGCAATTACAGGAACAGAAGAATCAGTAGTTACTGTAAGTAATGTTAACTTTCTCTCTTTTCCTTATAAATCCCCTTTCCTCCTATGACTTGTCTTTTTAGATAAAAAGACAAAGAAACTGTCTGGTTTGTATTATTTTGCAATAATAAAATAGTATTACTTTTCTGAATGGTATCACTTCAGACTCTAGGAAGAAGAATGGAAACCGGAATATTTCCCCCTTTCACATTATAATCCTTTTTGACAACAGAACTTGTTTGTTGAGTTTGATACCCGATGTTTCTGCCAAAAGTGGTGCTCAAGGCAGCCAAAAACCAAAAGAATAAAAATACACTGGTTTGTCTGTGCAATAACAAATCTATCTGCTTTGTTGTCGGCCCATTTAAGTGTGTCCAAATTGGGAAGCAAGATTCTACCAAAGTCTGGAATTAAATTTTATGAATACAAAATTACATTGCCGGGTTATTATCTTCTAGTGTGCTAAAAAAGAATGGGAAGTCAGCACTTTTTCTTTTTCCACTTCTACCTGGGTGATTTTGGGTCAGTCTTTCTTCTCACAGGGTTGCTGTTGTGGAAAACAGAGGGAGAAAGGTGTGTTGGATATCTTCACTGCATGGAGTGATTTATAAAAATAAGGGTGGGCTACAAACAAATAAAAATAATTTTTATTTGGTTGTAGCCAGCCCATATTATTTTCACATGATCAATGTTGAACAATTGTTTAGAATAATTTCTTTTCTTTTTTTCTAAAGGTGCATATACAGCAAAATTAATACTGCTCAGAAGTTAAATGAAAGGCCCTGAAGGGAATTTCACATCTAAAGGATAGGTCATATACCACATGTATTCAAAACTCCAAAAATCTGTAAAACTTCCAGGAAGAGAATATATATTCTCATTCCCACCCCCAGAATTATCTGATGTCGCTTAATTAAATAATAATACTACAGGTTTACTAGGTGTAAAGGTTTTCCTATGGGAAGTGTGAGCTTTGATTGCCATCAATAAGAGAAACTGTTAGCAGTTTATCGTGAAGGGATTTACTGTAACTGTTGTAAAAATAGTTGCCCTTCTATGTTGATAGTTCACCCATATTTTGATATTATGAAAAGGCTTTAAGTGTCAAGTTAAGCACTGTTCCAAAAGCAAATTTAACATCCCTTATTAAAACAAACCAATGGCCTTTTAAGCTGCTTTTAGTGATGAGAGTATCTTTATCATCCAGTTCTGCCATTATCTAGGCAATGATAACAATTTTTTTATAAAAGACTATACATATATTTATTTTAAAATGTCCAAACACTGCCTTGCCAGCAGCTTGAAAAAGAATTATGTTTAGCAGAGGTATTTCAAAAACCTTTAAAGATAAGCAAAATTCCAACTGGCATAGAATATTATATAATTGTGTTTGCACATTCAACTAAGCCACAATCTGATTTGTTTAGTTTTAGCTTAGTTCTATTATGTGATCCCAGTCATTGTGTGTAATAACCCATGGTTTATGGCTTAGCCTGTTGTGCGAATCACTTAACTGTGGTTTATTCAACCATAACCTACTTGAGCATGATGGGATAATCCAATCTGTGTCTATAGAAGAGGGAGGGAAAACAGAGAAATGATGTAAGGTTTAGCAAACTAAATAAGAATATGTTTCTACATCACATCCTTAATACATCACTGGAATATTTTGGTTCATTCTAAGGGCTTTATTAGTCAAAATTGTATTGAGATTTAGATTTTTTTTCTTTCTGATCCCACTCACCATGAGTTATTCAATCAAGGGAGCCATTTGTTTTCTGGGAATTTCTATAATGGATGGATTTATTGATAAAGTAACATTTATCATTTATCTAGACTGACATTCTTTCTATTTTATTTGAAGCATTGGCACCTTATGCACAAGAGAACTTGCATTTCATAATTTTAGTTCACCACAATGGCTGGACAGTTACATTAAATGTTATTACACAGAACACCATTGATTTCAATTTAGGCAATTCTTTCTATATTTTATGCTTCAGGACAAGAAGAATTAAGAAATCAATACAAATTAAGGCAAGTAGTTCAAAGAGATGGGACCCAGAAAGAAATGCAAACACACTGTAGTCCTGCTATATGCTGAGCATCCCCATAGATTAGAAACCATAAGTAGCAAAAATTAAATTTGATCCAAGTTTTAAAAACATTGTGCTTCTACATTGCTTGCACTCATTCTCTCGGCTAGCAAGTCAATAATCTGCTGTTCAGGGAACATGCAGAATGGTAATTGAAAACAGCCCCTTTATCCGCTGGAGGAAATCAGCCCAGTTTTAATGTTTCTGTAGCTTTCGGCCAATCACAAGGAACCTTGGAAAATGACTCAATGAGATGAAGAGACTACAGTGAGCGTGCTTCACTCTGAACTCCTTAGTGCTAAATAGCTGCAACAATAATGATCGCCTCTGATTAAAAAAATACAGCTATTTCCTGAGCCTGGATTTTACCAGACTCCCCTGAGAATGTGTGTAAGGGGGGAAAAAAGCTACAAGATACGTATGGACAGGAAACAAAGAGCTGCATAAAAACATGACCTCCTTCCTGGGCTCAGAGGTCTGGCCAAACCAGTATCCTGTTTTCAACACTCCAGATGCTTCAGAGGAAATACAGAAGACCATCAACTCTTAACATACAAAGTTCCACTTTCTTATCAGTCACTTGGACCAGGGGTGGGTTCTAATTTTTTTTTACTACCGGTTCTGTGGGAGTGGCTTATTTTGTGGGTGAGGCTTGATGATGATGTGACAATTCTTTAGGATTTAGCAGAGGTACTGGTCTACCAGGCTTTTAACTGCTTGCAGAGCTGTACCGGTCTACCCATTTATTTTTGCAGGCACCGGTCTACTCATTTGTTTTTTTTTACCACTGATCAGCTGTAGGGCGGCCCTTTGAAGCCCCACGGCAAGAGTTTAAACAGATTTTTTCCCTCTAGCCGATAGTTGGGACTCAGGAGACAGCAATAGATTGTGGGTGGGGCCAAATAAAAGCGAAGAATAGTGCAGGGGGGCAGAACTGGTTTGGTCATGTCATATTGTCACCGCTACTGGCTCGGCTGAACCAGGAAGAACCCACCACTGACTTGAACCCCTCAAACATCGTCAGTCTAAGATAAATACATTATTTATCTAGGAGTGCCCTTATTTCTAACTGGGGCTGCACCCACAGATTCTCCTGCCACCCTCTTTGCAAACATACCAGTATATGCATTTCCTACCAGTGACGTGATAACCTTGACATCCATTACACTGCTTCAAATGGCCCAGTTCCACTGAATGCATGGATTATATAAATCAATACCCAATGACAAATTTGTCTCTTTGAACAATACTGTTAATTAACAGCCTTCAACATTTTGACTTCCACGGTCAACTCTTTGATTGATACAGATCACCAATCCAGGGCACTTCATCAAAGAATAATCAACCCCTCTCATGCAAACAATCTCAATTAAAAAAAAAAAACTCTGACCATTTAATAAGACAAGAGAATGATATAATAAAAAAAATAGTTTTCTTTGGAGAGTTTCAGGGAAAAGCTCTGGCAGTCCTGAAGGAACTGATCTTGTATTATTCTCAAGAGGATTTGCTACTGAGAGATGATTACAAGGCAGGGATGAAATGCTCCCGGTTCGGACCGGATCGCTTGATCCGGGTAGCGATGGAGGCGGGTGGTTCGGAGAACCGGTAGCAAAAATCCCTGCCCCCCCCATGCCCAGCTGAGCCGCATAATAATCAGAAGCTTTTTTTTAACTTTTAAAAGCATTTTTTCTACAACCTCTTCAGCCAAAAAAATGCTTTTAAAAGTAAAAAAAAAAAAGCCTCTGATGATCCTGTGGCTCAGCTGGGATCCTCAAAGGCTTTTAAAAGAAAAAAAACCTTTTTTCTTTTAAATGCCTCTGACGATCCAAGCTGAGTTGCCTGATCGGCAGAGACTTTTTTTTCTTTTAAATGCCTCTAACGATCAGGCAACTCAGCTTGGCTCGTCAGAGACATTTAAAAGAAAAAAAGGGTTTTTTTTCTTTTAAATGTCTCTGACGATCCAAGCTGAATTGCCTGTCAGCTTTTAAATGCTTGTCAGAAGCATTTAAAAGAAAAAAAGTCTCTGCCAATCAGGCAACTCAGCTGGGATCATCAGAGCCTTTTGAAAGTATTTTTTTTTACAAAAAATGGTTTTAAAAGTTTAAAAAAATGGCCACATCCACCCAGTCACATTATCCACCACCACCAAGCCACGCCCACTGAACCAGTAGTAACAAATTTTAGATTTCACCATTATTACAGGGATATTTGAATTGGTCAAGAAACTCAAGATAATATTCTGACCTAGGCTTCCTTAGAAAGTAAACAGCACAAACTTAGTCCTGGCAAACCTCTTTAATTCAAACGGCTGTGAATTATTGTCATTTCCAGTCCAAAAGGCTTCTCAAACAATCTATCAGGGGAGTGTTTACAAACACTCATATCTCCCTTGAAATGCTACTAGAGAACTAATTGCCAAACGCAGGGCAAGGCCAAACTTAGCACAGAGTCAAACAGAGCTTTTCGAGAGCTTTCACCGACCAGATGAACTAATTGCTTCCAGCAAAAGCTCATGTCCCATTCGCTTCTCTTTTATGTCTTATGGGAGGGGCCAATCATCTCCAAGCCTTACTCCCAAGTCGACCCTGTTTCCTTAATTGTTCCTGTCTTCTGGCAGCTCTGCACATGCGCACACTGGGAACAGGTTCACACTGTTCTTCTGCCTCGCTGATCAGGGGTGGGTTCTACTTACCTTTACTACCGCTTCGCATTGTGCTTGCTGCACTTGCGTGTGCATGCATTCTTCTGTGCATGCGCAAATCACTTCTGATGACGTCCAGGTCTGTGGGCGGAGCCTCCCACCAGTTTTACTACTGGTTCTTGTGAACCGGTCCAAACTGGGGGCAACCCACCACTGTCGCTGATATCAGACTCCGGAGACTCCAGAGACAGCAAAGAACTACCAAACGGCCTCTCTGCCTCCAACTCAGAGCCATCGTCCGAGCCTTCCCCAGACTCCAGGATTGGCCCACGTTCCTCCCCAACCTCCTCACTGTCCGAATCTGCTGCTAGCTCTGCTGGCCGCTGGTGGGCCACAACAGATTAAAAAAATGAGTTAGGAAATGGATAATTTCCAGTTGGAAGGCAACATTAAACATCTTCATATCTGTATTTAAAAGTGAATCCCCTGCTAGGAATCTCTAGTAAGGAAAGATTTCTGAGAGACACTTTTTCAAAATGCAGCTGGCTGCTGTAAACAACACTAATCTAGGAAAATAAGCAATATAAATTGATTTTTATATCAAGGTAGTTTCTAAGGTTGTTGTGGGGGCCGTATATTTTATTATCAACACACCACTGAAGCCTAAGTAATCATGTCTAACAATATGATAATTACTTCCAAACTAATTATTTTAGATGCCTTTTTTTGTTTTGCACTTTGCATATTCAAATAAGTGTTTTGTTTGCTTGCTAACCCGGGGCTTTGCAAATTTCACGTCCAGCAGTCACACAAAAATAAAGATGAGAGTATGCAAAACAGTTCATGCTTACTCCCATGAATCATCTCTGCAACTAGTAGCAACGGCTGATGCGACTCGGAGCTGCATCCAGCTTGATAGGCTAAAGCTGCAGCAAAAAACGGATCCAACAAATCCTCCCAAAGACTTTCCACACGTGTGACATAAGGCGAATATCAGACTGTGCTCCGTTCAAGCTTGACAGAATCTCATGACTATCTTAATTACGTCTGGAATTCAACAGCAACTGAGAAGCCTTTCTTTTAAGCAGGGAGCGGTGAGCTGGCTCCTAATTAGACCTGAAGATTAAGCTCACAGTGGCATGTGACCAATGGCAGGGTGCCTTTGAATATAAAACAATCTCTATAGTCAGGCACTGAGCAGGATAAATTCACAACCATCAGAGTAGCCTAAATACGCATTTGTGCTTTTTTAAATGCATTGAGCTGAAAAGAATTCACTAAATTGTGTTAATCATTGTGCAAACTATTTTTCAGTTACCTGGAAGCCTTGTTTTTTTACATCAGGGGTATCAAACTCAAGGCCCGGGGGCCAGATCCGTCCCATGGAGAGCTTAGATTCGGTCCATGGGGCTGCCCTGGAGAGAGCAAAGGATCGACCCCTGGTACCTCTGCCAGTGAAAACGGGCTCCCAATCTCCGTTTTCAACTGGGATAGCCTCCTGCAAACCTCTGCCAGGGAAAACAGTTGCAGGAGGCCATCCCATCTGAAAATGGAGACTGGGAGCCTGTTTTCACTGGCAGAGCACTCAGGCCACCACAAGACATTGTAATAAATTGTTCTTAGATTGCCTCCTAAAATCAGTTCAGAAAAAGAGAAAGGGGGAAAAAAACCCGACGATTTTCCAATCCTGGTAAGTTTACTTAACTTCTTATTGAGATTAGCCAGCTAAAACTCAAGATAATCTAACATGTTTCACTAGGCTTACACCTGAAAATATCTAATCAAAGCAAATCTCTACTCTAATATACCCTTCTGATTGAATGATATAAAGATGGTATGAGCACCACACACTATCATATGCTACAAATTAGCAAGCAGAAAAGCAATTATGGACATTTATGGCACATTTGGGATAAATAATACTAGCATCAGTTCTGATTACTAATTGTCCTGTCAAACTAAAACCTCGTATGTGTTATGAGGATTCTAACAGGGATGTATACAGCAAGGGTCAAAAAACCCGACATGTTTTTTTTCATTGTCTCTTCTTTTGGGATTTAATGGATATTTACATCCATAGGCAGCAAAGCCTTTGCAGCTGACATTAATACCCTTATTAGTCCAAATTTCAAGTAGAAATAGAATTTAAGGAAAAGGAGTTGGATGAACGAATAGGTGGCTAAGACAGGGAGATGAATTCCTGGGCTTTTAAAAAGATTTTTCACGTATAAAATAGTCCCTCAGGACCTTAAAATAAGGCCACCATTCATAGAATACTGCTCTGTTCAAAATTAATTACATCAGAATCCCTGAAAGTCTTCCCAGGGAAAAAAAAAACAACAGCAGCAGAACTGCGTGTGTGTGTGTGTGTTTGTATTCTACCCTACCACACTAAAAAAACCTAAACAGCACAATTTGCTTAGATGTCACTAAATCAGATTCGACTCCTAGTGACTTATCAGAGAAATGCTATCCATCTTAAACTGTATCCCCAGACCGGTAGCACTTCCATGATCATTCCAAAGATTGATTTGATCCTATCCATCTACCTTATTGGTTGTCTTTCCCGTCTTTTACTTGCTTTAACAGTGCCAAACATAATCACTTTTTCTAGTCCATTATTCACCTGCATCACCTGCTTATCACCTGAAGAAGCAATCGGCTTTTATTTGGCCACGACTGATTGATTAGACTTTCCAGTATCCCATGCTTCTTTTAATAACTGCCTCAAAATCCAATCTGTGATTTGAGAGTATCATTTTTTCTCAATGTCCAGTTTCTGCAGCCATACATTACCACTAGAATGAGCATTGCATGAACTAGTCTGATCTTTGTTTTCACTGAAATGTCACTTTGAATGGGAAAGAAAGATGAATATACTTCTTTCTCCATAATTTCTGAAGTCTTAGCTTCATTTCCAAGACAGCTACTCTCTATGTTTATGGTAAAGGCTGCCAATGGGAAGATAGTAACTAATTCAAAGATCGAACGAAATGATAGGAATATACTGAATTTCTGTACCAGTAGGGATGTCAATATCCAAGATAGCTTAGAAGATGTTTCCTACTTACAGGAACTTCAGGTGCTAGAATCGTGATGGCGAACCTATGACAGGTGTGCCTGAAGTGGCACACAGATATGTCGCCTGGCATGTGCAGCGTCACCCATTCCTCTTCCAGGTTCCTGGCGTGCATGTGCACATGACAATCAGCTGGCATGCGACAGTGTCGGAAACTGGAAGAGCTGGTCTTCCGTTTTCTGGTGCGAGCATGCATACCAGCCAGCTGATCAGTGCATGCGCATGCACAGCAGTAACCGGAAGTACTTTATCCGGCATGCCAATGCACCCTGGGCAGCTTCTCTTCCCGGTTGCAACCCTGATGAGCCCACGTGCAAAGTGCTCCTTTTTCAGCACTCGGTGCCAAAAAGGTTCGCCATTACGTGCTAGACAATAATGTTAGACCAGCACTGTAATCATTACTGAGTCAGAAGGTTAAGGAATTGATGTAGTGTAATACCCATTGAAATATGGCAAGCAATCAAAAGCAGCAGCAGCAAAAGTTCTAACAAAGCTACCTGGAGAATAGCAATAGCAATTAGACTTATATACCACCTCATAGTGTTTTACGACTCTCTCTGGGCTGTTTGCAATGTCAGCATATTGGCCCCCTAACAATCTAGTTCCTCAATTTACTGATCTCAGAAGGCTGGAAGGCTAGGTCAACCTTGAGCTGGTCAGGATTGAACTCCAGGCTACGGACAGAGTTAGCGTGCAGTATTGCATACCATTGCACCACCAGGGTTTTTCAGACTAAATATTTACTCAATAATTATGAAATGCAATTTAAGGGATGTGGAGCGATATCATGCTTGCCACCTCATGCTTGTGTAAGTTTGTCCAAATCACACCTTACCATTCAGGGTTTTCTCTTTTTTAAAAAAACCACTATATGCAACCTTTCCAGTAGTGGGTTGCTCCCAGTTTGGTCCGGTTCTTGCGAACCGGTAGTAAAAGCAGCGGAATGCTCCACCCACCCTCCAGGATGTCATCATGGATGATATGTGTATGCGCAGAAGCGTCCATGCAAAGCGAGCGTGTGAGTGCGCTCCCATTGCAAACCAGTAGTAAAGGTAAGTAAAACCTACCCCTGATCCTTTCCAAATACTGTGTAATAGTAATACAAGATCCTTAAAAAAAATTGCATCATTAGAATACATTCTGAAATTCAAAATCATATTGTTCAAAATCAACGTCCCATTGTTAATCATTTGCATGCGCTCTTAAACAGGCTCTTCCCCAGCTTCTTTCATCCCTAAGCTGTGCATTGTGTGACTGTGGAAGGGAATGTTGGCAGCTGTATTGGAAGTCTGCCTCTGTCACATATCCTAGCCAATAACGCTGGATACGAAACCATTCTAACCTTTACTGTCTCGATGGAACAGCCCAACCACTTTTATAACACAGGTTTCTTATAATGGAAAGTTTCAAGTTCCATTCTCTGATGACAGCAGGGCAGGCTTCAAACAGAAGATTCTGCCCAGCTTGTGTTAAACCATTTCAGTCCCTTTCCTTTATTTCTTTTTTTTTTTTACTGTGACACTAAACCTGCGAATTACATCTGAATACTTGATGAGTTGAATTATATGCTGCTGAACAGATGCAAGTAGTAAACCAGTTCACTAAATAAATTAGAAAACAATGATTATGGGAAATCTGTCTAGACTTGAAAATGGAGAGGGAAATAATTTTTTTGCTGGTTTAGACCTGAAGAATACACTCCCTCCCTTCCTTGTTGAAAAATAAATGTATTATTTTGTCCATTAATAATAAAGTGAAAGTAGGATGCAGAATGTTCTGCTGAATAATCACTGTAGGCCTTTAAAATGCTAAAGAAAGCAATGAGGTACAGTTATTACCTGCAAAATCCTTTGATAAATGGACTAATAGAAATAATAACTTAAAACAAAAAAAGAAGAATGGACAGATGCCTCTCTCCCTCCCTCCCTCCTTTCCTTTCCTTTCCTTTCCTTTCCTTTCCTTTCCTTTCCTTTCCTTTCCTTTCCTTTCCTTTCCTTTCCTTTCCTTTCCTTTCCTTTCCTTTCCTTTCCTTTCCTTTCCTTCCTTCCTTCCTTCCTTTCCTTCCTTCCTTCCTTCCTTTTAGTAGAAGCTCCCTACTATTCAAACTCCCTACATTTTCTTCATTTTACCTCTAGTGGCAACAGTAGTTATGTGAACAACATTATCCACTTTTGGGGGGGATTGAAAAATTCCCAAGTAATGGGCATTAAAAGACCAAAGGACGAGATATCAAATTGAGTTCATCACTGATCATGTGAAATCTGATGGATCTGAATCCCCTCAACGTGGTCCTGCCTTGAGTTTTGGCCTGCAGTGATCCATTGGTGGCCATTGAACAACAAACAGGATAAGGCTTTGTTTATATGCAACCGTAAGCCTGCAACATGCCAAAATTAGGGTCCAAAAACTGAAACAGTCTTCTTTCCATAGTAACATGGGAAACTCACTCCTAGGCAGAAGAAAAGGCTGATCACTCTTCCCATAAAGGGGTTTCAGCACAGTCAAAAACAATAATGCTTCCCAGGGATAAAAAGGGTAGGATTTAAGGGGGAAAAAATACATGGCTGCAAACAGATTTATATACCGGAGCTCTTAATCAGGATTTGAATTAGAGTGATAGTTGGGAACAAGGATTTAACCGAATTATGTTCCCTCGTGCTACTCAAAATGTAACTCTCTCCCTAACTCTAATCCTTACAAAGCAGGAAAGTTGGGACCTCTTGCCCTTTCCATAATTTGAAAACTGCTAAGAATTAATATTGCATTTCAGGCATTTCAGCGGTATTTATCAGCCACTATAATAATAAAAGAACCTTTTTGCCGGCTGCAATCTTCACCAAACTCATGTCTTCCCAATATGTTTGAACTCAGTCCAAGCATGCTAAGAATTCTGGGAACTGAAACAGTGATTGGTTTCAAAAATTTTTACTACCAGTTCTGTGGGTGTGGCTTGGTGGGCGTGGTATGGCTTGCTGGGTGTGGCAGGGGAAAGATACTGTAAAATCCCCATTCCCACCCCACTCCAGGGGAAGGATACTGTAAAATCTCCATTCCCTCCCCAATCCAGGGATTACTGCAAAATCCCCATTTCCTCCCAATCAGCTGGGACTCAGGAGGCAGAGAATAGATGGGGGCGGAGCCAGTCAGAATTTTTACTACCAGTTCTCTGAACTACTTAAAATTTCTGCTACTGGTTCTCCAGAACTGGTCAGAACCTTCTGAAACCCACTTCTGAACTGAAACCTCAACACACTGGGAAGATACCATATTAAGGTAAGTGAGCTTATTGCATTCAGTCACAGTTTCTCCGTGCAAACGAATCAGGCTTTTCTCTCTGAGTCTCTTTAAAATTGCAATCCCATAACAATTATTTGTTTAAAATATATATATGCTTACAAAATAAGACAAGAACAAGAATAAACATAACAAGAAAATCCAAGAAACCAACCAAATAATCATCTAGTAAACCAAAACATCACAGAAAGCAAGCCTTGCAGAAATATTGTTTTGGGTCAATTAAAAAAGTTGAAAGTTTGATTGGTACTCATCTGGAATGATGTTCTGAGGTCCACTTCCTAGGTTCAGATGATTGATGGGACCAGAATATGCTGACATTGCCAGAACATATAGGCCAGGCAGAAATGATTAGTGGTTAGTTCATACTTTTTCATTGTGATGGGTTCTGTAGGTGATAAATGCAGCTCACAAAGCAAAGATGGGATGCAGCTGCATTTAGACACCCTAAATGTCTTTAAGTACAGTCCCATATAAGGCACACTGCAATTATCAAAATATAATGTGAACAAAATATGAAGATGAACTTAATGGCCTGCCAGCCTGACTATGCGTGCAAACTGGTACACACTATATTCATTGATTCCAATCCTTCCTTGCCATCTCTGTCATCTGGTGGTCTAGCAGGAGTTGGAAGTCTTAGAACAGTGATAGCAAACCTATGGTACGCTTTCCGGAAGTGGCACACAGCGCCATCTCTCAGGGCACGCCAGCCATCACCCATTGCTCTTCTGGTTTCCAGTGTGCACATGCACGCCAGCCAACTGGTCTTCGTGTGCGCATGCACATCAAAAACCAGAAGACCGGGTGACCAGTGCGCATGCACATGCCAGAAACCGGAAGCTTAGCTTCCTGGCGCACACATGCATGCCAGGGAACTGCTTTTCCAGTTTCCGGCACTCCTGTGCATGTGTCCCATTTTGGCACTTGGTGCTGAAAAGGTTTGCCAATACTGTTCTAGAACAAGGGTCTCCAATCTTGGCAACTTTAAGACATGTGGACTTCAACTCCCAGGGTTCCTCAGCCAGTTTCACTAGAAGATCCCAGAAAGGAAATGCAAATCTTTGATGATTTAAAGGTGGAACCACTCCAGGCTCCGTAGGCTCAAGCAGCCATTAAGTCTTGTCAGGGTTGAGCCTAAACCTGTTTCTCCCTATCCATTCAGCCACCAGATACTGGGACAAGACCTTGATAGCATCACCTGGTTGATCTGGAGAAGAGTTTTATAGCTGGGTATCATCCGTACCAGACTTCAAACTCCAGCCTCCAGACTCCCATCTAGTGATCTTATATAGATGTTAACAAATTGGGGTAAGAGGGTTAAATCTTGAGACATTCACCCCGATATATATACATCTTCAGGCTGGTGTTCTCAGCTTCGTGCTTCCAGAAGTTGCTCCTGGAAGCACGAAGCCGAGAACACCACCTGAAGATGACAAATGAGACTTCGTCGAAACGTCGCCAAGATACTTCCAATTCTACGCGGGAGAAGACCCAAATAACCAAAGACCTACACACACACACACACACACACACACACACATATATATACACATACATACATACATACATATATACACACACACACACACACACATATATATACACACACACACACATATATATGTATGTATGTAGGTCTTTGGAGTGATATATATATATATAGGCTTTTTGTTAGAAATAGGATAGGAGGAAGAGGATGACACGCAGTCTGCCTTGCCAAAATACCATTCATCATCTCCCTGTACTCTCCTGGTGCCATACACAGGTTTGTGCTATATGCTTCTGGAGAATTTTGGAAGTTTCTACTGTATTTATTAAGTCAATGGGATATGAAGAGCCTAACTGTTTTCTTCTATGGCCTTTAAGCAGTCAGATCTGCACAAACCTTAACTAATATGTCTATACAATTTTCTATAGATGCCATCTTCATAATCAGCTGCAGATTTCTTGCTAGTTGATATTCTTTAAGAGATTGTGGCACACCAGAATAATTTCATGTATGAATCTTACGTACTATTCAGTATGATTCATTGCTATTTTAGTACTTTGGGTCATATATTAATTCCACCCCTGCTGTTCTTATTTTCAGCTCTTTGACCCAATACTCCTGCCTATCCATCAACGGTGATCTAGTCTGACAAGCTTTTTGCATGTTCATGGTTAAGAAAACTAGTCCTTTTGGCTACCCCTTTAGCAGGAGTTTGATTGACAAGCAATAATACTTCATTCCATGACACAAAAAAGTTCCCTGGGGGGATTTCAGCCTATCAAATCATGTTAAAAATCAGAGCAGCCCAGCTCAGGTTATCGATCCTCTCTTTTGCTTTCCTAGTCAGTATTCTAATCTAGTTGTCAATGTTCTCATGTTTGCTGGCATTAAAAACAAAAACTGCAGCCAATCTAAGAAAAACAGGGAAGGACTGATGCTATACAGTCAAGTATGATTCACAGGTGTTATTAGTTACTTTTAGGGCTATAAAATTTAGGCTGCAAAAATCCAAAATACTCACCAGGTAGAAGCCAAGAACTGGAGCAGTGTATCCCCATTTTTGCAACCCAGATCTGGCAACTCTAATCAACTTGCATATCCAGATACTCATCTTCAGACAATCAGGGGGAAATTGTAGTGGAGAGGAGGAGGAGACTGGCAACAGAGTAAGGAAGAAGGATTTAATCTCTTACTGGTGTCTTCAACTGCCTGACCTGTTGGCATTTGGAGAATGAAAGTAAAGTATTTACTTAATTGGATAGCTTGTCCCCTCTATGAACAAGAGTAGTAAAAAAACAGCAATAATTCCTATTCTGCTTGCTAGCGTATTCTAACGGTTTAAGATAGGAAGAGAGAGATGTGTTTTCTTTAAACAAGGTAAAAACCAGGAGATAACCATCAAGGCAGTAAGAGACCCAGGACTGATTCTTAAAAGGTGATGAAGAAAGGTTTGCTGAGATTTTCAAATGCTTTTAGCAATCCTTTCAAAATATATGGACAATTCATCCATTCCTATAGATTCTAGTGAAAAATGTGACAAAATCTAAAGTCCAAGGTTCAACTTAAAAAAAAAAGGTGGTCATATAGGAGACAAATTGAAAATAGCGAAGATACCTTTGCATATCCTGTTCTTATATATCAGTGACACCCATAAGCTTTATTCATGTTTTCTAGAGGTTGATTCCAAATTTTAACTTTTTACTGAGAAGGGAAAAAGAAACTGCACATGGAAAAGTTCTAATAATTAATTACATTAATTTAACTTGAGTGTTTAAAGTTCAAATTATTCAAGCTTTTAGAGTCTTCCCTGGACAGGCCCTCATCCCAAACATGATGATACCTCTGAGTTATCTACTTATTTCAAATTAAATCTCCAGGTAATGTACGAACTGCAATATCAAACTTTAACTGGCAAAGGGGAAACCATAATAATCGAAGATGAGGATTTCTGCTCATCAGGTATAGGCGACTGATTACCTGTGTTTCCCCAAAAATAAGACCGGTTCTTATATTATTTTTTGTTCCAAAAGACACATTAAGGCTCATATTCAGGGAAATACAGTACTAAAGACATCCATCTGGCTGATGATCTTAACTGGGGTTTATTTTAGGGGTAGGGCTTCTATTATGAGCATCCTGAAAAATCATGCTAGGGCTTATTTTCCAGCTGGGTCTTATTTTTGGGGAAACAAAGTAGTGATTAGTCAGATATTTTTCTTATGGTTCCTTGAAGTTGACCTGTTGGAAGTTGAAAGATCTAACTCTCTTGCCTTTGCTCTTCCTCAAATCTAGTGTGACTTCTAATTGCAAGTATTGTACAATGTGGAAAATGCAAAAAAATAACTTCCCCCTTTGGGGTAAATAGTTGTGCTTCATCCACTAATCATCTGTTCAGGCCACGTCTACTCTGCTGCAGCAAACATACCTGAAGGGTGAACTGCCTCCAGATATTCATAAGAACTCTCTATCCAGCTTACCTTGGAGTATTTATTCAGCAGTATTGAGAACAGCTTAAGCCTCTAACCATATGAGTGCCTACTGGTAGAGCAAGCAGAAACATCCCCCCTCCTTTTAATGCAAATGTAACAATACGTGGTCTATGTTATCTGCTAATTAAAAATTAGTAATTTTAAGCAGCAGAAAGCAGCACCACTGGTCCTTCATGCTGTTTTCTATTACTCAAAGTATATCTAACAGCAGGAGTGAGAGAAATTGTTTGGCACATTAGGCCTGTCAGGTTTCATCTCTGTTTGGTTCTTTTCTAGGTCTAGACAGCCGGGCCTTCTGGTTCACACCTGCCGATGTGTGTTTTCCCAGCACTCAGCCACCCCACCACATGGTCTGGCCTGATAACCGAATAAAACAAGTGGAGTGGGAAAGACCAGCCAGCCATAGCACGTTCTAACAGCAGAGGATCATTATGAGGGAAACTGTTACGCATGCTGACAGCTTAGTCCAGCTGTCAAATAGGATGGAGGTCTGTTATTTTAAAGAGGGGCAAGATAATTTTTTTAAAAAAAAATCCCCTAAGGTATTACTATTATTATTTTTAAAACAACTTAGCAGGAACAGATCAGGATTGGGTTGAGAAAAATATCCAAACCATTTACAATTGTGTCCCAATCAGGAATACTTTCTAAATCTGGAATAAAATGTTATCAATGGTTGGAGAGGAGGAGAAATGTCGGGATAAAGAAATATTGATAAGTCGAGAGTTGGAAAATTATTATGTTAGTATTATGTGATAGGTAGGAATTGTATTGGTATTGAAAGTAATTTTCACATACGAAGAGATTTGTGTGTCTGAATTTTGATAGGCTGTGCATATATATATATATATATGAAATATGAATTGTATTTGTTGTGAGGTAAAACTTGATGGAAATGTTTTAACCGGAAAAGTCACACTATGTCCAATGTTTTTAACTGTATATTTAATAAAAACCATTTTTTAAAAAGGAAAATTTTCTAAAGTGGAACTCCTTCAGTCCATGAGAAACCCTAGGCTTCTATAACCTGGTGCCCTCCAAATAATTCATTACAATTTCCACCGGGCATGGCCAATATGGGAAATGTCAGGGGATGATTGGGAGGGGGAGGTATGTATCAAGGACCCCATGCAGAGGGAAGAGTTTCTAAGCTCTTCTCTCTCTCTCTCTCTCTCTCTCTCTCTCTCTCTCTCTCTCTCTCTCTCTCTCTCTGTCTCTCTCTCTCTCTCTCTCCATCTCTCATCTAATTTGAAACCTCCCTACTCCCTCACAGAGAGATTGTGAGCAGTGTACAAATAAAATATTAAAAAATAAAAACATTACAGTATATAGAATGGAAAGACAGATGAGGATGATTAAAAACCAATGCTATAAGTTAATTAAAAGATGGGGGGGGGGGGAGATTTCTCAGGGCGCTAACCAGCCCTGGCTTCCTAAAATTATCATGTTCCTTAAACTGTGGTAGATTTCTTATACATGCTATCACGAATGCATCGGTGGGAGATCAATTACACACCATCTTCCACGTATAAATTGCTGCATTCCTCTTACCCGTAGGGCAGCCATTTCAAAACAATAAATATCCTGAATGCTGTGAGCGTTATCAGTTAGAAGACTCTCTGCCCCTATTTCTCTCTTTCTTCCCTTGTTAATATGTTGCTTGTTAAATATAAAAAAACCAAGGAGCTAGCTGGAAAAGCAGGAGAAGTTAAATGTGGAAGACATATGGACCACCATAATATTCTCTAATGAATGCAGGATGCTTGTACAATAAAACCATTGCTGGCAGCTTAAAAGAGTCCCAAGCAAGACGTTTTCGGCGAGTGCTCCCCACCTCCTTGATTTATTGATTGACTGATTGACTGGCAGTAGATCCGCTCTTCTTCCATTGAACCACTGATGGTGCAGTGGTTAAAGTGCAGTATTGCAGCAAACTCTGCCCACAGCCTGCAGTTTGATCCTTACGGGGCTCAAAATTGCTTCAGCCTTCCACCCTTACGAGATTGGTAAAATGAGGACCCAGAATGTTTGAGGAAATCTGCAAATAATGCTTCTTCATTGTAAACCACCCAGAGAATGCTGTCAAGCGCTATGGGACGGTATATAAGCTTAAATGCTATTACTATTTCCCTCCACCCACTGATTTCTCAACTATTCTGTACTTAGGTTTAGCCAGTCTATCAGCAAATTTCATGGCTCTAGAACAGTGATGGCTAACCTTTTTGCCGTTGCATGCCAAAAGCAGGAGGAGCATGGTGGGGTCACACGCCCGCGTGCCCACATCCATAATCCTATGCGCCCCCCCCCAGTGCTCCCCCCACTTTTGGCACATGATGGCACGGTGGGCCCGGTAGCCCCGTTTTTGGCTCTCTCCAGACTCCAGAGCCTTTCTAGGAGCCTGGGGAGGGCAAAAATGGCCTTCCCCACCCTCCCCGGAGGCCAGAAACAGTGTGTTTCCTGACTTCTGGTCAGCCCAGAAAGCCCAAAAATCAGCTGGCTGGCGCACGCATGTGTGTCGGAGCTGAGTTTGTGTGCCCAGTGATATGGCTCCACGTGCCACCTGTGGCACCTGTGCCATAGGTTCGCCATCACGGCTCTAGGATAAGGTTTGCCTGATCCTGGAAATTTAAAATCACTCAAAGGAAATAGGTATTTCCTGCATCTCAAACTTCAGTCGTCCTCCTTTATCCTACTTATTTGCAGCTGCAGAATAAGTTGTACATGGTTTTTTGTTGGAGAAGAGTGAGTCAGCCAAGTTGGTTGGTATTTAGGACTTGGATGGGAGATCACCAGACAGATGAATCAAAATGGCTTCCTGGAAAAAAAGCAATGGCAAACTATTTCTGGGCAGTTGCCAAGAAACTTGTTCTGACGAAATTAGAATCCTGTGAGCCCTTTTCAGTTCTGGAACAACAGGTTGCCCACCCTTGCAGTGAATTATTATGTCATTTGCATGGCTTTGTGTTAAGACAACTCAATCCTCAATCCTCTCCAACAGAAAGTAATTGGTTGAAGAGGAGAAGGTGATTGGCGCCTTGAGAGGGATTGTGTTATCCATGAATTTATGAATCCATGAACTGAAAAGAGCTAAACCTACAGATTGGATTTCAGAAGGATAGCTGATGAACTCAGAGGAAAGGAGCATGAGAAATTCTGTTAAACCAGATACCAAAGGTACAATTTCAACCTGTTGTCTTAAAGAAAAATGGGATGTCAAAATGGATATAGGCAGATGTTTCCAAAATGCTGAAATGAAAAGGGCCATGTGGAAGAAAGAGAAGGAAAGGGCGGTAATTAGAGAAGAATACAAGGTACTGTAGTCTCTAGAACATGTAGAAAGTGTGCCAGAAATGTTAATGCTCAGAATGAGCTCAGACTTGCAAGAGATGCCAAAAACATCAAAACAGAACTATTTTGAGTACATTAGAGGGGAAAAATGAAAGCCAAACAGGAGGTAGGTCTATTGCAAAGAGAAAGAGGTGAATCGGTGATTATGAAAAGGCAGAACTGTGTGACTCTATTCTACGTCTGCATTCTTTTGGATAGGAAATGGAACTTTAGCTGGTAATCCTTATGCCACTAAGGGACTGAAGGAACAACATCTTAGGATAGACTGTGAGACTAGTAAGAGATGATTGAGTTAATTTAAATGAATCTATATGGTTTACACAGAAGGGTACAGGCCAGTGGTGGAATTCATTTTTTTTTTTTAACTACCAGTTCTGTGGGTTTGGCTTGGTGGGCATGGTGTGGCTTGATGGGCGTGGCTTGGTGGGCATGGCAGGGGAAGGATACTGCAAAATCTCCATCCCCACTCCAGGAGAAGGATATTGCAAAATGTCCATTCCCACCCCGCTCTGGGGCCAGCCAGAGGTGGTATTTGCCGGTTCTCTGAACTACTCAAAATTTCCTCTATTTGCCGGTTCTCCAAACTACTCAAAATTTCTGCTTCTGGTTCTCCAGAACCTGTCAGAACCTGCTGAATTTCACCCCGGTACAGGCATAAATAGTGGAAGTCATTGTGCAACTGCTCTCAGTAATTTTTGACCACTGTTGACTTGAAAACTGAAGAAGCCCATTCCCAGCAACAAAAAGAGGAAGAAGGTGGAACCAGGAAAGTATAAATTTGATGCATATTCTGGGCATGATCCTTAAACAGATGACCAAATAAGGTATTTGTGAGGATTTTGATTTGTATGCTGCAATTAACAGGAAGAACCATGGGTTTGTTCCAAACAAATTGTGTCAGACTAATCTTATCTCCTTTGATGAGTTATTAGCTTAGTAGATCAAAGGAATTAGGTAGACACATCTGGACCTTTGCAAAGACTTCAGCAGACCACCTCATTATATTGTTCTTAATAGACGGCAAAATGTATGCTAGGTGATAATAGTATTAGTAGTATCATCCAGCATATAATTGGCTGAATGCCTGCATGAGAATCATGATTCATCAAGGGCTCACAGTTGGCTGAATTACTGTATCCAAAGAGGATGTGTTAATGCCTGGGGGAAAGCATCAAATGGAACACCACAGGCTCTGTTCCAGGTTTGTGTGGTTTAACATTTAGCAATGACTTGAGTAGTGGAGTTTGGGAGGCATTTATCAAGTCTGCAGATAACTCAAAGCTGGGAGGGGTGACTATCATTTTAGAGGGGAGATACAGGCTTGTGCAGTGGTCCGAAATAATAAAATGGAATTTAAGAGGCAGAAATGTAAAGTTCTATATCTGGGTTTGAAAAATGAAAACCACAAAGGAAGTAAACCATGAAGGGAATCTCAATTGTACTTGTGAAAATAATCTGGGAGTTCTTGATAATCACAAGTTAAAAGGGAGCCAGATGGGAGATAGCTACTAAGATGCTATCTTGGGTACAAGAACAGGACAAGAAGATCTTAGGAAGTTAACTGCTCTACCCTGCCTTGATCAGTCAAAAAGGGCAAGGACAAACTGGATCAAGTTCAGAAGAGGGCTACCAAGATAACGAAACCAAGCCCTATGAAGAACAATAAAAGGATCTGGGTATCTTTACCACACAGAAAAGATAATTAAGGAGAGATAGGATAATTCCAGGATAGGATTCCAGATATCCGAATCCTAATAGGATTCCAGATCTCCGGACCTTTCGTCGGGCCCTTAAAACCCATTTGTTCCATCTAGCTGGGCTAGCTTGATCCCATCCTCCGTTTTTAAATTTGACATTGATTTTAAATTGGGTTGTTTTAATTCTCGGCCGAATAATATTTAATAATTTTTAATTGTTTTTAACTTTTGTATACCATGTTTTATTCTGGCTGTTCACCGCCCTGAGTCCGCAAGGAGAAGGGCGGTTTATAAATTGAAATAATAAATAAATAAATAAATAAATAATAATGGTGTCAAATTACATGAAAGGGATTCACACAAAACAGAGAGTGAGACTACTACAAAACAGAGAGTCAAACTACAAGGCAATAGATTCAGATTAGACATCAGGAGGAACCACCTAACTCAGTGATGGTGAACCTTTTCCGGACCAAGTGCCCAAAGCGCATGAGAATCCCCAAAATGCAATGTGCGTGTGACCCCCTGTGCATGCACCCTGCCTCCCCGCACATGTCCCACACCCACGCATGAGGCCCCCCGCACATGCCCCACCTCCCTGTGCATGCACACATGCTCCCCCGCATGCACCCCGCCCCCGCAGAGACCCGAAGACCAGCTGGCTGGTGGGAAGTGCATGCGCTTGTGCAGTGGAGTTGCACTAGGATGACAGCTCATGTGTCATCAGAGAGGGCACTGCGTGCCACCTCTGGCACACATGCCATAGGTTCGCCATCACAGTCCTAACTGGTCAAGCATTGAGTCTTGAAACAGGCTGCTGCAAGAAGTAGTGAGTCATTTTTCTCAGGGATTCTTCAAAGTTTGGATGACCAAGGAGTGGGACTAGATGACCTCTTAAATCACTTTCAACTCTTATGATTTTAATGATTTGATTATTGTTGGTTAATATGGTTCAGCATTTTATGCAACACCCATGATGGCTAGTTCAGTACATGAATCTGTTCTTAAACAACCCCAGTCTGACTCAAAAGAACAGAAACTAGATAAAACCTGCTTTCTGTGACAAATATAACCAGGTTAGACAGCGAAACATCTGATGGGCTAAGCGATATTCTTGCAGAGCTCATTTACAGATTTTCCTCAATTTACGACCCCAGCTAAGCCCCAGATTTCTGTTGCTAAGTAAGACAGTTGCTAAGTGAGTTTTGCTCCATTTTACGACCTTTCTTGCCACAGAAAGTGAATCACTGCAGTTGTTAAGTTAAAAAGATGGCTGTTAAACGAACCTGGCTTTCTCATAGACTTTGCTTGTCAGAAGGCTGTAAAAGGTGATCCCATAACCCCGATAGGACTACTGTGACCATTATAAATACAAGCCAAGCCTCCAAATTTTGATCGTGGGGACGCTGACATGATAACGCAAGTGTGGAAACCAGTCAAAAGTCACTTTGTTTGGTGCCATTGTAACTTAGAATGGTCACTAAATAAATGGTTGTAATTGAGGTCTGTCTGTACTACTGTTAATCCAAGCCATAGAAGCCCATCTGTCAAAGAAGGGCAAGGAAAGATCTGCAGAAATATTTGGTATTACGACTGTTTGGTCCCACTGAACTTTTCCCAAAAACATCATGATCCCTCCCGTTATTGGGTATCTTCTCCTGCTCCCTAAATTACAAAACCATTCTTCCTCAAAACCATTTTAAAAAAACCTCTATCATTGCTCTCTTTAGAGCCATGCAGCTGCCTTTCGCAGACATGCATTCATTTTTATTTGTCTCGTGTTATTAAGCTTGCAAAGAAGACAAATAATATCTTAAGCATGAAGGTAACAGTAATCTGTCTTCCTGGATATAAGATAGATTGAAATATTTGCAGGTATGACAGAAACAACACAAGACTGGGTCTCATTTCAGGAAATTTCATTGGAATTTTCCACTCACTTTTGGATTTTTTTGCTTCATGTCTTTATCCATGATCTGTTATCCAGGGATTTCAAGTTTAAAACAGAGATAAAAAGAAAAAAAAACCCTATGTAGCTTGCTAATTTTTCTTAGCTGTTTTTCTCTGCTTCTTTTCACAAGGAGGCTGAGTGAAACTGTAGATTTTGGCAAGTTATTTTCCAGACTTTTTTTTTTTATTTGATTTATATGCCACCCTTCTTCGGAGACTCAGGGCGGCTTACAATGCGTTAAGCAATAGCCTTCATACTTTTGAATATTTATACAAAGTCAGTTTATTGTCCCCACAAACTGGGTCCTCAATTTATCTACCTTAGAAAGGATGGAAGGCTGAGTCAACCTTGAGCCTGGTGAGATTCAAACTTACAGTAATTGCAGAAGCTAGAGTTAATCACAATGTATTAGTCTGCTGAGCTATCCAGGCTCTTTAGTGTATTGGTTTAAGAAATTGGATAGGAAAGTTTGAAAACATCCATTTCAAAACATATTTGAAAAACGTTTTCTATTATATATAATTATTTATTAAGAGCTAAAAAACAGATCTGGAAAGCTCTGAATTTCATGAGGCCATCTGGGTTGTACACCTCTTCAGAAGGAGCCAATTATACAGTTTAAATCAAACAGTTTTCTCCATCACTATGAAAACTGCCCAGAGCTCAAGTTCTCACTTGTCTCATCCTATTGTGTGTGGTGTGTGTGTGGGGGGGGGGGGGTGGCCCGGAAGTGTATGTGTGTGTACTTTCCTCTGTTTTTCAGAACACAGGAAGGAACTTTGGGTTGGCCTAATTGAACAATCAGGCCACTCCGCCTAGCCTTTCTAAAAGTCCACAAGAATGGCAGGAATCAGAGAGTCCCATCCATCCTCAATGAAATCATAACACAGGCCAAAATCAAATGGAGAAGGGGAGGAGGGAGAGAGAGAGAGTCCTTGGAGCTTAGATCCTTGTTTATTTTGAGCAGGGCCGTGCTATGATAGTTGATCAGAGGAGCTCGACATTTACTTGAGTGTTTACAATAGCTGCCATCCCCAAGAACTGCCAGAATAGATGTTGTGGGCTGGCAATGTTAGAAATTCTCAGGCATGCTATCTACACAAGCAAGACATTTTTTTAAAAAAAATTTTTTTTATTAATTTTACAACCACAACACAACACAACATACAAAACAAAAAATATGTGTTTCTTTTTACATATCAGTTTCGTTCCGCTTACTTTCCACTTTCTATATTCCCCATTTTTCTTAACGTTTAATGTACCAAACATCCTGTTCCTTCCACCAACTTTCTGCTTTGCAAAAAGTGCGCTGCTTAGATACCATTTCGTGTGATGTTCTGTTTTCAATGGAATCCTTCTTTTTCTGATTGCAAAACAAGTAAGTTTATTCAAATATCAAATGGACGGCAGAGTAAATTAAAGAATGTCTTGCAGCTAAATTCAGAAACGTTTATGTAAGCATTGGTTTCCTTCCCTTACTACTTTTACAAAAAAACAAAAAAAAAACTTTACTGTTTGGTTTACAGTGGGTAAATATTGCTTCTTTATCATCTACTCTCAAAGTAAACAATATAAAGAATTGTTCTGTTTAGAAATGTTGGTATTAGAATAAAGCATTTTCTGAGCCTTGGGCTCTGAAACACTAAACTGCAAATGAAGCACATACTTCTTGCATGCTGACCTCTTACAGTGTTGCATAAAGCTTTCGGTTTAATTCCTTCAATCCTTTTAGTTTTCCTTCCATCCATCTAGGTTTCTAGTCCTATGGATGATGCAATAAGCTTTAAAGGACAATAGCTTTCTTTATGGTGTGAAATACAGTAGCTATAAGATGGATGTAATGGATACAGATAAATATAAAATCAATTACACATAGTCCTCAATGTACAATCACAATTGAGTCAATTTGGTTGCTAAGTGAAACATTTGTGAAGTGAGTTTTGTCCCATTTTACGACCTTTCTTCCCACAATTGTTAAGTGAATCATTGCAGTTGTGGAGTTAGTAACATGGTTGTTAAGTGAATCTGGCTTCCCCATTGACTTTGCTTGCTAGGAGGTCGCAAAAGGTGATCACATGACCCTGTGACACAGCAACCATCATAAATATGAATCAGTCGCCATGCATCTGAATTTTGATCCCATGACCGCGAGGACGCTACAAAGGTCGTAAGTGTGAAAACCAGTTATAAGTCACTTTTTTCAGTGCCGTTGTAACTTCGAACGGTCACTAAATGAATTTGGTTGCAATAGAAGGGATAGATATCTGATTCCTAATTACAGAATTAAAGGATTGATCCAGAAAAGAAAGATTAATGAAGCATTGATAGCAATACAGTATTGCTTCCTAACTTCAGGTGAGCATTAAGCAACATAAAAATTAAAAGCATCTATCCAGGGAAAAAGGCTACATTCCCTGGTTTTAAGCTACAAGTCATGAATTATTAACTGGAATAATGATTTAAAATTTGTGGCAAGACTTTAAAAATAGTGTAACTTCAGAAAAATGCAAACTTTAAAATTAGGTTGCTTATTTCGAAGCCAGTTTCTTTTTCCTTTTACTTCAAATGACTGTAGAAACTATTAAAGTTTTTCTAAATTTAAGAAAAAAAGCCCAGAGACACTCAGGGAAAGAAAAATAGTAATTAAACACACACACACACACACACACACACACAAAACACATAAACATAGATGATAGTATGTCAGTTTGCAATGAGCAATCTTTTACACGTAAGGCAAAGATCATAACTATGCTGCTATTTTAGCATTACAACTAAAGGGAGTTGTGGAAGATACTCAAGAATGGCAATACAGAAACTTTTATTTTAAACATGGTTATTGTGTCTGCTTCTTGATGCTTTAACCTACATTTATAAAAATTAACTTTGCATGTATATTTATATATGCAAATATGTTTGTACATACATGTAAACTGATTTTGATTTACATACCTTAAAAGCCCTCTAATAACAATGACGTGTTCAACCTGTGCAGAATCTTGAAAGGATCGCAGCATCCTCCGGAACAGCCTGAACAATATTTAACTTTGAAAATAGCTCAGGCACCAACAGCATCCTTGTCTTATCTGGAATGAGCTACAAGCCTTCATTCATGTAATCCCCATAACATCATCTTCTGAAAACAATCACCCAAGTAGTAGCAGAATAAATGACAACCAATCTGGCATTATGGAGATTGTTCAATTGGACGGGAGACCAAAGCTCATGTCCACATTCAGTGATTGATTTACTGGATGAATACCGTAACGTGCCCTCAGTTTAGACAGCCAATCCAAGGTGCAGTTATTGATGATCGTGCAAGTGATACATTTCAGTGTAGAATTTTACCCACAAGGGGCAACAAGCAGCCCTCCCTTCTCAAACCCATTCTGGTTATATCACTAAAGGCAATCTGTAGGATTGTCTGCAGTGAGCTGTCATAAAGCCATTAAGATTCCCCCTGTGGAAAACGATACTGTACCTATAGACAATCTGCTATTCACTGATGTCAAGGCATGACCTTAGGAGTGTGTGTGTGTGTGTATGTGTGTTTAATTATTAATTTTTTTTCCTGAGCTAGGTTACTTTTTTTTTTAAGTTTAGAAAAGTTAAAAGTTGAAAGTTGAGATGTACAAATACTACCACTGATGACGTTACCTACTTTCAGTAGTGAAACATCTGTAGGAAAACAAGCAAGCTCAAAAAGCACCAAGGACCCCTCATGTCAACCCTGAGCTACAAATATTCTTTATAAATACAGGGATTGCCTAAACATGGCCAGCTTCTGCACCAAAACCAGAGCTACAACCAATCTAAGATAGCTACAGAAAAATCATTCATGCATTTAGTGTCTGGAATTGACTAACTAAATCATCATTCCCTCAAACGAAATACAAGGAATCAATCTATAGGTACCCTCCTCTGTTAGAATTCTTCAGGAATGGAATGGGACGACCAACTTGTCACAGCCAACTCACCCCTGTCAATTCACCATAGACAACTCGCCGTGGCCAGCTCACCACGGGACAACTCACTGTGGGAAAATTCAACTATTTTATTTATTTAAAATAATTCTAAAAATATTTTAAATTTTTATCATCCACGGTTCATTTTGTCCCTTCTTTTACATCCTTCCTTTAATGATTTTATTTCACCATTTCTTTGATATTATGTAACTTTTGTCCCACGGCAAGTTGTCCTGTAATGAGTTGGCTGTGGCGAATTGTCCCATGGCAAGTTAGCTGTGGTGAGTTGGTTGTGGCAAGTTGAAGGGCCTAGATCCCTTCAGGAATGTCATGGCAGCCAGCTTCTACCTCTGGAACCATTCAATTCTGGTTTTCCGATATGGATTTATGTCAGAAACTAACTAACCAACCAACCCTTTATTTTCTTGTCAGAAAATAAAGCCAAAGCAGACCAAGTTTTGGTATCAACACATGGGAAGAATTTCTGATAGTGCTGCTAGAATCAACACCATGGTATCTCATGTTCTTAGACTCCATTCATTTACAATTGATTAGAACAGGCGAGGAATCTATCTATGGCTCTTCAGATACATTCAGATTACTGAATTGGCAGGACCTGAGAAAGTCTGCTGAGAGTTGCAGTTCAACATCATTTGGAGGGCCACAGGCTCTTGGATTTTAAGATCTATTTTAGGTGGACAAATGTGCATTTTCTGGATCTTTTAGTATTCTGTTATTTAAAACTGCAAAGCTTTTACTTCTATTAGGTTTTTTTTTCTTCTGAATTCAGATGAAAAGCTGTTTCAAATCACAAAAATAGACCGGGTTATTTCTGAACTCCTTGCTTCATTTATTCCTTTCAAGTGGAAAAGCATTTTTAGTTTCTCTTAGAATGGAAAAAAAAAAAAAAAAAAAAAAAAACATTACATACATATCAAACTGTGCATCACATTGTTTATACTGGATTAATATTGGCATAAATAGACACTTAAGAATTTTAATGAACCTATGGGGAAGAGTAGAGAATATGAAAAAGATGAATGCCTCAAGTTTAACATGTATATTTAGAGATTTTCCTATAATAGTCTTAAAATATTGTAAAGAGATTAATAATTAAGTATATTTTTATGTGCAGGCAAATTCCTAAATAATCTGTCAGGTTTACTGTGCCAGAAATATAGAATGGAAGAAACATTTCCATATTACATGGCTTATCCAAGTATTTTTCCTGTTTTGGTGTAATATCCATAAGCGTAACATAATTTGGGGAAGAGGTATGGAATTTAAATCATACTGAATTATATAGCAAAAATTTGAAATTCATCAACATAAGGACAATTCTGGATTTAGCAAAGATTACTGTGTTATGATGGGTGGTACCATCCTGAATTTACACCTTGAAACTATGACATGTGCTTACTTTATTCTTATGAACCGACTCTCCATCAACACAATGGGAAAAATTATCATTATTCAATTACATTAAAAAATTATCATTACTCATTACTTTAAAATCAATGTTTAATGCTGTGAGCAATGTTCTGCATGTCTAATATATTTTTCTCTCATTTTAATATTTATTTGGGAATTGTAAAGATACTTTACCACTGCCAGACCTAGCATAAATCCCCTATTTCTGTTTCACAGATGCAGTTCTTGACTGCATGTTGTGATGAGAACTGTATTAGGCAATCAATAGCAGCCACAAGAAGCAGCCTCTTCCCCTTTTCTCTAAAACTCTTCACCGATCCATCTCATTTTCAAAGCATCCTGCTAATTAGATGTTGATGTCTCACTGAGCATTGCTTCTTCACTTAATTGTATATACCAGGCGAAGAGTTAATAGTTTTCAAGTTTCCCCAGACAAATAGGAGGAGGAAGGAAAAAGCACACAGAAAGAAGACAAATTAAATAACTTTCAAATTCAACTGATGCTGGGATATTAAAACCTAGGAGATCCTATAGTAACTAGGACAAAATCAAACTGAACTTTGTCACTAATTGGTTCAATGCCCCAAAATTGGACTTTTTGTATCCTGGATGTTTGTATAGGTTAAAATCAGAATATAGACAGATGCATCCATAATCAATTGTGATGCAGAACAATTTTAGCCCCAGAAAGATCAATTAGCACCTTTTTAGTTTCCAAAACAGTTTGCAAATGGGGAGGCTCAGAAAAGGTCTATTTTCAGCAAACAAAATAAATTGCTTCTCTGCCCTCCTTGGATCTGCCATTGGTCACCTAGCAGCCCTGTTCCGGGTGACTCAATCTCTCCTTGAAGGAAGTAATGGCAAAGTCTACCTAAAGGGTTGCTGTGAAGGATATATATTGCATCTGGCAGATAAAATCTTTTGCATCTGCTCTATGTTGAACTCCAGCCTTAGAGCAGACACTATGGAGGTGATGGAGGTTACATCTTGCAAGGTGAACTGGGAAGAGTTTGAGCTTGTTGTACCTTTCAGCTGCTAGTTCAGCCACTTGTGTGTTAGATCCATGCCTTTCCTGGCTAATTAACACCTTATGGGAGGGGAGGCATGAGTGAGTCTGGGGAATAGCAATAGCACTGCTTCACAGTGCTTTACAGACCTCTCTAAGCAGTTTACAGTCTCAGCATATTGCCCCCAACAATCTGGGTCCTCATTTTACCCACCTTGGAAGCATGGACGGCTGAGTCAACCTTGAGCCGGTTGAGATTTGAACTGGCAGATTGCAGGCAGGCAGCAGGCAGCAGAAGTAGCCTACAGTACTGCACTCTAACCACTGTGCCACCACAGCTGATAACTTCTGCTTGAGGGAGGGAGTGGTTTCACCAACTCTTATGGAGGTGGTAATGCACCTCCTCTGCAAAGGACTATTGCTCGACCCAGCTAGTCTGGGGAGTTTTCATCCAGTCTCAACCTCCCTTTTCTAAGGAAAGTGGTAGAGATGGTAAACACATGGCAGCTTCCCTTTTATATAGACCCCTTTTCAGTCAGAGTTCAGACCAGGGTTTGGGACTGAGATGACACTGATCGCACTCGTGAATGACCTCTGGCAGAAGTGGCACAGTAGTAGTGCATTCATCCTGGCTTTTCTTGACCTTTCAGTGGCATTAATAACATTAATCATGGAATCCCTCTGGCTCAGTTCTGGGAACTGGAGATAGGCGGTACTGTATTATGTGGCTTCTCCTCCTTCCTCCCGGGCCAATTCCAGTTGGTGTTGATTGAGGGAAAGTGATGTAGCCCATGGCCCCTATTTTGTGTGATGCCTCAGGATTCTGTTCTCTCTCCCCTTCTATTTAACATGTATATTATCTGTTGATTTGGGATGAGATATTGGCATACAGATGACACCCAGCATTATATCTCTACTCCAGGACCCTTGAGAAATGCTGTAGACATCCTACCCTAGTGTCGGGAGGCACTGAAGATCGATGAGTACAAGCACCCTCCACTCAAGGGCCCTCCACTCATGTACAAAGCTCCATGTGCGTAGCGGAGGACACGCATGTGTGCCTGACACACACACACACACACACACAAAGGGTTGGGCTACCAAACTGAAAAGGTTGGGGATTGCTGGTTTAAGGAACTTGGCTGAGATCTGTAAAAAAATCTTATTTCTTCCTGTCCCACTTGTATTGTTGAACTAAGAATAATTGTGGGGTGAGGGGGAGAGGGAAGTTTTTGTCTGGGTTTACCTTGCTTTGAGTATAGTTTCCCTTGCATTTGATGATGCTATGGAGGATTAAAATAATGCTGGACTGGGACAAGAAATTCCCATAGAGTCGTGGTGGGATTCAAATAATTTAATAACTAGTTCACCCAGGGTCAGATTGGCTGTCGTAGGAGGTTGGCTCATCCCCATCTTCCAGCTCTGCCACACATGTGGGACGAGCCTCCCGCAAGGGCCAACCTTACTCTGGGCGAACCGGTTGTTAAATTCTCCCCCTCCCCATCAAAGTGGATCCTTGGGTGCTGCGCTGCAATGGAGAAATGGCAAACTGAGTTGGTGGCACGAGGGAAGAAGGAAGAGCAGGGAGAAGAAAGAGGGAAAACGTCCTTCTCCTTCCCTCATACTGGCTGCTCCGTTGCCCATTTCTCCACTGCAGTGCCCAGGATCCACTTTGATTGTGGGGAGGGGGTAATTTAACAACCAATTTGCCCGAACAAGTGCAAACTGGCTGAATCCCACTACTGGCACAGACCATGGTACTCCTTTGGTGGCTTTGGCCAATCACAATTTCTCAGCCAATCCTACTTTATAGTGTTCCAGTTCTGAAGATAAAATGAGGGGGAATCCTTATGTGTGCTCTTCTGAACTCCAGAAAAAGGAAAAGCGGGATAAAAATATTATACGAAATAAATATGTAAAATACAGAGACAGACATTAATGGCAGATCTTGAGCCAAAATGTCTTCGGCTCAGGCCTATGAATGGTTTGAGCAGGCATTTCTGGTATAAGTTCCCCTAATGTTCTTACTCCAACAAATGCGCACAGCTGTTTAAATAGGTATATCCTCTAATGAAGTTCATGATTGCCATGTCAAGAAGATTACACCCCAATACAAACTGCACAGCTGCCCTTACATAGTGAAGCTTGGCTGATGTTAGAAAAACATTAAGAAGTTCAGGACTTGGATGTGAAACTACCAGGAAATGCCAGTGTTTTAGGTTAGAATGTGAGGTTAAGGAAAACTGCAGAAAAAGGCAGTGATAAACCACTGCCAATTGTTCTCAAGAAATTGACATGGAGACGTTTATGAAGTCACCAGCTGAGCCCCATTTTGCCTCTCCTTTTAAAAACAACAACCACCACCACTGATAATTGTTGTTTGCATTTTGAGGACAGCATTCTTGACTGGCTGGCATATTTGTCATTCTTTAATTATAGTCATAGATTATCACCTACTTAGGAGGATTTCTTGTATTTAGTTTTCAGTTGTTGCTCAGCTAAAGTACTTCTATGTTAGAGCACCTAATGGCTTTTCTCACTGTTCTCATCAATCTGTCTCTTTGTTGATTTTTGCAATGCTTCCTCAACCCAGGCAAAACAGATTTTATTCGAAGACTTTTATAAGTGGAATGCTGAATCCATCCATTGAGAAAGGAGCACTAAGGCTGATACTTTAAGAGTGTTAGAAGACACACACAGCTATCAAGTTAAGAGGATAGTTTCCTTTTTTATGCTCTAAACTCAACTGCAAATCCCAACGCTTCATTTCTTTTAATAATGTTAACCACTTGGCAATGAAAGAAGAGAACAGTGCCCGTTTTTCTAAACTACTGTAATTTTACAACATGATACCCGAAAGGAAGCTGTAATAAAAGCCAACCTTGGACCTAGAAGTTCTAAACGTTTCCAAACTAATGATGAACATTTCATTTCCTAGTCAAGGTGATTGCGTAGGTCACTGTCAAATCAGTTCGAAACACTTATGGATGAATCTTAACTTCAGTATGCAAAGTATACTGTGGTTGCTCTGCAGGAAGACTTCTGCCAAAAAATGAAACCTTGTTAATTTTTAGGGGAGTGCTGCTATTTTTGAAAACCTCAACCACATTATTGAAACCTAGATGAGGAAGTTTGGAGTTTCAATTTTTTTGTAGTTTTCCCCCATACAACTGATAAGCTCTGAACCAGTTTGGCCCGGTTCAGCGGAGCTGGTAGCGGTGATGATATGACATCACCGAACCAGTTCTCATTGCTCGGGAGCTGGGCCCCCCCCACCCCACCCCCGCATTATTCTTACCTTTTATTTGGACCCGCCCCCAATCTATTTGCTGCCTCCCGAATCCCAGCTGATTGGCTAGGGGCCGAGGGGCTTCAAAGGGCCACCCTATAGCTGATCAGTGTTAAAAAGGCAGTGTGGTGGTAGACCTGTGCCTCTAAAAACAAATGAGTAGACCAGTGCCTCCAAAAACAAATGAGTAGACCGGTACAGCTCTGCAAGCAGTTAAAAGCCTGGTAGACCAGTACCTCTGCTAAATCCTAAATAATTGTCATATGACCATCAAACCATACCCACAAAATAAGCCATGCCCACAGAACCGGTAGTAAAAACATTTAGAATCCACCCCTGCTCTGAACAGCTCACCCAAATGTATGACATTAAGTCTAATCAATAAGTGGATGATACCTGGAGGAATCTAATGCTTGGATATGGTAATCGCCTGAACAAAGACCAATAAAATGAAACTCAGTCCATATTTAAAAAGCCAGTGTTAGTTAGCAGCTCATCTATCTAGGTGAGAGGGATTCCAAGTATTTTGGAGGCTTGGAGTTAGATCAAAACTCCTAATCTACTGTATTCATCGATCAGTCTTAGTAAATAGATACACAAGTGGCTCGTAGGATCCACAGAATGTTCTACCAAACTAGAATGGTATGCCAGCTATGACTCCTTTTTGATCAAGATTACTTTTTCAAGTTCTGCATTGTTCCCTTCTCTGAACTTTTCCGCAAAAATTGATTTTAAAAATCTGACTAACAATGAAGGAGCTTTTCAAAAGTGGTGCCAAAGACTCCAAAGTTGGTCCAGGCCAAAGAAGAAAATTCTACACAGTAAGTTCTTCAGTAAGGTGTACACACACACACACACACACACACACACACACACACACTCCTGAAACATGTAGAGGGAATTTTCCAGCCTTATTTATATGTGAGATGATTTGAAACTGTTCTTATCAGGATTCTTTTCACCTGAACTAAGCTACGATTTTGGGGATAAACTGTCAATTGACTCCCCTTTATAAGTTCACATTCTCACTTAAACGGCAAAAGTGCACTTTTAAATTTTCTCAAGCCTTTAAAATTTATTAAAGCTTTCAATTTTGTTTCATCTCTTTTGTTTGTGGAGGTTTGTAAATGCATGTATTTTCAGCTACACTCTTTAATTTTGCTTTTTGTTTCATTCTTAATAGATTTTCGTTTCCTACATTAAAGCTACCTGGATAGGTTTTTGTAGTAGGTCAGCCTTTAACAAGTGTAAATAAATGAATGTATTACGGGAAATATTTCGTTCTGGCTGACATTTTAAAACAAAGTGACCTAGAAAATGGCACAAATTGGTTGCATAAAACCATGCTTAATCCTACGGTTCCTAATTTAACATTCTCTTCCAGGTCTATTCATGTGAAAGCTATGTAAATCAATAAATAGACACCCCCATCCCCAAGCTGCTTTTATAAAGGAAGAAATGTTTTCTTTTGTGGCCATCAAAGGAAAGAAAAGAAAGAAATTGGGGGGTGGGGTGGGGAATCTAAGGCAAAGACAATACCTTGAAAAAAAAAAGCATCAGGAAGAAGCTGCAGGAAGAAGTGATTCAAATGAAGGCAAATATATATACATCCCAGGATAATGTTGCAGGATCCAATTTGAGTTGGTCACCATGACCAGAGGTTTTGTCTTCTGAACTTTCAGACTCATGCTGGAATTCATACTCAGGATTCTACACATCCCCTACCAGAATGTGTAGAGAGAGGTTCTCTACCAAAATGTGTAGTGAGAAGTTCTACATATTCTGGTGAGAGAAACGTTCCCTGCGAATGGCTCCAGCATGAGTCCAAAAGCTCAGAAGACTAAATCTCTGGTCCCAGTGACTGACCAAGACTGGAAGAAGTGACAGTTGAAATATTTTGGCCCAAGCAAAAAGGCAAATCCAGAGAATGAGGTTATCTGTTTAGGATTGCACACAATGTTTTCAATTCCTTATTTCCTCTCTGCTTAGGAAAGAGAAAAGCCACGGGTAACGATCTATGAAGATTCTCCAGTCATCCAGGTCATGGTTGTCCCAAAGATGCTTTTTCTCAAGAGGCAACTGGACTTGCTGGTTTTTCTTTGAAGACGTTTCGCTTCTCATCCAAGAAGCTTCTTCATCTTGTGGGTAAAGATGTTTAAGGACCTTACATTTGGTACCTTTAATATCAACCTTTTTCTCATATATCAGATTTTATCTTTGAACTATCCCCCTCATATGACTCTTTGCATCACTTTGGGATGGTGGGAAGCTAAAACATACCCACAAATATTTAGCTTGCAGTGATATGTTTATAAACACACTTATTTCTTTTCATCTTAGCTATGGAGCTGCTCCAGTTTTTGCTTGTTTGCTTGTTAAAAAAAGTATATTGTTCTGATTGTGAATCTGGCTGTCAAAAGGGTTACTGTGGTTTAAAGCAGCTTTTCGATAAAATAGTCACACTTCAAATCAGCAATGCATTTTTTTTGACATCTTTATCTTGTTTAAATTATTTATTGTTTATAAATAAATAAATAAATAAATAAATAAATAAATAAATAAATAAATAAATAAATAAATAAATAAATAAAATTGTTTTGTAAAGAATAAACTACTCACAACGGCTGTTGCCTTTGCCTGCATTCTTTTCCCAATTTTCCCCAAACTGAAGAATATTGTGCCCTTATGAGGTATAAGTCCTTTTTCTTTAATAGAAATTGTCTAGTCCCCAGGATTTTGGGCCTGGGGAACAGAGCTCTCTGAAATCAAGGCTATCATATGAATTAGACTAAAATGCTAGGCTTTATATATGTCAGTGCACCATTTGACGTTGCACACTACTTTCACTTCCAGCATTGCAAAATCTAGTATTCCTCAATGTGGCCATGCTACTTCCATCTGGAAGAAACCTTCAGCTATGTTTTAAATCTGGTTCCTTGGGACTGTGGATTGCTAGGCTAGAAGCAGTTTATGGGAGCTTTTCGAGATAGCCGGATAGCATGGATTGTGATTAGTTTTTTTAGATTGTTTAGGCTGAATGCAGCTCTTTGCTGGGGATGCAGGTGGGTTTGGGTCACGGAGAGACAGTTTTTTTGGGTGGATGGGACAAATAATACCCTATTTGTAGGAGGGGGTAGGGGAGTGAGAGATTGATATGGGCCACTTGTGGGCAAGACAGACTTGATAGCTTAGATTAATACCACACTGCAACTCCCAAAGTTCATCCTCAAAATGTCCTGATGTTCACTTGCTACTACTGAATACCAGGTTGGCCTTTATGTAATTGTGGTTGAGAAGATTCACTTGGCCTGCATAACTGAGCAATCCTCTTGTTTGGATTACTGCAATGCATTCTACATGGGGCAACCCATGAAGACCACTCAGTGGCTGCAGGTGGGCCAGAATGCAGCTACATGAGAAGTTGTTAAATGTATTTCAACAATTCTATCTTGCAAAACTTCACTGGCTTTCATTAAGCTTCTGGGTGCAATTCAGAGAAATGGTTACCATCTATAAAGCCCTTCATGGCACAGGACCAAGTTATTTGTGGGAATGCCTGTCTCCAATTATTTCTCCCCACCCTGTGAGATCAGGGTGGGCATATTCCATGTCCTTTTAAATAATGATGTCATCTTAAAGGACCCTAGGAAACATGTCTTCTTTCTTGCGGTGCTAATCCTATAGAGGAATATATTGCCTGAGATTAGGATGGCCCTAAACACGCAGTATTTTCATAAAACACTGAAGACCTGGTTACTCCATGGGCTTTGGGGTGAAGGTATATTAGAAACACAGTGCATTTTGTGTTAAACTGTTACACCTGGAAATATATTCTATTTTTTAATGTTTTGTTTTTAATGATTGTGTGTCATCCAGAAACATGAATAGTAGCCACATAAACTGAAAGGATAAATGAAGAAATAAATAAACCTTAATTACCCTTGCTATTAATCAGATTGTTTTAATTAGCATTTAATTAGCAGTGGATTGTAAGGATAGATTCTACAGAGAGAGAGAGAGAGAGAGAGAGAGAGAGAGAGAGAGAGAGAGAGAGAGAGAGAGAGAGAGAGAGAGAGAGAGAGAGAGAGAGAGAGAGAGAGAGAGTGTCTTTCAGTGCTTGCCTATAGATGAAATGACTGTTCTCATTTGTATTAGTGGCTGCATGGTCTCCATTTGTTATTCAGAATTTTTAAAAAAAATGCTGAAGACCACCCATGAGATTGGAATGGAACATGATGATGCCTAATGGTAAGGCTATAGTTTAAGCAAATAGTGACAAGAAAACCTAGTCTTCTAGCTATGGCATGACTTCATGACATTAAAAAACTAAGGTGACAGATTGAGAGTATTCTGACTGAGACATCAACACCTTCATATCCTTTCTTGAAGATTAAGAATCATCTCTCTTCATCCAGGTGTCCTCAAATTCTGAAGCTGATTTTTCCATAGAAACTACTTGGTACTTCCTGTGCTACCAGTTTAGTTATCTTGGGATTTATGTAGAACATATCTCTATTCTAGCACTACTATCTTTGAATAATTATCTCCTCTTCCTGGACTACAAATCAATCCCCTAATTTTTTTTTTTGAAAAAGAACTACATCTGTTAAGGGATATTGTTACAAAATAGAGCATGATGAAACTCAGGGATTTAGTGAAACAAACCATTTAGGGCAAGGGTGTCAAACTCAAGGCCTGGGAGCCGGATCTGGCCCACGGGTGCTTAAATCTGACTCGTGGGGCTGCTCAGGAAACAGTGAAGGATTGGCCCATGGTGCCTCTGCCAGCGAAAACGGAGCTTGGAAGGACCATGGGCAGCCCTCCTGAGCTCTGTTTTCACTGCCAGAGAGCTGCAGGAGGCTGTCACAGCCAAAAACAGAGCTCGAGAGCCCATTTTTGCTGGCAGAGTGCTCAGGCCCCCAAAGACACCCCCGACACAAGTGATGTTGAGCTGGCCACGCCCACCCCACTGAGGTCAAACACAATCCTGATGTGACTCTCAATGAAATCGAGTTTGACATCCCTAATTTAGAACATGACATTAATGAGCAGGAACATAAAATTTCCTTTGTATTTCATAATAGTATTGCTTTGTATAGACCTATATTGTTACTACTGAATCTGGGAATTTGTATATGTATTCTGCTACCAAGTTATGTTGGTATACAGGAAATGCATATGTAAGAGATACTGTACAACTCCAATTCATAAGGAATAAGGACACAAGGTTCGGATTCCCACACAGACTGAAATTTACTGAGAGATTTTGGGTTACTATCAACTAATGTATCATATACAGTTGTTGGGAGGATAAAATTGGGAGCATAAAAAATGACCTACTGCACTGTATATGTCAGTCTTCCTTTTTGATTTCCAGATATGAGGCTCTGTGTGTGTGTGTGTGTGTGTGTGTGTCACTGAAGATAGTCATTTAAATGAGCATTCTCAACTATTATAGCAGTAAACTGTGGTTTAATTTTCTGCTTACACTAAAATTTCCATGCCTGAAAACAACAGATGTTGGAGTGAAAGTAATGGTGGCAATGCCACACAAGAGAACTTTATCTGAATAAGATACTAGCAACCAGCAATTATCTCAGTCAGTCAGTCTGTCTGTCTGTCTGTCTCTCACTTTCTCTCTTCTTAAGGTTTAAGTAAAATGTAAATGTAAATGTAAAGGCAGTTCATGACATTTTGATCAGACTACTATATCTGGTCTGCAAAAATCCAAATATAGACAATTCTCACATGTAGCTATTGTATAGTGATCCTCCAGATTTTTACAGCTCAAATATACATTGATCACTCTATACACTAATCATCCAGAGAACTTTGTGTTCAAGTAACTCTGCTTACAGCTGGGCTCCACAACAAGAAAAAGTTGCTATTACAAACATAGACATAATACATACTTGAAATGATTCTAACACAGCCATAAACAATCTGCTCTAATAGATGACATTTACATCTTATGGAACATTGGTAGGATCATAGTGAAGGAAGTTAGCACCCACCCCTCTCCTAGAAGAGTGTAATATTTTAGGAAATATTAAAAAGGCAGAATATTGTTTCCTGGATGAGAAAAGGAGAAACATGTTTTAAAGACAAAGCAGCTCCCTGCCCCCCCCCTCTTAAGCTTCAGGATAATGGGATTAAGACATGGCCCTCAGGACATGATAGGATTAGACCTCTACCCATCTAGCAACAGAACTGACCACATATCATCTGGGGAGGTTGCATCACTCAGCAAGGCTCAACCAAGCCTGGGACTCAGGACAGCCTATAAAGTTGCCCCTGCATGGCCCCATGGGAGTCTCACAACCAATCAGAATACAAGCTCATATTCAAAAGCCCAGAGAGGGCATAAAACTGAGGCACTCTCGGCATCTCTGCCCTTTTTTTCTTCTTCATCCAACATCATCAAGGCACGTGATCCTGTCCACCATTAAAAACCATCTTTCCAAGCAGCCACCATGTTTCCAGTGTCTTTCTCCCCACTTGGAACTGAACCCAGAAGGACATTTCTTCCAACAATAGCTTCAGAACTGAAGCTATCAAGCACTTTGCAAGACTTCCTTCTTTGCGCACTTGGAGGAATTAAGGAAAGCAATGCAAGCCATCAGTCCTGATTGCAAGTAGAGGCCCTTCCAGCAAATCAGCTGAGACAAGGGCAGCTTGGAGAATGTTACTAGACTTTTGGCTCTCCAACAGTTTTCTAGTTTTTATTCATATAAATTTAAAAATTTCCTTATTAACTTGAACAATGTTTATATTTTAAAAAAAAACACAGGCTCATATATCAAGAGGGTGCATGTTTAATTTCCATCTGCCATGTTGACATTACCCAGTTAACCTTGCTGCTGCCATCGTTTAAACACTCCAAAAGGAATCTATGCCGCAGTGCAGATGTCCTGTTTCAATTCTAGAAGCAGGAGCTACATGCAGACATTCTATTCAAACCCTCACAACCTATTAACCATACGGATCTTCCAAAAGTTTCACCTGCACAATATCAGGTGTTGAAAGAAAAAAAAAATACTCAAGCCATCATTTGGGAAGGATTTAAGCAAACAAGAAGTTTTTAACAGCCTGAAATAGATACATCAAGCAAACCAGTCCAACTTTTCAGTGGGAAAAACATCAAAGGTAGGAAAGAACTAAAGACCACAGGTAGTCTTTGACTTACGTTTGTTTGGTGTCCTTTCGAAGTTGCGGCACTACTGAAAAGGAATGGACTTATGACCAGTCCTTCAAGCTCTGGCCATTGCAGCACCCTTAGGGTCACATCCTCACACCTCAAGTGCTTGGTAACCAGCTCACATTTATGACAGTTACAGAATCTCACAATCACGTAATCGCACTTGCAACTTTTCCTGCCAGCTTCCAACAAAGTCAAAATGAAACTGGCAGGGGAGATCACAAGTTTGAAACTCCCTTAAGTCGTCCCTTAAGTCGTCCCCTTTTTTCTCTTGAAGAGCCCCACTACCAAGTAGCTCACTTGCACTCCAAGGCATTTCCTTGTCTGCAGTACTCCTCCATCTGCTCGCTACCCAGCCCACGGTCTTTGTGGCTTACAACCTTTGCCACACAGCCCGTTAAATTCAGAAAACAGATTCCACAAGTAATATTGGAACTCTGTTACATTGTTACAGGCTACAGTAACACAATATTGAAAGTCTGGAAGTATTTTTTCCTCCCTCCTTTTTATACTCAAGAGAATTAAGATGGATGAGTGGGATATTCATTTCCTATTTTGAGCTTAAATTATGCTCTGCTAATTGCTTAATTTTCCAAGGTCATCTGTGTTTTCTGCAAAATTAAAAATCTGTAAATACTTGGGGATTGTTGGTGGCTCAGGTTGCCAAAGCTCTCTTCAAATGCTTTCATTTCAGAGGAGGATTCCGTACCATCAAGAAAGATGAGGCTAAAACCTTGGGCAATGATTCTAGGGCAGTCAGATTGTATAGTGGTTAAAGAAGGCCCAGTTTCAAGTCCATCTTTAGCCAAGAACCCCAGTGGATGATTTGGGGCCCGTCAGTCTTTCTCAGCATTGTGCCATAAACAGGCTTCAAGGTCTTCAGATTTTTAGTTTTGGATTATTCTTGTACATTTTCCCCAGTAGGACTTCCTAACTACCATTTCTCTTCTAGGAGCTGAAGTAGGTACATACCATCCCCACTCCCATCCCAAACACCCAGTTTCAGCCCTAATGGCCCACACACTTAGAGAAAGGGGAAAGGTTTGTAACTGTCTTATCTCCCAAGGATATGAGAATACTAAATAGATCTGCAGACAAATGTTTATACCAAACAGTGGTTGAATTTGAGCTTGTTGTCACTTATATGGGCAGCCTGCCAAATCTCTTTAAGTTCACCAGTTACCTGCCTTGTCTTCTGACCTTGAAACACTATACAGCATCCAGATTTGGCTTGTTTCAATGAGCTCCTCTCAGTAATGGTGCAGAGAAGATATTATTCAAAGATATTCCTCTTGGGAAGCAACTTTGCCCATGTAAAACCAGGGAAGTTGAAATAGTAGTTCATGTCCTTGTGCACTGTTTATTTGGTTGTGATATTCACTTTGCTCTCATTTCTCTTTTATGTATTTAAGCCAGGTAGACCAGATGGATTTTGTACACATTTTTGGGGGGCAGATCTTAAACCAACTCCTACGCTCGGCATGTCAAAACTCAGTTGCTGCCTGCAGAACTAGGAAACTTTTGATCTGGGGGTCCAAACGCTTTGAAGCCACATTCTTCACTTAAATTTTACATTTGATATAAGCAATCAAAAAAATGTAATCAGATACAGGTACTTTCATGTCAACTAATACAGCTTCATTTCATTATAGTCTAGGTAGGAAAAACATCATTATATATGTATTGAATATCTGGTTATTTGCTCAACTGAATTATATTAATAAATATCATGAGCCAGTCTCAAAAAGGATACGACGTTTTGCATAAATACATATACATGTTGCTTGCCTGCTCTTCCAGTGCATATGAAGCACTCGGGGTGATTTACCATACTGAAAATCAATATAGAATTTAACGAGATTGGAAAGCATGTAAAGCACCATTTCTGAAAGTCTTCCAACCACTTTTCCCCTCAATGGCCATAGGAGGCATCATATTTTCTTCTGGGTACTGAAGTAAAGCGTAGCATCTCCACATATAGGTATGTTTTTGTTCCCCCATGTGTCTCTGGTGTGTTTTTTTATATATATGTGTGACCTGGGAAGCACAAGGTGAGTTGCACAAGCTCCTGTCTGAGTGAAATCACCAGGAAGAAGGGAGAGGGGCTTAGAGTGGAACTGGCAGCAATGTTCTGAATATTTGCAGGTTTTTTTGCCCCTGGCCAGATTTTAATTCAATGTTTCTTTTCTGAACTAAACCAAATTCAGTCCAATTCTGTTCCATTTTTGGTGAGATGTCCCATAGATGAACAGATGGACAGACAGAGCTCCGAGCTCCCTTACATTATTTGTTTCCAGCCTTCTGTTTGGTTGGAAAGAATATTTTTTTTTAAAGCTAAAAACAAATTATTTTTTTTAAGCAGACAGAAGCAAGAAATAATCTCTAATCTTTGCAACTTTACTGTAAGACTTGTGGGCTTTAATTCCCAGAGCAAAGCTGGCTAAGGAACTCTGGGAGTTGAAGTCCACAAGTCTTAAAGTTGCCAAGGTTGGAGACCCCTAGTTTAAAACATTATGATGCCAATGGGATGAATACCTTCCTAAAAAGAAAGGTTTTGCTCTGAAGGAATAATACCATCGGAAGAGGAGAACCAGAGTAGCTTTCTGAGGAAGGGAGCTCCGTATTTTAAGTTTATCCATTGAGAAGACCTTTTCTCTTGTCCCATCCAAATTTGCATGCCAAGGTTGAGACCTAGATGGCTGGCAGCCCAAAGGACAAGCAAAAATGCAATGGATGGACTAGCTACATGAAGACATAAAAGCCACAGGCACATGCTCTGCCGATGCTGCAGACCAGATGAACTGGGGGCAACAAACAAAACTGCAGACCCCATGATATGATAGGAACAATGGAAAAGAACAAGAAGATGGTTGGGACCTAGAAAAGGGGATCTCCATAATTTCGTATGCAATTGCCAGACTGCCAAGAGAGGAGGTTCATGCAAAGCTAGCCCAAATTAGATATTCTGCCTCACCATCCTTCCAAGTCAAGATATTAAGTACTCCAGGTTCACAAAATCATTTATTTCCCCAAGATCCTTCCCTCTCCCCCCAAAACTTTATTTCCAAGAGCAAACTAACAAAAGCAACAGACTAAAATAACTAAAGTTACTAAAAAACCCTTTGTGAAATGTTAAGATACTTTGTGTTGAATGAAAAAGAGAACATATTGTACCACAAATTAACCCACCATATTTTAATGAACTATGTTTTATGATAAATCTACCTGTGCAGTTGATTAATGGTTCAGTGTGTTCTAAATAAGTATATCATGCAAAAAACAGCTTGCCGTTTAGTTTTCTATTTAAATGGCTGGATCTTGAAGTGAAAATTTAAACAAACAGGGCATGTTCTTTCCAAATGATAGGAGTTTTCTTGAAATGATGCTGTGGCTGCAGCCAATAGACTCAGTAATAGTATTATCCTAGGACAACCCTTCAGTTATTAAAGGAATTACTCTTTGTCAGTTCTAACACCACTAAAAAGAAGCTGCTGTTACAATGTCTAGGAGAGAAGCCCAACTATGAAAAATCTTCCTAGAGAAAGCAAAGCATGGTAAGTGCAGTAGGGAAAGTACTCTGTCATTTACTGGAATTTTCATCATTACTAATACAGTTTTATCAAGAACGTAAAGTAGAATTCTACCTGCACAATCAATCAATCCCATTGATCAGCTGTTGTTCAGCTGAATTTATTATAACAAGTCAATGACGTATAGTAAAGGACACAGAACATTACAGGATTCTGGACACACCGCCCTGTCCCACTCCAGTTCTCCATCCATTACAGACATTTCTGATTGTTAGCCATGCACAGAAGCATAAATACTAGTGCATCTGAGCTTATTAATTGTAGTAAAGAATGAAAAGGCAGCTAGCGTCATATTGTGTAATTTGGAATCAATTTCCTATTGTGAGGTTTCAACAGAAGCTAGCTGTGACTTTCACTCTATCTAAGCACGTTAAGAACAGTGTATTCTTTAGCATACTGTTTTTTTGACACTTAAGAATGGTTCGCTTTCTAAAATAAGTGCATTGCTTATTCTTATTTACCAATCTTGCACCCCCACTGTTTCTCTAAGGAACACAAGACAAGGTCCAACATTTCAATGTGGAACCTGAATTTTCTTTTTATAAAGATATCCAAGCCTAGGATGTTAAAGATACTTACCAGCAAGGGTGAGTGATATAGAATTGTTGGGGGGTTTTCCCTCCTGATACTGGCTATTAGAATCTTGTTTTAATTGTTATAGAGTTCTCAATCTTGTTAGCATCTTAATCTTTATCAACGGTCAGCGTCAGCTCAGGGGTGAAATGCTCCCGGTTCGGATCGGCTCAGGTGGCAGCAGGCAGTTCGAAGAACTGGTAGCAAAAATTCCTGCCCTCGCCCCCCATTCCCAGTTAAGCCACGTGATCATCAGTGTCTTTTTTTTTTAATGGCTCTGACGATCCAAGCTCTGACAATCCCAGCTGAGTTGCCTGCTAATAAGGCAATTCAGCTTGGATCGCCAGAGCCATTTAAAAGGGAAAAAAGTTTTTTTTTTTAAATGGCTCTGATGATCCAAGCTCTGACGATCCTAGCTGAGTTGCTTGCCGATCAGGCAACTCAGCTGGGATCATCAGAGCCTTTTGAAAGCATACATGGTTTTACATGTAAAAAATGGTTTTAAAAGTAAAAAGAAAAATTGGCCATGCTCACCGAGTCACATTACCCCCCTACCAAGCCACGCCCACAGAACCAGTAGTAACAAATTTTAGATTTCACTCCTGCGTCAGCCCTACAAACAATAACATATCTGAAGACTTTTTGTACAACAAATCTATTTGGAAGCAAAGAATGGCTTCAAGCCAAGATCCTGAAGACACTTTCAAGGCTAAGTGAAAATTTCATCCAGATCTTCCTATTTCAGGTCTAATTCCAAGGCTGCCTCAGCTGAAGCAAGAACAGGAATAAGAAATTATTTCTCTCCTGAGACAAACAATTGCTACCTCATCACACACACTTTAAGATACCTGCGGCTATAAATTTATTTTATTAGTTATTTAACCCAGAAGATAAACCACAAAAATACTTCCAGGTTCCTTATCACCTAGGGGGGATAAAAGAGGGCAGGGGAGGAGAGGGCAGGGGTCTCTTTCTCTACATTTATGGCTTTTGTGTCTTATGACAGAACTGATAATACACTAGATTTTCAACAGCCTTCCCCTTGTTTCCTTTTGGGATGTGCTTTTGTTAATGTATTGCACATTCCTTTAGAAAATTTTGCAGCCCAGCATTGCATTTATATGAAAGCTATGAAAGAAGATAAACAAGAGGTTCTTGAAGCCATGGTAATTTCCTAGCAGATCTAAGAAGACATATCAAAGCTTAATCATAAAGCCATTGTTGCTACCTTTTAGTTTTATATATATATATATATATATATATATATATATATATATATATATATATATGTATGTATGTATGTATGTATATACACATAATGCAAACAGTTGATTTATGAATTCCTCTACTACATAATCAGCAGATGATCACAGTCAAAGATAGTTGCAACTACAGTAAACGAAATGTGGTGAATTATTTTATAGGAAATAAGAATATAAATTATTATTGTTCCATGGATTAAAGATAATGACTTCCTGTGGCATAAGTATCAGCTGCCTTCCCTAAGGGATCCACTCTGACATGTTCTTGAAGAACAGGGTGGAATGAACCAATTCTATGAACCACAGTGCGCAGTGGTTAGAGTGCAATACTGCAGGCTACTTCTGCTGACTGTTGGCTGCCTGCAACTTGGCAGTTCAAATCTCACCAGGCTCAAGGTTAACTCAGCTGTCCATCCTTCTGAGGTGGGTAAAATGAGGATCTAAATCAAATCTAAATGAGGATCTAGGAATCTGGGTTCTAGAAATTGCCAGCACATATTCTTATACTTTGACAAAAGATTCCAGCTTGACAAAAGGTAGCATGGCTGAGAAAGAAATTCTGCCACAACTATTTCTGGTACCTTCTCATGGGAATCAAGCAAAATGATCCCTTCGTCCTGGTTAACACTCTTAGGTTGCCATAGATCTTTGTTATGTGGGAAAAAAGTCTGTCCCCCACTCCCCAAATTTTAAGAAACGTGATTTTCTTCTATATAATATGTATCTATAGCAGTTAAAATAGAAACCACAGGCTGGTATCATAAAAGAAACTATGAAACATCACAACATGTTACACAGCTTTGCCAAATCATATGTCAAAGAGATACAACATTTATTGATTTATTGGCATAGATCAGAATAAAATTACATTTTTATATACAGTATATAACTGCTCTTTGGCACCCTGTCCCCAAGAAAAAACCTTGGTTTAAAAAATGTTGATATGTTATTATTGCTGGGCTTCAGGTGTGTGATTTGGGCTGCTGGAATAAAAGAAAAAAGAACGTTGAAAAGGGAGCTACCAGAAGATTTTTCTTTATCAGTTTTATAAAATGTGATTATTATCTGTATACTAAAGACTTGGCTAAGCAGAATCTCCTTAATTCTAGGTATGAGAAGTAAAAAATTGACCCGCCCTAAGAAACTGAGGGCTTAAGAACTGAGTTTTAGGTCCATTTCTTGCAGCTTTTTTTTTAATAAAGTTTTTTTTTTATTTGTTAAGACAAATAAACATTTAGTACATCATTCATTTCTTCCATGTGACATTTCGGTGTTATCTTCAAAGATTTCTCCTCTTCTCTATCTCTTCCATCTTCAATATCACCAAGTCCATTACAAAGGTTTTCCATTAGTATAATATTCTAATTACAACAATTATTTTTTCCTCAATCCCTTTTAAAACTTATTTATATCTCTTTTCTAACCAGTAATAAAATTTGTTCCATATCTTAAAATATTCTGAAACCTCTCTTTCCTTCATCATCATAGTTAATCTATTCATTTCTGCACAATCTAAAATTCTTTCAGCTTTCAGGGATTTTTTTTTTTATCATACCAACTTTCCCAGATAATTTCCAAATCTCTTTTAAAAAAAATGCAATGTCTTCCTCATTCTAATTAAATGCCATCCTAATTTATTTTCATAAACTTCCCTTGTATTAGCCAAAACACAAAACACACAGACTTGCTTAGCAAACATCATTTAAATTGGGTGTATCAAAGTGATACACTTTGGGTAGTGCAGTTGTTCAATGGTGAAAGATGTTGGGCTTGTCGGCCGACAACCCAGGTTTGAGACCCAAGCACCACATGATGGGGTGAGCTCTCGTCGTTGCCTCAGCGCCTGCCAACCTAGCAATTCAAAAGCAGGAAAACATGAGTAGATAAATAGATATTGCTCTCCATGATATCATGCTGGCCACATGACAGCAGAAATATCTTCAGACAGTGCTGGCTCAATGGCCTTGAAACGGAGTTGAGCACCACCCCTATAGTTGGCAACATCTAGCGGAGTAAAATCCACAGGGACTCTTTATCAAAGTGAAGTATTTCACGGATGTAAATTGGAGACAACAGTAAAGTTTCTTTACACCAAATAGGTAAATTTCAGAAAGGCTTCTTAATTATACACTGAAATGCTCTTTTGCTTTGGATTATTATTCCAGTCACTGCACAGCCAATAGCAGGTAAACAGCTCCATTTTATAAATTCCACTGAGTCACCCTTAATGATCTCTAGTACATTATCTTTATTCAACCATGTTGCTTTCTCAGAAATATAGAATAGAGGCTCGTCTCTGTTTATGAAATAAATTGCTTCAGTCTTGGTGTTCAGAGGTTTTGAAATTAGCCAGTTCAGCACATATGGAATCAGGCACAGTTGGAACAATCAATATGGATTCAGTCCAGTGATGATAAATCCAACTATAATGGAATGACATTAAGGAAATCTGTCTCTCTCTAGATTATGCCAATGATTTGTGTATGTATTTGTCCATTCTTTTTTGACTGCAGAAAAACTTGGAAATCCTGATATTTGGATACAAGTGCAATGTATTTCAAGCTAAATCCCCATTCTCCCCATACAGTTGCAGCCCCTATTTCCTACAAAGCGAGATCCATACAGGTGGTCTTTGACTTACAACAATGGATCATTTAGTGACCATTCAAAGTTACAGCAGCACTGAGAAAGTAATTTATGACCATTTTTCACACTTATGACCATTGCCGGGTCCCCATAGTCCTGTGATTTACATTTGGATGCTGGACAACTGGTCCATATTTATGATGGTTGCAATGTCCCATGGTCATGTGATCACCTTTGCAACTACTGACAAGCAAGTCAATGAGGAAGCCAGAATTACTTAACAGCCATGTTACTAATTTAACAACTTCAGTGATTCATTTAACAAATGTGGCAAGAAAAGTCACGAAATGGGGCAAAACACACTTAATAAATTTTTCACTTAACAATATAAAGTTTGGGCTCAATTGTAGTCGTATGTCAAGGATTACTTATATCTCACATATAAGGCACAAACATAGGGATGGGGTAGAAGGACAGTACCTTTGAACTCATTCTCTTCCTTTCTTTTTCATTTCATTATACAAGTAAAGAAAGCCACTAAAATGACACAAAGACACCACTAATAGAGTGGATACAAATCCATGAAATCAAATGCCATAATATAATGGTCTAGTTTTCAGTGAACATCACAGGCTTAAGAGTCCCAGAATGGTATACTGTAATCCTACCAATTACATTCTATGCATTACCAAGACATTAGCGAAATAAATGTATTGTCATGCTCTCTATCTAAATTCTGTACAATTACTTCAAAGTGGGTTTCTTTTGAAGAGATATTGTAGAGAGCTACATTTAGGAACAAAAGAAACATGCTGGATCAGCCTTTGGTCCATTTAACCCTGTGTTGCAGCTCTTCAGGATTTCAGGTGCATGGATTTTTTCCAGGCATGGAAAAACTGTATTCCAGGAAATGTATTCTATGAAAGCAAAATACGTCTTGTCATTGAGCTGGCATCATACAAATGTGACAGCTGTGGAGCAAAGCAGAGAAACTGTGTCCCAGCAGATGTTGCTAAACTTGAAGTCCCAAAGTCTCTTATTGATAGGCCTGCTAGGAGTTCTACAACATCATGTTGGAGACCCACAGGATTTTTTTGCCTTTTATGTGTATATATAATAGATCAAGTACTGTACACTGAATTCTTATCCCAGCAAGTACCAGTTCCAAAATGTATGCTTTTTGTTTGCATGAAATAATGAACAGCCATCTGAATACAACATTATGTGAAATGCTTTTCGAAAATGTAATGCTATTTTTTCAAGGCATGCCAATGGAAATTTAAGAAAAAATACCCTAGATAAAAACATGGCTGCGTTGGATATTATGATGATTGTTGGTTTGCCTCGGGAAGGGGTAAGAATATGCTGAGCTTTTGCAGGAAAGGTTTGAATCCTGGGAAACTTTATTGTGTAAGAAAGAAACTCAGGATAACAAAATTGATTGTGATTCCAAGACTCATAACTAGACGCTTCTTATTTCCTGATCTTGCCTACTTCAAAGGGCTGACAGATCAGCTGCAACAAAAGTCAAACATCTTTTTTAACCTTTTGTTCTATGGAGAATATTTCCTATTCCTCAAAATACAAGTAGTTCTTGAATTATGACTGTAATGCAGCCTGCCCATTATGGGTGTATGTTGTGATGGTTGTAGATTGAATCACCTATGTGACCGACCCAATTTTATGGTCTTTTTTGTGGTAGTCGTTAAGCAACAGCCACAATCATTAAGTGAATGCTGTGGTGTGGTTGTTAAGCAAGCCAATGTTTTGTACCGGACTGGTTTTGCCAAAAACTGGAAGTAAATGCTAGTTTTTGGCAAAAATATTGGAAAATGTGATCACATAATCACAGGATGCTGCATTAACGTGGCCCAGTTGCCAAGAACCCATGTGTGATTATTTGACCATGGGATGTGTGTGTGGGCAACCTTTGGAACTTTGAATCTGGGTTGTAACTTCAACAGTTGCTACACAACAGATAAAAATCGAGGACTACCTGTAGAATTGGGATTCACCAAGGGAGGCATCAGTTCATACTTAATATACTGATGTCACTGTTCATGTGACACCCCATCCTTTAAATTCTTTACACCATTTGCTCATATATCCATCAGATTCTTGCTTCAACTCCAAGAGCACTCCATCTCATGCTCCCTTGGGCCATCTCTGCAGTTATATATCCATACCTCTCAGCAATCCTCTGATGACCAATAACATACTGCTTAACATCCTCCTTCCATAATATTTTCCCTTACTCACCTATCCAGTGGTGCCTCTTGTATCTCTTTCCATTATCTCCTCCAAAACCATTTCTTTCTGTAAAATCTTAGGCTCCACTATAGCCTCCAACATGCTAAAACAGTAGGCACTAGAGTACCATACAAAATGAGGACTGGTTCAGGTTCAGACCAGATCGCCTGATCCGGTAGTGATTGAGGTGGGTGGTTCAGACAACCGGTAGCAAAAATCCCTGCCCCCCCCCCACACACACACACACCATGCCCAGCTGAACCGCACAATCATCAGAGGCTTTTTTTAACTTTTAAAAGCATTTTTCCTACAACCACTTGGGCCAAAAAATGCTTTTAAAAGTTAAAAAAAAAGCCTCTGCTGATCAGGCAACTCAGCTGGGATTGTCAGAGCCTTTTGAAAGCATTTTTTTACAACCTCTTCGCCAAAGAGGTTGTAGAAAAAATGGTTTTAAAAGTTTTTTTTAAAATTGGCCATGCCCACCCAGTCACATTACTCCCCCCCCCCCAAGCCAACCCCATAGAACCGGTAGTAACAAATTTTAGATTTCACCACTGGCTATGGCTTACCAGCTTATTTACTATTCCTGTCTACATGGCATCTAGATTTCTTTATTGGCACTTAATTGGATTCTCAGAGATATTACAAGAATGATTGACATTCTAGCAGCTAACATTCTAGGATGTTAAGAATGAGAGTCTCTGCCTCTGAATAAGTCATAGACAGAATAATCTGATGGGGTACATAAATATCTATTGCAGCTATAAACCACAGAGGATAAAGCCATTTTTCTATTCCTGTCTGCCAAATGCAGGGGAAAAACCATAGAATAATTTACAAAGTAATTATATTAGCTATTTGTAACCATTTCATTTTCCTTGGATCAGGAGATTTCAAAACACTTGATAACACTTAAAAATGTGAAGAATTGTATTTATTTGAATGTTGTTATTATAGTAAACAAAGATTGGAAAAATTATTTCAATGTTATCATTTATAAGACATAATCAATTCCTGATTATGAAAACAGCGACACAGGCTGAATGAGATGGCTAATGGGACTCAGCATTTGCATCCTATACATTATTGAATGCAGCTTTCTCATTTTTTAAAATCTTCTTTGAAACCTAATTATCAAGATCCAATTTACTCTCTTGAAGGATGATGCCTGCAGTTTTTCTGAAAGTAATAACTGCAATATATTATGCTAATTGAAGTTTAACAAACATTGCTTTTGTAGCAAAAGAATAAATGATAAGGCTGGTTCTTCAATTAAGAGTTGCAATTGTCCTCTTTTATGTATCATGGAGTTTTGGAATGTACTCCTAGCACTAACTGGAAACAGAAGATACTTCACTGTTAATTTTTAATTGACAATTGACATCCAGTTTCATTTAGAAGCAAGCAACACACACACAATGCTCAAAGCACTATTTCTTTGGGCACATTACAAATTTGTAATTCAGTCTCCTTTTGCCTCTAATGCCCATCAAAAGACTATGTCTGTTCTGATAAACTGAAAGATGAATTGGTGACTTTACCTATAATGGATATCTGTATGTGCAAAGAAATTCAAAATATATTTACTCAGAGATATATCTAGTGATTTATTTATTCCACTGAGAAGAGTGAAAGGTATTGGATTGCTAAACTCATTCTATTTATGGCTTAAAGCAGCATTTTGCCAAGTGACATGCGTGAATATAATTGTAGGAAAAAAAACCAAATGCCTTGGAGATATGCTCCTTATTTCTGGGATAAGGAATCCATATCCTTCGTCCCCCACATATTTATGTTTTGGGGATGCAAATGCAATCAGCAGTAGAGGTCTCTAGACATTCTGTAATATTTTCCTCTTCATTCTGTATTTTCAAGTGAGGAAACAATTTCTCCAAACAAGTGAAGATGACATTGCCAGACCAGTGAGTATATCAATCCTACAGAATATCTCTGGATCAGGGTTGAAATGCTCCTGGTTTGGACCGGATCGCCCAATCCGGTAGTGATGGCGGCGAGTGATTCAGAGAACTGGTAGCAAAAATCCCTGCGCACACTCCCCCCACCGTGCCCAGCTGAGCTGCACGATCATCAGAGGCTTTTTTTTTTTTTACTTTTAAAAGCATTTTTTCTACAACTTCTGCCGAAAAAATGCTTTGAAAAGCCTCTGCCAATCAGGAACACAGCTGGGATCGTCAGAGTCTTTTCAAAGCATTTTTTAACCACCTCGTCCGCTGAAGAGGTTGCAGAAAAAAATGCTTTAAAAATCTCTCTGATGATCCCAGCTGAGTTGCCTGATCATTTTAAAAAAAGCTTTGAAAAGTCTCTCTGAAGATCAGGCAACTCAGCTGGGATTGTCAGAGAGACTTTTAAAGCATTTCTTTCTGCAACCTCTTCTGGGGAAGAGGTGGTTAAAAAAATGATTTGAAAAGGCTCTGACGATCCCAGCTGTGTTCCTGATTGGCAGAGGCTTTTCAAAGCATTTTTTCAGCAGAAGTTGTTGTAGAAAAAATGCTTTGAAAAGTTTTTTTTAAAAAAGTTGGCCACGCCCACCCAGTCACATTACCACCACTACCACCAAGCCACACCCACAGAACTGGTAGTAACAAATTTTACATTTTACCCCTGCTCTGGATAATAGTAATAGCACTTAAGTGTACTTATATACTACTTCACAGTGCTTCACAGCCCTCTCTAAGCTGTTTACAAAGTCAGCATATTCCCCTCCAGCAATCTGGGTCCTCATTTTACCAACCTCTGAAGACTAAGTCAACCTTCAGCTAGTGAGAATCGAACTTACTATCAAATCAAATTCAGCAGAATTATCCTGCAATACTATATTTTAACTACCACGCCACAATAGAGAAGGATGGGAGATGATCTACTTGTGCTCCAGATGGATGCTCTTCACAAGGAGACCACAGGATAATATTCTCCTGCAGGTCTGAACACTGGGAAATGAAGAGAAACTATTACACTTTCAACCATAGTGGAGCCTTTTAAAGGACACTGGGTTCCTGGACACCTCACTTCCTAATCAGTTTCAAAAATTACCTATTTAACTATCTCAAGGTTATTAAAGATCTTCCAAATGACAGGTTTGCAAAGCCATCTGGTGATTTTACTTTCATTCCAGAAAACAAGAAAAAATAAGTGTAAATTTAAGAATGTACAGAATTTGAAATAAATGGGGAAAGATAATACTTTACTCTAAGAAAGTTGTAAAATTTATAAAATAATTAAGAGACCAGATGAATTTGGAATATTTACCTGTTAGATTGTGGAAATATATAAATAGTCCCTTGGTGGGAACTAAATTTTTAGTCTATTTTAAATCATTACAGAAATTTGATAGTTCATGATTTCAGAAATTGGATACAAGAGGGAACTAAAGAGTCCAAACATAAAAAGAAAAAGCTAAAGGTCCTGAGCTGCCTTTCCCACAACTCCTTTGGGTCTTCTCACTGTGATTTCGCCTCTTTTTTTTTAAGGTACAGCTTACACCACAACAAGTAACAGTGCATAGAGCCATTTTGATTTTATCATTTAATTTAAAAAATCAAGTAGACTGTAGAACATATATACAAAATATATTTTCTTAATACAAAAGGATTGGTCTGATCAAGTTCTGGATATTTTATTACTTATGTGAAGAGGTCTAAGTTTACATTCTGAGCTACACAAAGCATTATGGATTTTCGAGTTCATTGTAATGTGAAAACTTAGAGAACACTAAAAAAAAAGAAGAGATATACTTTCCATAACATTCCTGAAAGCTGTCCTTATCAGCTATTATGACAGACAGAGAACCAATCCAGCATGGGTTTAGAAGAATCTTCTAAATGAGAATCAAGATATTATCTGCAACAATGTATAAAGGCAATTCACTGAATTCACTAGTTGATGACGATGATGATGGTAGTGGTGTGAGGATGATGGCGATTATAAAATTGGAAACATGGAAGATACACTGAAGATACACTCAGCTATGTTTTTCTCAACAAGAAGTTAAGTGACTTATAAAACTGCTTCTGAGTCTGGGTGCTATAGGACTTTTCAGCTTTTTGTTCCTCCTTTCCTTTTATTCATTTGGCGGATAAAGTGAAAAGCTGTGTGTCATCTCAAGGCCAAATCTAAATTCCTCTGGCATGTCTACTCCAAATAATAGGCAGGCTGCCAAGTCCTATCATCTGGCAATTAGGCCTCATTTTCCTTTCCACATTACTAACAGAGATGTTAAATAGGATTTGATCCCAGCCGTGAGCCCTTGGGGGTTTCACCTTGTTACTGCTTTCTAGGAAGATATACTGACGTTCGAACACCTGAAGGTCTGCGAAGAGTAAGAAGGTCTGTGAGAATAAAGTAGTGATTCTTGACAAAACAAACCCTGACATACAACATGTTTTCAGGATTGTGCTAAGGGGTGTGTGACTGATTTATGTACACATGTTTAATGGAGCATGCTACACATCAAATGCCTTATACTCCTTTCCATTCGGAACTCTATATACTGCCTTTTTTCCACCTAAAACATAACTTTGTATAAGTTTAGGACTGTGAGAGAAAGAACTTGAATGTTTATGCTCTGGAAAAATACAACTCTGAATTCTAAATTCCATGGGACTTAATAAGAAATCCCAGTCCTAGACCTCAGGGCCCAGTTCTCTCTGAAGTAGTAAACCTGGATCACTCTAAGCTACATCATTTCTACTCATGTAATTTATTATACTGCCATGTAAAAATGTTTACCATATAGAAAGATGAAACATAAAATTTCAATCTTGTCCTTCTCCAGTACCTAATTTTCTTTAGGGACTTTTTCTCTATATACAAGTCCATCACCACTCTATCCCTGAAATAAAGCTACTACAAAAAAGTTACTGAGATTCCCATTCAGTGAGTTTTTACTATCCTGATTAAATTGAAACAATCTATTGCTAAGATAATTTTATAAACAAATTAAGCAATGCCACCATTTTAGTGTACCATGTTGTTGGTCCTAAAATAGAAAATATCTATGATGGAACTTTTCATTGTTCAATAGCACTAGCAACAGCACTTAGATTTATATACCTCTTCACAGTGCTTTACAGCCTTCTTTAAGAGTCAGCATAATGCCCTCAATTATCCTCATTTTACCAACCTTGGAAGTAACAGTAACAGTAACAGAGTTGGAAGGGACCTTGGAGTTATCTAGTCCGAACCCCTACTCATGCAGGAGACCTATACTGGGGATTCGAACTGCCCATTTCTGATTGACAAACTCAGCGTCTTAGCCACTGAGCCACCTAGGGAGGATGGAAGGCTGAGTCAACCTTGAGCAGGTGAGAATCAAACTGCTGGCAGTCAGCAGATTTAGTTTGTAATACTGCATTCTAGCCTCTGCGCCGACCACGGTAATCAAGTGTCCAATAAAAACAAGTGGAGAATAGCATTTCATCTTTTTTTCTAAACAAAGAATGTGTTAGTGTTCCAACCAGAACCAAGTTATCTTTCATCTGCATTTTTAATTAGAGATTGTGATCTGGAGTCCATGATTTTCATAATATAGAAACACTTTTTTAATGAGGATAGTACTGAAATATGTGTTACTATGTATGAATTATGTACTATGAAAGTTTAGAAAGCTGTTCCACACTCCTATAGAGTATATCTGCAACCACATTGACTCCTCTCTCCAAAGGCTTTAAAAAAAGCTACTCTAGGGCATTGTTTCAGACCCACAGGTCAGATTTATATAAATTACTTTCCTTCCAGTTCTTAAACCTATGGGCACTTCAAAGCAAGATCATTTTATAGTGAATCAAATTGTTCTCTGATTTTTCCATGGTAAACAGGGCATGACAATCAATTAAAAGTAACTTACAAATGAAGACATGTGGATCTGCGTCATGGAGACAGATCTTCCAGTGTGATCCCTGTTTTAATTTTGAATGAAGAATGAAATTCCTCGCTCCTTTTCAAATATAATAAAACTCCAAAGAGGCAGTCACATCAGAACCTACATATATTAAGCCTCGTTCAAGTCTAGTCATTAAATACAATGATTATATATTGATTTGTTCAATATATAATATTAAAACACAAAATTAACAACGATAAAAAGAAGATATTCAGAAACCAATGTGTGCCTTTCCAAATCTTCTTAAAAATTTCTAAGATTGTATAAAGAACAAAAAAAGGGCCCTCATCACAAGATATACAATGATGAACTGCCATGAAGTTACATGCAAGTATATTACCCAGAATTTCTAACATAATCATTCCTTGTCTAAGAAAGATGAAAAATCTATAATAAAAATGAAAAATCTTTTCTCCACCAAATTGACACGTCATTTTACAGCCTGCAAGCAGAATGATTTTTTACATTGTTTGCTAGAAGACATTTCTGGTTATCCTAAGGAACTTTGATGGAAGAAAAATGAATAAATTCCTAAACAGAATATGAGATTTAGCATGCAAACACTTCTGAGTTTTCTTTTATTCTGTATTTCAAATGTGATTGACTTGTATCCTATTAACCTATTATTTTTTGTGTATGCAAAGTTTTCAACTCAAAGATTGGAACGAGCTCAAACTGACATTTTAAAATATTAAGAAAACAAATATTAAGTAAACAAGGGTAATCTGCAAGACCCAGGGAAGCACAAACGGAAGACAACGAATGGACAGGATTCCAAAGCCCTGGAATGCTCTTGGTGGTCACCAAAGATATCAGGGCAGGTTTTTGCTGGGCCCAACTCAGTGACATTTAATTCAGTAATTCATTCTTCATTATTTCATTTAACCACTTAAAGCAACTTTTCAGTCAGAGTTTTGTTTTTGGGTTCAATTATTTGTTGAAAAAATGTTTGTATCCCACTTATTAATTTTTCCAGTTCTACATTTGTATCCCAAATGACTAATATAGTAGAAGCTGAATTAAAAGAACAGCTAACACTTAAAACCACAGTTAAAAGGTACAAGGTAAAGGTAAAGGTTCCCCCACACATGCATGCTAGTCATTTCTGGCTCTAGGGGTGGTGCTCATCTCCGTTTCTAAGCTGAAGAGCCAGCACTGTCCGAAGACTTTTCTGTGGTCATGTGGCCAGCATGACTAAATGCCAAAGGCGCATGGAGAATTGTTACCTTCCCACCAAAGTGGTCCCTATTTTTCTACTTGCATTTTTTACGTGCTTTCTGTCAGGGTGGCAATCAGCCCCGTTCCCATCCTGGGGTAATTGCACCTGATTAGAGGTAGATCATGGCTTTTTCCTTCGAGTATACTTTCAAGAGAAAATAAGCCGAGATATATACTAAGAAAACTCATATTTATTGTAAAGAAATAAAAACATCTCACTAGCTAATTAAGTTACATTTTGGCAGCTTTCCCGGCTACCTCTTGGCAGGCGAACAAAGAAAGTTAGAAGAGAAAGAAAGAATGTGGACATGCGCAGTAGCTTACTGATAAAGGTCTGGCAAACTACCATAAATCTGAAAGTCCGAAAAAGAAAGTTCATCTGGTAAATACAAAAACGCAGTGACACTTTCAAACTGCTAGTTTGGCAGAAGCTGGGACAGGTAACAGCAGCTCACTCCATTACACAGCGTTAGGCATTTGAACCACTGAACTGCCGACCTTCTGATCAACAAGCTCAACATCTTAGCCACTGAAATATATTTAAAACCTTCAAATTACCATCTGTATCTTCTGTCGTCTTCAGGAAAGGCAATGGATGGTGGGAAGCATCTCTGGAATCAAGCTACTCTTTGAGTGATTATTCATTTGATAGAATACAATCATTACTACTTTCAAGTTAGCATACCTATGTGCAAAAAGCATATTTTCCTTTAACCAGCTGAGCTTAGAGATTCCCTTGACTTTCTCCATAATAGCTTTCAAGTGAGATTTATGGAATACTAGGTATCACTTTTTGCATCTTGTCCAGCCAATTTACAAATGACTTTAAGAAAATCAAATCATCACATTTCTTCAAACGATTGCAAGGATTTTCTGACAAATACAGGTAGACCTCAACTTGTAACCATTCATTTAGGGACTGTTTGAAGTTACAACAGCAAATGAAAAAAAAGTGACTGATGACCGGTTCGCATACTTACAACCATCGCAGTATCTCAATAATCACATAATTAAAATTCAGGCACTTGGCAACCGGCCTGTATTTATGATGGTTGCAGTATCCAGGAACCATATTCTCATCAGTTGCATCCTTCCCAACTGGCTTTCAACGAAGTCAATAGGGGAATGACTGATTTGCTTAAAGACAATGTGATACATTACCAACTGCAGTCATTTGCTTAATAACCATGGTAAAAAAAATCGGGCACAACTCATTTAAGAACTGCCTTGCTAGCAATGGAAATTCAGGTGCCAATTGTGGTTGCAAGTTGAGAACTACATATTAAATCACCTGTAAATTTGGGGAAGGGGTTTTCTTGTGGTCACTGAGAACATATGAATAGAGGAAGTCACTGTTCAATGGATGGGGGAATCTATATATATCTAAGCCAAATACCACTCATTCATCACGAAATCTTCAGAACGGTAAAGCCTGCAAACTTGAAATTTGACACATATGTCCCTCTTGGCTTCTAGGTGCTAGCTAAGAAAGGATTTTTCAAAATGACCATCAAATCATTAGTATTTCATATACAGTATTATATTCACATGCTCTGATGCTAAGGAGTTAGACATTCTACTCCCCCTCCCCACCTGAAAAGAACTCTGTCCCAACTGTCAGTTGCCTTATATTAACACGTTCTGATGCTACCCCTTCGCTAAACCAGGTGTGGGCGTGGCAAGTGTGTGACTCAGCCTGTGGTCTGGGACATTCTACTCCCCTCCCCCTCTCTTCCAACTGCCAGTTGCCTTATATTAATACGCTCTGATGCTACAGAGTTACACATTCTACATTATGTTTCAGACTTTATGTGTCAATTTATCATGCCCGATCACATAGTTTTGTAGTGAAGCATGAGCGTCCAGCTAGTATACTATATAACAGCTGAAAGAAAGAGGAAAAGAATGGAAAACTCACTATGAATGAGCATGTTAACCCTACTCTTCTCTTGTACCTTTTATTTACTCAGAACAGTGCTTCTAATGGAGAATCTCTTTTCTCCATTAAAGCTTTCCAGTCCAATGAGGTGTCTGCAAAACCAAAGTCCTGAATTAGTGGAAAGTGGGGTTAGCATATTGACTGAACAAGATGACAACTTTATGCGTTCATTTACCCAGGAGTAAGACCTACTAAACTGAATGAAAACTCACTCTGAGCAACACACTCTCAGAATATTCCAGCTCACCATTCTATCATGTTAATGCTAGTTCTTTCAGAGAATAGAAACTTTTGTGCTTCTGCCAAATATAATGCATATCAATTTCTCCTATGGGGCATTGCAAAGGGAAAGTTTAAAATACTTAAGCTTGCTTTAGTGATGAGTCATCCATCTTGCTCTTACAACAGACTGCTACAGGTTCCCTAGAAAAATCTCAGTTTTATTATTGGTATACTTTGCACTCAATCCACAATGTGACAGCTGCCAAGAGCAATTGCTCCTCACTGTGCAAGATTTTGTTCATAAGCAGAAAAAAGAAAAAAAAAGTTGTCAGAATTAGACTGGATTTCTGGCAAGTTAAGCCATGAACTTCATCGCAGAATGGTTTGATGTGATGTGTGAACCTGTCCACATGCAGTTCCAATTATTGAACAAAGCAAAAGACATTTCTGCCTTATAATTGTTATGCAATCCAAGCATGATGGCCTATTGCGCATAATGCATGCAATGAGAAAAGTTTACTGAGGAAAGCATAAATTATTATAGAATTGTGATTCTGGATTCTTGGCTTTCAGAATCACAGTTTTTGGACCTGCAAGATAAGGGCAAAAGGTAATCACATATTCCCATCGGAGAGAGGTCTGCTTTATACAGACCCCTCTCTGTACAGAGAGAATAACAGAGATATTTATCATTATTGTTTAGGGCCTGCCCTACCCTGTTATAATATGTCCACCTAATACGCTTATTTATTGTTGCATACATTGGTCTTCCTTTTTATCACTTGTCTCTGTCCATCCATCATGCAAGGAAGATATACAGCATGCTGTAAATTCAGAGCCCATAAAGAGAGTTACCATGGCAACAGCACATTTTTGTTTTGTGTAAACAAAATGCGGAGACAGAGGTCAGTAACATGGACTGCATATCAAGTCCACACCAAATATGCTTCTTTCCTTGATCTTAAGTGGCTTTTTGATAATTAATTAGAGTCCATTATATGGGTAGAGGCAAACATTACATGCAGTTTTAGTTATTGTTCAAGCATATAGAACAGGGGGGTTAATTTGATGTCCAGCTTTCCCAAAGCAACTGGTTGAAAAAAACCAATATAGATCAAATATGCCCAGGAGGGTATTTCAAATGCCACCCCCGCCTCAATTTGCAGGATTTATCTGAAAACTGGACCTTCCCTAACCATTTCCTTTATGAAAACTATAAAAAAAAGGCCAGGATCATAGTTGCTGTGAAAAACAAAAAGGGGATTTTCACAGGTCCAGATTTAAGTACAATCCATGCATTCCCACTTTTAGTGTGGAGATGATTTTGCCCTGGAATAAGATAGATCAGTGATGGTGAACCTTTTAGACACCGAGTGCCCAAACTGAAAGTTGTGCGCGTGCAAACACGTGCATGCGTGGACATTGCCGTGCACATGCGTGGACATGCACGAATGCGTACATGCACAAAGATGCTCAAACGTGTGCATGCATGGACATGCATGAATGTGCACATGTTCAGACATGCACATGCACAGACATGTGTATGCGCATGCGTGAACACGCACATGGACATGCACAGGCATGCACAAGCACGCAGGACACACATACATATGCAGCAGAGATCCGAAGACCAGCTGACTGGCGGGAGGTGGGGCATCCCAACACCAGCAGCATGGCAAGAGATATGATCTTTTTCTTTTGTGAGCTTCTGTTTTGTCGTTTGCAGGGAAACAGAAGCTCACAAAAGAAACACCACAGAGATCTGACCTGGGGCAACGGTGTGCATGCCAGCAGAGAGGGCTGTGCATGCCACCTCTGGCACATGTGCCAGAGGTTCGCCATCACGGAGATAGATCATAGTGTCAACCCTGAAGCTGGCCTGACTGAGGCCATTTTGAGACTTCAGTGCTGATACACTGGAGAAGAGGGATAGGGAGGATGGAATAGAGATAGTTGGGTATTGTAGTCAGAACAAAATACTTTCTCTTGGGAACCAAGAACATTCCTGCAGGTCCTTGGAAGGAGGGGGCTGGAGTCACCTAGCAACTGAGACAGTATCCTGATTGGACCATGTGACTGATTGTTTTGAGAAAGTGAAAAATTTTACTTTTAATTAGGTGAAAACCGCGGGAACAATCAGAGTCAGTTTTCACCAACCTGGGCCAATATGACATATCCAATAAACTTATTCTTTGAGGATAAATTCTGCTGCAGAATTTTGTTTGCTATGGGTATGTTACTTGGAACCCTGACACATGGCTTCAAGCTAAATTACTAGGACCCAAATACTATTATTCAGCAGGACCTGTAATCAGCTATGCCTAGATTTGAGATGTCAGTGAAATGCTCCATTCAAAAATAAGCAAAAAACCTTGCCCTGGGCACAGGCTCTCTAATTATCCATCCGCCACTGATATTGCTATCAATGCTCAATCCCTCTCTTACTCAGAGAGCTGGTTTCTCCTGATATAAGAGCATTACTGAGCAGACAAGTTTTGCAAACTACGGTGTCCTCTATTTTTGTCAAGTACATCCTCTCTTTTGCTTCTACCTTTCAGAAGCAACTTGATTATTCTGGAGCCATGAAAGAAAAGAGAAAAAGTTTAGCTTATGGACCAAAGGTACTTTCTCAAAGGCAACTTCACTTTCTTTGTTTTTTCCTTCAAGACGTTTCATTTCTCATCCAAAAAGGTTCTTCAGTTCTGCCTGAATTGGGGGGGGGGGGGGGGCTTGAAGAAGCTTCTTGGATTAAAAACAAAATGTCTTGAAGGAAAAAGAAAAAAAAAGTCTGGTTACCTTTGGAAAAGCACTTTTGGGACAACCTTGACCTGGATGACTGAGAAACTCCATAGACATAGGGAGTATGTACTACTTTTTTCACTGCAGCCTATTTAACACAGCAATTACTATTGCTGCTGAAAACTTGCTAACTATGATAAATTATGTGTTTGCTAGAATATCGCAGCCCAGAGACCACAATTATGTTTTAAACATTTTGAACTCCAAGCTGAAGATGCCTCGTACATACATGGCCCCTTTGCCTATTTCTTATCTCCAAACTGTTACATCTCAACTAAAATCCTGCTTACAATAGCAAGTGTGAGAAGAGATGAGGCAATTCAAGATAAGATTCTTTAAAGGGGAGGTAATGCTTAAAACATGTTTAGATTTTACTCCACAACTCTATGTATTTTCTTACTTTAGCTAAAATTGTTATCTTTTCTCTGAACAAGTAATGACTGTGGTGGTTTCTAATCTGATTTGACTGTCCTGTTTTTAAAGTTGTATATGATTTTAAGCAATTGATTTATACACATTAATAGTGAACTGTTGCTTTGTCATTTTCTCCAGTATATAATAATGCTGACTACCAAAGGTTCTCCATAGTTTTAACACTGGGGGGGGGGGTGTTTGTGTTAAAATGTGTTTCTTCCTTTTGGATTTATTTTTAAAAAAATGTAAAACAGGTTAATGATTTTATAAATAAATAATAAACACAATAAATAATAAACATAATAAACTAATTTTAGTTTCTCTATTATAGATTTCATTTCATATACTAATATTTTCTCAGTAATGCAAAGTACCTCATAGTTCCCAAATACATATGTTACAGAATATATGAAATCAGGAAATAGATAGATGATAGACAAAAGATAAGAGGGAGGGAAGAAAGGAGAGGGAGAGGGAGAGGGAGAATGAGAATTTATTTAGTCATTGATTTAGCTGCTTTATTACCACTTATCAAGAACTCCTTTTTTCTTATGATGTTTTTTTGCTGCTCCAAACTTCATGAAATCTAACTCTCGCTACTAAGAGAGGAAATTGATTGCCTGGGATGTACCAGCGCCCATGCAACCCCCAAACCTGTTTGCACAACCCCGGAAGCCCTTGTAAAGATGTCATGGATTTTTCTCCTTTAAAAAAAGAAAGAGAACGAGAGAGAGAGAGGGAGGGAGTCCATAGTTTGTTGTTGCTATATCTCTACCAACTTTCTGTTCATATTCCAGCCTCCCAATTCCCCTGCCTGTATTTTAAAGCACAACTGAAAGCATGAGGCACAACTTGAGGAACAATCCCTTTCTTGGTGATTGCTTCCACATTTTTGAAAGAAAAGCATCGTTCACTGAGGAACGTGGAGCTTCCCAAATGTAGTTTTCCTAACACACTTTGATGCTTTAGCTGGGTCCTTCATCCTTCACTGAAGTGTTGCCAGAGCCATGCCAGCAGTACATAGAGCTGCTGTCAGACGTAGGCAGAGTTTTAAACAGCTGGGAACTGCTTCTGGCTGGCAGTGACACATAGAAAAGAATGGCAGCAGGACAGCATGGAATCTTCTATGCTGGACAAAATGGTTTTTGCCTAGTCCACAAACGAAAATGCAGGATGAGCCGGTCATGAGGAGTGGTATCCCACTGCATTAAAGATAAAATATGTAATAGGAAAGACTCGGTGACAATCGTGGTTTTTTTAGTATCTTGCCATGGATGAAATTGTTAGTAGAGCTAAACTGATATAATTTCTGAACATGGAAAACAAGAATGTCTGAGAAGATCTGTTGTCTTTGGAAATGCAGCTATCAGAAAGAATATTTTTGGAGGCTGATTATTGCTTCCCGATGAAACAGTTTGCATCTTTATCAGCACTATGATCTGAATAACAGATGGTACACCTGGAATGTTTGGCTCCCTGGATGGATTTACAGCTGTCATCAAGATAGAAAAGGCAATATTAGCTCTTACAACTGGTAACCCTTCATTTGAACTTGCATCCCAACAAGAGCTATAAACACCGTGAACACACGTGATACTGGGAAGGTCTGCCATAATAGGAACAGTTGCTAGTCCAAGCACTACTTGCAGAACTGGAAATCAAGATCATGCAATTTAGCGTCCTACTGGGAGCAGTGGCCTTTGGAGACAGTAAGTATAGTATGGAATGCATACCAATGTTGAAGAGGAAAATGGCACATGCAGTGGTGAAATCCAAATTTTGGCTTGGTGGGTGTGGCTTGATGGGCGTGGCAGAGGAAGGATACTGCAAAATCCCCATTCCCACACCACTCCTGGGGGAAGGATATTGCAAAATCTCCATTCCCACCCCACTCCAGGGCCAGCCAGAGGTGATATTTACTGGTTCTCCGAATTGCTCAAAATTTCCACTACTGCTTCTCCAGAACCTGTCAGAACCTGCTTGATTTCACTCCTGGGCACATGTAACTAAAGACTGCACTACAAAATATCAGGATATTCAGTTCTTTTCCCATAAGGTTTTTAAGACCTTAAAAACAAGAAAACTGACTTTAACAATTAATGCTTCTATTTGATGTCATGCCAACTGATGCTCCAAGGAAAATTAGTTTTAGTACAGAACACCAAAGACATGAGACTAATTTCATGAAAGCCCACAATCACACACACACAAAATCCTGATATTTTGGAAAATGCATATAGTAACAAGAGTACTTCCTCCAAAATACAAAACACAAAAAATGATCTCAATCTTTAGAATAATATGTGGCAGTGAACAGTTCTTTCTGAAACTGACAGCACCGAAGGACTCCCTCCCTCTGTTTAAAAAGGATAGTTATTAATCTGAAGAACCAACTGAGAATGAAATCAGCATCCATTCCACCAGTGGTAGTATTCAGTAGGTTCTGACCAGTTCTGGTGAACTAGTAGTGGAAATTTTGAGTAGTTTGGAGAACCAGTAAATACCACCTCTGACTGGTCCTGCCCCCATCTATTATCTGCCTCCCAAGTCCCAGCTGATCAGGAGGAAATGGGGATTTTGCAGTAACCTTCCCCTGGAGTGGATTGGGAATGGAGATTTTACAGTATCCTTCCCCTGCCACGCCCACCAAGCCACACCCACCAAGCCATACCATGCCCACAAATCCATGCCACACCTACCAAGCCACGCCCATGGAACCGATAGTAAAAAAAATTGACTTCCACCACTGCATTCCACCCAATATGCAGATAAGGAGAAACAAACACAGGTATCTGACTGTTTCGATAATTTAACGCTGTCCCTTTTCCATGTAGGACTCACCCATTTCCGAGAGTGCACCCCCAAAACCCAAGTACAGCCAATCCAGAATGGGAGGAGGACCTTCTTCTGAACTTATAGCCCTTCTTATTTTGACAGTCATACACTTTGGCACACCACACTTTAATAAGGTCTAACAAGTCACACTCTTGAGGATTTACGTTCTCTTTTTTCTTGAGAGGGTTTTAATCAGTTTTAAAATATGGCCTTAATTCACCTCTCCCCACTCATGAGGAATGAAAGAAATGTCTAAACAGGGAGCATAGACCATTTTACAACCACTCCTAAAAATCTGTTCAATGTTTGAAACCATAAACTTTAAAGAACAGGCTGGACTGTTATTATAGTAGTCTACACTGACTGACTGAGATTACTGTGCTCTTGTCTTAATCAAAGTTCAGGTCAAATTTTTTAAACACTCCAAGCCAAACCACAGTACGCAAGCACGGTTTTAGACAGTGTTTTCACAAATGCAGCTAATAATCCAGATTTTCTTTCTTTTCATTATTTCAACAAACTAAACTTGGAAATGATGCGTTAGAATTGCCAACCATTCGAAGAATCTGACCTGGCTTCTTCTTGTATTGCTAAAAACGTCTAATGATGCCAGTTAACACTATATCCAGCTAATGATCGTAGCTCAAACTGCTCTGCTACAGGTTTTAGGTGAAAAATTGAAATCTTACTCTGTTTCCAGTTACTCAGCTTTTAGTTTAGCTTTGTACATGCATATCAGGTTCACATTTTTCAGTTTGCCAAATTAGCCCCCAAAGAATAGTCTTTTGTATTATTAAAAATTATACAGGGCCTTTGGCTGTGTTTAATTCTATTAATCATATGTGCCAGGTTTTACTCTTTTAAAATCTATTTGTTCTAACCTTAAAAGATTCTGTGTTTCATAATAAACAGGAGAAATGCTGAACCAGAGATAAAGGAACAATATAGAAAGCAGAATCTGAATTTTGAGAATTTATAGACCGGATGGTTTTTAAAAGTCCACTTAATATCACAATAAGTTAATGTCTAAGGATCTGATTCATTCCATATTAGTAGGCAAAAAAATGTAAGGAGGGAAAAATTGTTGCAAACAAAAAGTGTTGAGGGTTTATTTTCCTCCTATTTTCAAGGCATGTATAACTGAACCAGTCCATATAGCAAGTTGACAAAGCACAGGGAGTGCGGATCTGAAGCCAATGGGTAAGGTTATTGCTTTCCATTTTGATCCTTTCCCTTACCCTCAATGAACTACAGAAACTCATCCAGCAGCGGGACCAATTAAAGGACCTCCAACATTCAGATTGTAGCACATAAATGAACTGCTCCCCAGAGGTGGTATTCAGCTGGTTCGGACCAGTTCATCCGAACCGGTAGTGGAAATCGTGGGTGAGGGTGGGGCGGGGCCACCCTGCCCACCTGCTCCAGCTCTACTTAGGCACATTTTTGAGGCTGGGCACATGTGCGGGAGGCACACACACCAGTAAAGCTCAAGCACAGAATGCCAGGCGCATACGTGGTTGGGGACGTGGACGCATGCCCTTACATTTGCGAACTGGTGGGGAAAGTAAGTGAATTCCACCCTTGGTGCTCCCAAATAGAAAATAGAAAAGGACATTAAAAGGTAGTTTAAAAATTGAAATAAATTTAACACAGCATGGAAAAGAGAATAAATGGTACAATCACACATGTAGCCTGTCACTATTGCCTGCTAAGATGCTGTTCCTGCATGTATGACAGAGATGATGATCCTGATGAATCTCTCCAAGAGGGAGTTGCAAAGTGCCCGGGCAGTCCTTCAGTGTCTGTAGGGCTCATGGAGTCCTTGAAACGGCACAAACAAGAAGTCAGTAGGAAGGAACAAAACATGAATTTCTAACCTCTCAGAACCTTGGCTCCATAAGCAAGAGCCAAAGACATGATTTATTTTCTAAAGAGAGCAAATAAAAAACACAATATAAACGTCAACCTCTGTATTATTGGACAACAAGAACCTTGAGTTTCTTTATTTAAAAAAAGAAGAAGTAAAAAAGGAGGAGAAAACAGCACAGCAGTGAAAAACCATTAATAAGAACAACTGACGGGCTATATTAACTGGAATGTAATTGGGGCCTATGAAAGCACACAATGAAAAATCGAAAGGAACATGGGTTCATGAAGTTCATGGTCTTTATTCTCTACACCAACGCTCAGCGTATGGGAAATAAACAAGACTAGCATGAACTCTCAGTAGAGGAAAGTAGGTATGATTTAATACCTGTAGCAGAGACCTGGTAGGATGTCTCCCATAATCAAAATGTAGCAGCTGAAGCATACAGTTTGTTCAAACAAAATAGAAGGAAAAGAAAAGGAGAAGACTAGCGTGTATGTTAAAAATATCTACTCTGCTCAGAAATCCAAATGAATAAACTTGGCAGTGGAGAAGAGAGCATCTGGGTTAAAATTAAGGGGAGGAACAATAGCAATACTACTGCTGATTTCTATTATTGGCTATCCCGCTCAGGAGAAGCTGTTTTCTGAAAGCAAACTGCAGTTCTTTCAAAGAAGAAGGAAATCATTGTGATGAGAATCTTTAATTACCGTGATGTCTACTAGGAGATAATTCTGCCAAGCACGCTCCTTCCAGGAAATTTCTGAATTGTTTTGCTTATAATCTTCTTTAGAAAGTGGAAGAAGGCACAAGAGGATTAGCTACATTTGGCCTCATATTATCTAACAGGGAAGGTTTAGTCAAAGACCAGGAAGTAGCAGAAGCCTTGCAAGAAAGCAAATATGAATGCTGGAGCTCTTGATTTTAAGCAAAATTAAAGCTTGTTGTAATTGAACATCCATCCTCAGCACCAAAAGTGTGGATGGTAATAAATTCAGAGCAACGATCAGTGGCATTCCACAGAGCGAGGAACAAATGAGAAAAAGAGCTCAAAAGGAATGGGAGTTCCTAAAAGAAGAAGATACAGAAACACAGATACACAGTATTCCAGTGACTGAAAAACATAGAGGTAGATAGAAAAGGCAAGACAAAAAGCTTAGTGAAGATCAACGAGATAAAATACCAGAGAATGAATGAATGAATGAATGAATGAATGAATGAATGAATGAATACAGGAAATCAAAAGGGAGACAGTTCACCAAAGAAGAACAGGGAGACTCTGGAACTGGTGTCAGGAAAGTAAAGCTCAGAATGGAACTGAAGTTACTGAAGCATGCCAAGAACAACAAAAGGAGGCTTCTTTGCGTATACACAAAGTGAAAGGGAGAGTAAATATTCAATATAGTGGACCTCAATGAAGATGGCAAAAAGCCGTCACGAAATAAAGAGAAGAGAGAACTACACAGCTCTTTATTGGCTCTGTCCTGTGGGAGTTTGCGTTTCCCAGAGCAGGAAGGCTGAAAATGTCAATAACCAACTGCCATGAGAAATGCTAAGCAGGGCTTCCACTGTGCTATGGGAAAGGCAGGAGAAAAAAGTGCTGAGGAGCTGTATCGTTATTCTGTCAGTGGGCAATCAATTGTTTGAAGTGGCTTCGGCCTCAGTATATAGTATATATAGCATAGCTCTCTAGAGAAGCGCTAATGCTGGGAAAGGTGGAAGGAAAGACCAGAAGGAGATAATCAGCAGCAAGTCAGATGGACTTAGTTACAATGGTGATGGAACCTGCCTTGCTCTTCCTTTTGATCAATTCTCTCATTTTTCATACATAGGCAGTCCTCCTTTAGCGATTGCCTCATACAGAACCATTCACAGTAATGACAGTGATAAGAAAGTAACTTTGTGACCAACCTGTGCATTTACAACTTTTCCAGTTCAGTAAAGCAAAGGAAAGCTGAAGTAAATACTGTATGTATGTATGTATGTGTTTGTGTGTGTGTGTGTGTGTGTGTGTGTGCGCGCATCTTTTGAGAGTAGAAAAGGGTGACAATAAAGGATATTGTATCTCTTATCTCCTATCTAAAGTCAGTTTCACTTAGTGACTGCTTTGCCTAACAGCTGAGCTGTTAGTCTCAGTTCTGTTTGGTAAATAAGGATTACCTGTATTTGTTTTGTAATTTGATATTCATTCTCTCTATTTAACCAAAGTACTTCAACATACTTCTTTTGTAGTGATAACTGTTTTCGTATTCACTCTGTATATATTTCTCTCCCATTCATTCTTGATTATTTCTCTCCTTGTTTTAAAACACACTGTATTCCGCTTGCTTTTATGTTTCTCTGATGTACCCAATTCTGACTTCCATACAGCAAAATGGGCAGAAGCATGGTCTTATATAAAGCCATTTCGTTTTTCGTTGACAAATACTCCTTTCTTACATCAGGCCGCATACCGCTCAGTACTTTTCAAATAGCATTTAAATTTCATATCAGTGGTGAAACAGAAATAATGCAGAACATTATAATAATCCGAAGGAGCGACAAGGTTAGTAGCATTAACAGAAAAGCTTTACGGTATAGTCAATAGATATGCTTTACATCTATTTGCACATTTGTAGGAAAACCCTGTTTTTCTGGAAGAATTGTGGTGTATTTCTGTTCCTTTCTGCACCTGATACAGTACAAGCAAGGGTGGTAGGCAACAAGTAAGCTCTGGATCTGAAGCCTGAAAAGGGCTGAGTATTCAAAAATGGGAAACACCTGAATTTTTCTTTGAAGATTACTGTGAGCTGAGATCTACAGACCCATGCCATAGGAAAAGGCTCAGGCTCTTGGTGATCCTTAAAAGCAGAAAGGGCAACAGGTTTAATCCATTTGATTTTCCCTTTCTTTCTCCATGTTGTCGCTAAGTGCCTATTACAACTATACCTTGCCTTCAGTATGTTCATTACTTGATCGAAAACCAGGATTTCTCTCATTACCAGTTTCATTAGTCTAGCTTTAGGAAATGTTCTGCTAAAGGACTGTGTTCTGCCCCAGCTATGGGTCCCAAGAAGTGTAGCACACACACATAGCTCCAAAAACTCTGTTTAATACAAACAGACCCCTTTCAAAATGCAGGCTTTAACCACAAATGTCCTTATCAGCCTGCTATGCATTACAGAGATTAAACAAAGTCCGACAAGGGTTGGCAATCAGCCCAGAAACCAAGTTGTAACAAAAAAACTCACTCTCAAAATGCTCTGCGTAGAACCAAACGTTGTTTGCCAGCTCTGTGTGAACTTAAGTAGGCTAAGGGAGTGGCCAAATAGCCCCAAGCCTTACTCTTGAGGAGACCTCCTCCTGAGTAGTCTTTTGGCAGCCCTGCATGCTCAAGCATTGAGAAGAGGCTCCTCCACTTCACTCTCTTCACTTGAAGGAGCCTCTGGAGGTTCTGAAGGCCCTGGCTGAGTCTCTGCCTCCGGCACCACATCCTCTTCAGCCTCCTCGCTATCTGACTCGAGCGCCAGCTGCACAGGCTGCTGATGTGACATCACACCAGCCTCCTCGCCGTTGGGATCAGCCACAATCCGTGCAGGCAGCTGGCAAGCCACAACAGACTGTTTACTGTTCATCTGTTTGCTCTTCTTTGTCACCATTTACATATAGGTGGTCCACACCATACAAGCGTAATTGGGATCAGATTTTCAGTCATAAGTCATTATGATTGTATTGAGGGATCAACATGACCAGATCCAATTTTATGATTTTTTGGTAGTAGTAGTTGTTAGAATCACCATGGTTATTAAGCAAATTCATGGTCATTAAGTGATGATTGTGGTTGTAAATGAGAACTCATTCTTCCAAATGGGCTTTTTTTTTTTGCCAGAAACTAACAAAAAATGCCAAAAAACAGCAAAAATCAGGGGTCAAAAATCGTGGTCATGTGACCATGGGATACTGCAACTGGTGATAAAGGCAGGTCAGTTGCCAAGTGCCCAAAATGTATTCATATGACTGGGGGTAGGATGGGGTGGCACAACATTTTACAAATTGACAAAAATCCAATAAAACCCCATTAAGTTCTATTAAAAGCCCCATCAGTCTAGGGTGGCTAGATGAAATAGCCACGTTTTCAGCCCACGGCAGAAGAAGTGAAAGTTGGGGGCCACCCGGAGCTCCAGAGGGAGTTGATTCCAAAGGGTGGGTGCACCTACAGAGAAAGCTCTCTCCCTGGGGTTCACCAGCCAACATTGTCTGGCTGACAGCACCCTGAGTAGGCCCTCCCTGTGAGAGCGCACCGGGTGATGAGAAGCTGTTGCTGGCTGCAGATGGTCCGCCAAGTATCCCGGGCCTAAGCCATGCAGGGCTTTATAGGTGACTACCAGCACCTTGAATCTCACCCAGAGGGCAACCGGCAACCAATGCAAGTCACGCAGGAGAGGACACTCCCAGCACTAGCCACGCGGCCACATTCTCCACCAGCTGAAGCCTCCGAGTGGTTTTCAAGGGCAGCCTCATGTAGAGAGCATTGCAATAGTCAATACGGGAAGTGACGAGTGCATGAGTGATCATGCGTAGAGCATCTCAGTCCAAATAAGGGCGCAACTGGCGCACAAGGCAAAACTGAGAAATGCCCCCCTGGTCACGGTCATAACATGATCTTCCAAATTTAACCATGAATCCAGGAGGATGCCCAGGTTGCAAGCTCTGTCTACAGGGGGTAACACTTCACCCCCTATAACCAGAGATGGAATATCCTGTTCAAGCCAAGATGCCAATATCCACAGCCACTCGGTCTTGGCAGGTTGAGCCAAAGCCTGTTTCTCCTCATCCAGGTCCATACTGCTTCCAGGCACCGGGACATCATGTCGAGGGCATCACTGGGCTGGTTCAGGATGGATATAAAAAGTGGGGTATTATCAGTATACTGATGATACCTCACCCCGAAACCATGGATGACCTCTCCCAGTGGCTGCCTAATAGATGTTGAGCAGAAGAGGAGAGAGCACTGACCCTGGGGGCACCCCACAACTGAGGAGCCTTGGGGTCTATCTCTGCCCCCCCCTGCCAACACCGCCTGTGAGCACCCTGAGAGGTAGGAGGAGAACCACCGTAGAACAGTGCCCCCCACCCCCAACCCCTCGAGGCGTCGCAGCAGGATACTATGGTCGATTGTATCGAAGGCCGCCAAGAGATCTAATAGAACCAAGACAGAAGAATATCCCTTGTCCCGGGCCCTCCAGAGATCATCCACCAATGCGACCAATGCCGTCTCTGTGCTGTATCTGGGCCTGTAACCCGACTGGTGCGGATCAAGGTATTCTGTTTCCTTCAGGGCCAACGGGAACTGCTGTGCCACCACGCTCTCAACAACCTTTGCAATAAAGTGAAGGTTGGAGACAGGACGAAAGTTGTTCAAAATGGCTGAATCCAAGGCAGGTTTCTTGAGGAGGGGCCTCACATGGCCTTCTTCAAGGCAGCGGGGAAGCTACCCTCGCCCAAGGATGCAGTAATCACTGCCCAGATCCAGTCACGCGTAACCTCCCAGGCTGCATAAACAAGCCAGGAGGGACACGGGCCCAGCAAACTGAGTGGTAGCACTCAGCTTCCCCATGATCCTGTCCAGTTCCTCAGGGGTCACAGGATCGAACTCCTCCCAGATGACAAGACCAGTCATCTCCCCTCCCTCTTCCAACCCTGCCCAGTCAGAGTCCAAACCGTCCCAAATCTGAGCGATCTTCTCCAGCAGATGCTGACTATACTCCTTGGCCCAACCCTGCAAAGGGTCATCCCCCACTCCCCGATTCAGAAGGGTGTGTGACACCCTAAACAGGGTGGCCGGGTGATTATCTGTGGATGTGATGAGGGCAGAGAAGTAAAACGCTTTGCCGCCTCCATCTCCACTAGGTAAGACCGTGTGAAGGATCTTAACTGTGCAGTCAGATTCAGAACGGCTGGACCTCCAACAACACTCTAGGCCTCTCCTCTGCCGCTTCATCTCCCAGAGCTCCTAAGTAAACCAAGGGGCAACCAGGATCTGCGCCGGGTCAGAGGCCACAAAGGCACGACATGGTCGAGGGCCCTGGAGGCCGCCTGTTCCCAGGCATCCACCAGAACCTCGACCAGGGCGTGGGAAAGAGAGATAGGTATCGGCCCAAGCTCCATCTCGAACTGTTCAGGGTCCATCAGGCACCTGGGGTGGAACCAGGTGGTCAGTCCTGCAACCCAGTGGTGGGGGGTGTCATAGTGGAAGCCCAGCTGGAGGAGATAGTGATCGGCCCATGACAGGGGGTAAATGACTGGCATTCCCCCACTGAGCTCCGCATGCTACTGTTCCGAGATAAAAACAAGATCAGGCGTGTGTCCCCCCACGAGGGTCGGGGCCTGAATTATCTGAGTCAGGTCCATGGTTGCCATGGAAGCCATGAACTCCTGGGCCACTCCCGACGCCCCACCAGAAAAGGCAGATTGAAGTCCCCCAGCACAATAATCTGGGAAACTTAACCACCAGCCCGATAGGATGTCGAGCAGCCCGGGCAGGGCCGTTGATACACAGATGGGTGATAGGTATGTAATCAACAGCCCAACTGCCCTTTTGGGCCCTATCTCATGAGGAGGGACTCACACCCATCTGTCTGCGGAACAGGGACCTCCTGCAGAGCCTGGGCCTCCCTAATAACAACTGCCACCCACCCCCACCCCTGCCCTGGGCTCTCGGCTGGTGTAGCACGCGAAAACCTGGTGGGCAAAGTTCGGTCAGAGGGACACCTCCCTCCGAGCCCAGCCAGGTTTCCGTAATGCAAGCCAGGTCCGCATTTTCCTCCTCGGTCAGTTCACAGATGAGGGGAGCTTTGTTAACCACGGACCTGGAGTTAAAATAAACCAGCCTGAGCCCAGGGACCCTATCTCTCAAATCCCCAGGGAGGCAGGTAGAACCCAGAGGGTCGGAACAAGCCACTGCTCGAAGACAGTGGGGGCACGCTCCCTAATTCCGATACTGCCCTCTGTTCCTTCATCTGCTGCCATTCCCAATTGCCACCGGGATCAAAGCACCCATCCCCTCCCTCAGAGTCCCAGGGGACCCTAAACCCACTTCAGCCCCACCATGGCCTTGCCCTGAACTAGACTGCCAATGACCCCAAGCCACCCAGGTGGTATCATGGCCTCCCCACATCCCCAATCCCTTTAAAAGCTGAATTAAAAAAGAAAACAAAACACCCTTATTAAAATCCCTAAAACCCTTAAAACCCTTATGCCACCTCTCGGGGTCCCAGGACCTGTCATTTAGGAACTTCTTGGCTAGACCAGCAGGCCACGTCCAGGAATGGGGGGCATTCCTCAGGACATGCAATTCTGCGCTCGCGTAAGTCCAAGCAGCCATCATCAACCACGGAAGTGGATACAACAATGGCGAGTAAGGGTAACAGCATATTAGGCCAAAACTACCACCCAGCAATCAGGGAACATCCACTCCTGGGTGTCCTCTCACGGCAACCAACAGCAACATTTGTTGACATACATCGCTGCCCTCTCACCACGGAAGAGTCCCTGTATGCGTTGGGTGAACACTTGAGGTGGGAATCTTCGGTTGTTGCAGCCCTCTCACAGCAGCATGGCCAGGTTCAGCTGGAAGAACCACAGCTGTCCTCTCATGGCGGCGGGAACCAACACCTCAAGGAGCTAGGTCATTCAAGGAAAGAAGAAGGGAATCCAGGACAGCTAGGTCAGCTAGGTCATCTAGGTCCAAGCACGCCGGCCTGAAGGCAAAACACTCATAGGGTGGACACAGCAGGGGGAAAAAGTCCCCCCACGCCAAAAACCATTATAGGGCGCAGGTGGCCCGGCCAAGTTCTTACTGGCCTATTCGCCTGCCTCACGCCCAACGCTGGAATATAGGCATGATGCGTCCAGTCCAAGGCAGCTCCAGCCCACCGACTGTGTTGTTAGGAGTCCATAAAATCACTGCTGCCACGGTCAGCAGTCAGGAGCCAGCAGGGGGCAATAACGGTCAACATGTTGGTCGCATCAGCTGCAACAATCCCAAAGCCACAAAGCACTGCCCCCCCATGCCTCCCGCAGCGAGCTCGGGACCCAAAGCCACCAAGCCCCCAGTGGAGATGACAACAGGGCTGGGCTGGGCACTGGGCACTGGGCACTGGGCACTGGCTCAAGGCCTCTTCTGGCTCGGCTCCTCAGCGTCTCAGCATCTCAACATCTCCCACCTCCAAACAGCAGGGGAAAACGCCGAGTCACCAATGGCTGGCCAGCCCATCCGATCACAAGCCGCTCACAGGTGTTCTGCAGCTTCAGTGGCTTCACAGCAGAGTGCCACACAAACCTCCATGCAAACTGTTGATCCTCCTGTCCGCCCAGCACCCCAGCATGTGGCTCACAGATTCCACCGAGCCCACAGGTATTCCCTAATCAAGCCATGCTGGGGTAACAGGAATTAACTCCCAGAATCCCTCATATTTCGGCAAAGCCCTCCACCCCCAAGTGGAGGCTCAGCAAGTTGCGGCGGCCATCTTGGTTGCTGATTTATGTTTGCAGAGCACAGCTAGTTAATGGTTGCTTAATGCCTGTTAAGCAACCAATCGCAAGTTGGGGACTTACTGTATAGTAAGTTCATTTGTTCATGCTATTTAGCAAATAATGCTACATTCCTGTTTGTAACATTATTTTTCAAATCCACAGTTCTTGTGTGTCATATAGTCCAGGGATTCCCAACCTCTGGGCCATGAGCTGTTTGCAATCGGGCCGTGGAAATAATTGGCAAATATCTTTTTTCCTATCATCATACAATACATTTCATCCTCCTTTTTTTACTAGCAGTCAGTATCGTAGATGCATTTTTTTCCCCAACCGTAGCTATTTTCATTTTGTTGTTTCATCCTTTTTTTATACTTCCCATTAGTGTAAGCCCACACATTTCCCTATGCTGAAACCTCACTCATTGTACCGGGTACAAAGCGGCGTTTACATTGCCTTTCCTTTCCACATAACCTCGCAGTTTTCCACATTTCCAGAATGGAACAATGGCAGTGCAAGTTTAGGGTTGATCACCAGAAATGTAGTTTACAAATTACAGGAGGTAACAAATTCCCTTTATTCTAAGCCTGTTATTGAGTCTTGTTCAGTTCTGGAATTCGGTTATACAGAATCAGACAAACAGAAATAGATTCAAAGAAGTTCCTGTGAAAGAGTCACTGAAGGAATTGGAAAGGCTTAACCTCAAGAAGAAGAAGAAAAATAGAAAGGATATATTATAGAGAAAAGTCTTATTGTTCTCTGTCATTTCCAACCACAGGACACAAAATAATGAATATAAGAAAGCAAATTCCTAATGAATACTTGGATGAAATGCCCAACCCAAATGAAAGAAGTCCATCACCTCTCTCTCGCTAACCGGTTTCATTCAGTGGTGAAATCCTCTGTGGGTTGCCACCAGCTCGCTGCTCACGCATGCACGGTGTGCACCAAATGCATGCTACATGTGCATGCGCAGTGCATGCCACTCATGCTGCATGGGCATGCGCAGTGCATGCCAAAAACATGCACTGGGAGCCTTTTGAAGGAAAGTAGAACAGTGAGGGGGGGAACAGCTATGCGTTGTGATTTAGATTCGCTATAAAGCAGGATTTCCTGTTTTCTAGTGAATATAAATCGTGCAGCACAGCTGATTGTCAGAAATACTGGTTGGAATGAACTGGTAGCTTTTTTTTTTACCAGTAGCTTTTTTTTTTTTTTCTTCAGGCGAACCAGTGCGAACCGGTAGCATTTCACCTCTGGTTTCATTGTTGAATAAAACTGGTTAGCAAGAGAGGCACTGCACTAGGTTGTTTTGTGAGGGTGATTTAATTTGGATTACTTCCCTGGTCTGGGTAACCTAAGTAAGTCCCTTCCAACTCAAGGATTCAATTACTTAAAAAAAAATAATAATGAAGTTCTGTGCTGCTATATGAAAGCTCTTGTTACTTGCTAGAAAAACAACTTATTGCCCTTTTACTTTCTAGAAGTAAAGAAACTGTAGCAGCAAGAGGCCTTGGTGTAGTTTAGCAGTGAATGAGGACTTCTTGGCATGTTTTTATTTGAATGAGACCACCTGTGATTTGGCACCATGCTGTCTTCCAGAACGGCAGACAAAGGCTTCTACCTATGTTTGGAGGAGAAGAGGAGGACAAAATCCATAGTCCCATCCTGAGTTATTATGGGTTGAACACAAGAGCAACTTCAGCAACGTAGCAATGACTTTGCTTGCTTCCCTACTGTTTAAAATTACTGTGAAATACTTTACAGATGGCTTTATAGTCAAATCACTAAGATTTACAATTGTTCTGCATAAAGGCGGAATTTGGTATTTGACTCAGAATTAGCACTTTGGAAATCCTAACTTCCATTAGAGATTTTTTTTTTTTAAACCACCACATTGTCGTTTTATCATAAAATTGTGGCTACAGATACAGTAAATTTGAGTGTCAAAACCAAGAGGACTTTCAGAAGTTGGAGGGGTTGAGCCATGGCACGAGAATACAAAGATGTTCGATGTTCATCATTTATACAGGCCACAGGAAATATTCTCATGGTGCAGAGAGTTCATCTTCTCACACATTTCTGAAGTGTTTATAGGGATTGGCAATGGTCTGCAAAGTCAGTCCCTTTGGATGCGATTCATGAGTTTTAACAGCTGTTGAATGTTTTGGGCTGATGAAGATCTTCTGCATATTACTCTCATACTACCGGTGTTTTAAAAATTCCAGTTTTAATTTTTTTATTGTAATTTAAATTTTTTGTAGGCTGCCTCTGGGGAGCAACATTTAACAAATTAGTGAATAATTGAAATATTGCCTTCCATTTACTTTTTCTTATTGGGGATGCTGCAGTGGTCAGAAATGTGAAAAATGGTCATAAATCACTTTTCCCAGTGTCGTTGTAACTTGGTCACTAAATGAGCTGTTGTGAGTCAAGGACTACCTATATAAGTCAGTAACTCAACATGCTAATTTGGAACTTGAAAGCCAGCTTTTTTATCATGATCTCCCAATATAATAGCATCCGGTAATGCCTACGTTCCCAGATTCTCTCTGTGTGTGAGAGAGAGAGAGGGAGGGAGGAAGGGGAGAGAGAGAGAGAGAGACCTTAACTGCACTGCTGAAGTTTGATGGCAAATTTATTTATTTATAGGATTTCTATGTTTCTCATTCCTTTAATAGCTCCGGGCAGCTTAAAATAAAAAAAACTGAAACTTTAATAAAAATAACATGAAAAGCATGACAGGTTCAATATATGGAAATAAAACAATACTATTAAAGGGCCTTAGTACATAAAGAAGGACTGAACTTCTTCCTAAACTGGAAAAAGCAGTTTCTTCCATAATAAAGGATGGAGAAAGGAAACTATGCCAACTATGACTATGTGGGATCTATAAAAATATGTCCCATTAAAAAGCATATTGGCAGACAAAACTGAATTAGGCAGTGCTGTAAATAATTGGAATCTAAGCAATGTAAGCTTTTATATACCATCATAAGCATCTTATATATGGAGCTTGGAAAGTACCTGACAATCCTTTTTTTTTTTTAATTTGATTTATATGCCGTCTTTCTCCGGACACTCAGGACAGCTTATAATGTGTTAAGCAATAGCCTTCATACTTTTGTATATTTATACAAAGTCAGCTTATTGCCCCCACAAACTGGATCCTCAATTTACCTACCTTAGAAAGGATGGAAGGCTGAGTCAACCTTGAGCCTGGTGAGATTGGAACTTAACAGTAATTGCAGACAGCTGGTGTTAATCACTATGCTTTTAGTCTGCTGAGCTACCAGGCTCACAATACTGAAACTATCTCAATAGCTAGCTCCAATTCTCACCCATAAAACTCTAAAATAAGAATCTCAATTCCCCCTGCCTTTCTGTTAATGTCATGTGAACCCTATCGCCTTGTTCTAGAACTTTGTCTGTCCCTCTGACTCAAATGTCTAACCTGCTTATTTACGTGGGGTTCCCATTCCCAGGAGGCATCCACATCCAGAATCTGTTGATGAAATGTTAGGTGCCTTCTTGAAATGGAAGGAGAAAAATAAGTGCAGGGGGGGAAACCATGTGGGAAAACAAAGCACGCTTTGATAACTTATATGGTTATAAGGAAAATGTGCCCTTCAAAACCAAGATTGGTCTGGCCCGTTTGTAGGAAAATTGAAGCCTTTCTTACAGTTTTGCTATTTGTTTGAATTAAGTCTGCTATTTTACTCCATTAAAGGACATTACGAAAAGCAACCTTTTAAACATCAGTTTTTATCACAAGCTTTTCATTACATCTTATGAGACCATGGGAACTTCTTTCCTATTATGATATCCTGAGAAGAAGTAATTTCATTTAATTTCCTTTCATTTTCTATCCCAAAACTATTTTCATGAACCCTTCAGCTTCTGAATGTTCAACCTTTGGAAGCCTACCACTGTGATATAGTTGAGACCCCTGCAGCAAAGAGGCAATTTCTTTAGCACACGCAGAGGTTTATCTCATTTAAGAGGGAGGGAGGGAGGTCTTTACATGCACCCATGTATGTGTTGCACAGTTCCAAAGACTGTGGCCTTCACCCTGATATGTTAAATGCAAATTACACAAGGAAAGTTTATGCATTACTTATATGGAGAGTTGGAGAACTAAAAGAAATGGTATAGAAGCTATGGAAAAATTTCTGGCAAAATAATGATTGGCAAAATGAATTTTAAATCATGTAAATCTCTCCTAGACCAAGGAGTCTTTCATGAGCAGAAGCTCACAAATATGTGCAGCACATTATATATTTTCTAGCTGGGGGTCCACAGAAACCTCACCACTGGATAAGAGAGAAAATATGTCTTAGAATGTGGGTATTGCTCCAACTTCAAGTCTTATAAAAGAAAACACTCTTGTTTTTCCCATGACATGGCTGTTTTTTGTTTTTTTTATAAAGTTGAAATTACTTCCAGTCAGTTTTGATTCCTGGGGATTTCATGGAAATAGTTTGCCACTGGCTCCTTTTCTTTTTAAAATAACTTCTAGTATAGGCTACTATAACGATGCAGTGGCTCAGTGGCTAAGATGCTGAGCTTGTCATTCAAAAGGTTGGCAATTCAGCAGTTTGAATCCCTAGTGCTGTGTAACAGGGTGAGCTCCCATTCTTCTCCCAGCTTCTGCCAACCTAGCAGTTCGAAAGCACGTAAAAAATGCAAGTAGAAAAATAGGGACCACCTTTGGTGGGAAGGTAACAGCATTCCGTGCGCCTTTGGCGTTGTCATGCCAGCCACATGACCATGGAGATGTCTTTGGACAGCGCTGGCTCTTCGGTTTTGAAACGGAGATGAGCACTGCCCCCTAGAGTCGGGAATGACTAGCACGTATGTGCGAGGGGAATCTTTACTTTTACCTTATAGGCTACAGTTCTGAATGTTCTCCCATCCAGGCACTTGTCAGATCTGGTTTAGGTTTCTGAGGTTAGCTGAAGTCAGCTAGGTACTATCAGGCATCGAGAATGGAGAAGGAAACCTTCCTTTTTCTTTGATTGGCCTTAACTCTCACTTCTTGCTTCTCAGCTAAAGCAGAGAGTCACTTGAGCAAGCAGCTTGAAAAAGCCTCGAGCAAGACCTTCATAGACTGCACAACTTGATAGCAAACTGACAAAAGGGGGAAATTGTTAAGAATATAATCGGAGACTATGATTTATATTGGATTTTAGGTTAATGGAAATGATTACTATTTTTTGTCCAAGCCTTGTTGGCCAGTTCTTTGAAATATGGTCACTGACATGCCTTTCATTAGCCAAGCACAATTTCTGACCTACTAATAATTAAGCCCCACTGTCCTGGAGGCTACTGCTCTCAGTTGTTATGGTAGACCTGGACCACGTCTGTAGAGGCCTGGGAGTCCTCTTTCAGCTTGCATAAGAAACAAGATGCTGTCCTGTTTGTGTTTAGAAGAGCAGCATTTGAATATCATCACAGTCTCTGATTAGGGGATTTGTAGGAGGCCTTTAAGAAAGGACTCACTGGAGAAGAGCCTAATGCTGGGAAAATTGAGGGCAAAAGATGAAATGGACGACAGAGAATGAGGTGGCTGGATGGAGTCACTGAAGCAGTAGGTGTGAGCTTAAATGGACTGAAGAAGATGGTAGAGGACAGGAAGGCCTGGAGGAACGTTATGTTGTCCATGGGGGTCACAATGGGTCGGACACGACTTCGCAACTAACAACAACAGGGGGCCTTTATCGGAGGTTTCTATATTGTTTTCTGGTGTATGTGTTATGTTGTGCTCTTGTCCTGGCTCTTCTGCCTGAATGGTCACAAGATACAACCATCATCTCGCAAGTGCCTTTTCTCATCTCCAGGATGTGATAGGTGTAAGATTGTCAACCCATCTGCTCTAAAAGGCAGCTTAGACCAAAACAAGAATGGAAATTACATAGAATGTTTTTTTCCCCCAGTCATTTTGTCTTAGGGAGTGTGGGGTGAGATTGGATGCTTGACATGACTTATTTATAAATCCATTACTTTCACCATGCACCGAAGTACATCCGTACTGAAACAATCTACACACACCCCTTTTATTCTTTCTCTCCCTTTCTTTCTTTCTTTCTTTCTCCCTTTCTGTAACCATAGTAGCAGCCTCCAATTTTTCTCCTGTCTCTCTTCACTTCAGAGGGGGAAAAATATTCATAGATCTTTTTTTTTTCATTTGCAGATAATTCAGATAAATTCAAAACAGAGGAGGAGGAAAGTCTCGCAACCACTAATTGCAAATTGCTTTTATATAATGCATCAAGATACTCCTAACTATAGCACCTTTTCCTCTCTGGAAAATGCATTTTTCATGCCATTAAAATCAAATCCAAGAAACAGTGCTGGATAACATTGATTTGCTTCTTATTTTACTTTCTCCCCATTTATTTATGAAGCAGGAGGAGCATGCAGCCTGGTGTCCTCTAATATTGGACAATCTCTTGCCATTAACTATGCTGGATGGAGAGAACAAGAGCTGAAATTCAATGTATTTATTGGTTGCCAGATTGTCTATCTCTGTATTGCTCTGAATGGCCGCGGACAGCTTTATTCTCCTCCTCTCTCTTTTCTCAATACACTACATGGGCAGAGATAATTTTATACCTTCTCATAATTTAAACTGGAAAAATTTCCCTCCTGCCACATGACAGTTTGGCAAGCAATCATTTCAGAAAGGAGTACTTTGGAGGAAGACAAAATGCAGGAAAGACTCACATCACACAATGCCCCGTCCTGCAATTTTGTATGTATTTATCATTTACTTATTCTATTTCCACAGCTACCCATCTCAATCAATTGGCTGCTTACAATTCAAAAATTACTACAATAAAAATATTTTAGAATATTAGAAACTATAAAAAGACACAAAAATTTTGCAGCAATAGTACTATTAGGGGAGATAGGAAGGATGGTTCTGGAGTAAGGATGATTATACGGTAGCAGATAAAGTGCCTGCAGAGGGCTACCATGATGGCCTCTGTAACAATAGCAATAGCAACAGCATATTTCCCCCATCAATCTGGGTCCTCATTTTACCAACCTCAGAGAATGGGAGGCTGCGTCAATCTTGATCCCCATCAGGATTGAACTCCTGGCAGTAAGCAGAAGCAGCCTGCAGTAGCATTCTAACCACTGCGCCACCACAGCTCTTGTAAGGCCTGTACCCACTTTGCAGGTTACCCATAAAAGATCTAGAAAAGAAGGTACATACCTAATCTGTCTACATAACTTCTGGATATTACTCTCTTAAAGATTTTCCAATTACCTAAGCCTGAAATAGCAGTGGAAAGATTAGCATATCAATGCAGTCAATATACCAGTAGCCACCAAATGGTTGCAAAATGAGATTTCATTTATCTCTTTGGACTATATAATGATTGTCCGGATTTCCCAATCCTCATTCAGTAGCCTTCCCTATTCTTGATAAATAAGGGAACAAATGTTTGATTTTGAAACATATGCATACTTAATCCAATTCTTAGCCACTATTCAAATTTGAAATTCTAACACACTGTATACTCTTTTCAAATGAGTATAAAAAGAAAAACGTTGAGTTCAGTAAAGCAATCAAACATACTCTGAGTGGGTTCTCAGACAGAACTCTCCGTGGCAATATAATTTCTGTTATTGTAGCCAATATCAATAAAGCAAGTCCAGATATTTCTTGTGGTGTTCATTTTCTGACCTGGTGAACTTTGAAGTTGCTAACATTAATCATGAAATCCTCACAGCATTTCTCTCCCCCCCCCCCCACCACTTATGTCAAAGAGAATTAGGACAAGGCAATCTTGAGTTTCTTTCTCACATCCTCCTGTTTCCCCGAGAATTGTCACATATTTTCTTCAAGGCCTCTTTAGTCCTCTACTCCAGGGATCTCCAACCTTGGCAACTTTAAGGCTTGTGGACTTCAACTCCCAGAATTAATTGTGGAGTTGAAGTCCACAAGCCTTAAAGTTGCCAAGGTTGGAGACTCCTGCTCTACTCTACAAGTAGGTACAGTGGCACTGTTGTTGCCAAAAGGCTCCTGGGAGGAATTCCTCCATAACAAAAGTATTTTTGGGATTTAATGAGAATGCAGGCAGCAAACGAGTCTTCTAGGCTTCACTGAAGATATGATGACACTATGGAAAATAAGACAATCGCATGCTTTGTAAAGTATCATGCTCTTTATAAGAGTTTCACTGAAATGTTCTTCTCCTCTGAAAAGAATTTTTAAAGCAAATTATTTTTTACTGGTGAAATTGCCCCCCCCACTCCCCCGCCCTCAAATGTAGGGAATGTTTTTCTTAGGCAGCGCAATGGCTCAGTGGTTAAGATGCTGGGCTTATTGGCTGGAAAGTCAACAGCCCACGTTCGAGACCTGAGCATCACGTGACAGAATGAGCTCCCATCCTTGTCCCCAGCTCCTGCCCAACTAGCAGTTTGAAAGCATCAGATGTGAGCAGGGTAAACACTGAATAAAATAGAACTGAACTGAACAGAACATAGTAATATATTATAATTAATGGTGAAATCATCAATGGGTAACCAGGTTCTGCTTAATTTCACAGACAGTACAGCAAAAATTAGTTACCTTCAAAGAAGGTGTACCATATTGATCCAATAGTAGTAGTTGTCCATAAAAGACATTGCGATTTCTGGAATATTTTGTTAGGTAAGATCAGGGGTGGGCTTAAAAATTTCAGCAACGGGTTCTCTGCCTGGTTGCTGGGAGGACGTGGCCTAGTCAGTCTCCTGCACCATGGCGGGGGAGGGCATTTTCACCTTCTGCAGTCTCCGGAGGCTTTCTTCAAGCCTCTGGGAGGGCGAAAACTGCCTCCTCCAGGCTCCGGAGGCCCTCTGGAGCTTCTAGGAGGCCCATTTTTCCCCCTCTCTGCCCCCTCTGTGCAGGCCCTGATCTTACCTCACATTCAAAATGGGCCACGTGGAGACTCCTGGGAGGGGAGGGGAGAGCCGGGGTGGGATTTGGAGGTTCTCCAAACTTGTCATATGTTAGCTACAGGTTCTTCCACACCCGGGCAAACCCGAAGCAGCCCACCCCTAGGTAAGATGCCATAAAATAAGTCTGAGAGTCGTTACAGAAGTTGCAATACAGTAGGCCACGAGCTGTGGTTTCCATGGCTCCTTGTCCACAGGGGCAGAGTCTCAGCTTTTATGAGGGCCAATTTTTCATATTGGCCCTCCAGAACTGCTATGGGCAGAATATTACAACACTCTGTCTTTTGGCTAAGATCAAATATAGTACCTATATTTTCTTCTTTCCTTTTCTTTTTATTATCTTTTCCTTGATCCTTTATACATTCATTGTTATTTTAAAATTCTAATATAAGTAAATTTTTAAAAAAAAGAAAAGTAGTAAGTAAAGGACACTGATCCAATAAATGGTGTGCAGCTCTTTCATCCAATTTTATAATAAAACTTCAAGTTAATTGAACATTTTGGGGGAGGGCGGGTGACCATTAAAATCCAAATGTCTGTTAAATCCAAATTTATCCAATTGATGTCATTTCTATAATTACATAAGTGATGTTTTACATAATTGTATAATCATGCAAATGGAATAAATTGACATAAAATATTAATTTGCATAATTACACAAAACATGTAAATTGACACGAATTATATTAATTGTATCAATTGCCCAGATTGCTTTGGAAACAATGGACTTTGTTATTTGGAGCTGAAGTGTGAAGGAAAATAATGTCTGTTGCATCTTAATTTTGCTGGATGCAGGTCTGCAGAATCAAGGTTTTACAATATTTAATTTATTGGGGAACTTTTATCTGTTAATAACCTGTTCTTTGAAAGTGTATGGTGATTCTCAGTCATCCAGTCATATCTGTCCCAAAGGTGCTTTTTCAAGAGGCAATTGGACTTCCTTGTTTTTCTTTGAAGACGTTTCGCTTCTCATCCAAGAAGCTTCTTCAGCTCTGCTTGGATGAGAAGCGAAACATCTTCAAAGAAAGTCCAGTTGTCTCCTGAAAAAGCACCTTTGGGACTGTTCTATGAAAATAACTTGTTTTGTTATAGTGGAAGGCTCAGGGGCAGGTTTCAAAACCCGTTGCTACTGGTTTGCTCGTGGGTGCGCTCACGTGCACAACAGTTCTGCGCGTGCGCAGAAGCATCTGGGCAGGTGGGTGGAAACTCCCACCACTGCCGCTACCGGTTTGCCCAATCTGGTAGCAACCCACCACTGGCAAGGCCCTTATATTGTACTTATGTGATTCGTCCCTTCTCCTGTGTACCAAAATACAGATTTATATTTTATACAGATAATGCCATGTTGATAAGAAATAACTATGATGTCGATCAAGTCTTCTAGTCAATGCCAGCCTTAAGCATTCAGTCCACAATACCCTCTGGCAAATATAATTGGTAACTATCAATGCTAGTTTGACAGGAATTTGGGTTCATGATAGCAAGGCAAGAACACATTCTAACACCATCTGATAAATCTCAGTTTGACAGGCATGGGACTGAAATTATAAACCTTGCTTTCCTCACTTTAGCGGAACACAGTAACAGATCACCAAAAAGGGAAAACAACTTTGATGAGAATCAGCATGGATCTCATCAAGAGATGTCACACTACACATCAATGTGGGTGTACGATACCCTGTCACTGGAAGAACTATGCAATTAAAGTTCTGCTGTATTTCCTTCCTGTCAAGATCCCGATCATGTTAGAGTCTCTTCAAACTCATGGCATGACCAACAACGCAGAAAAAATATTTTTAAACTTCTGAGGCTGTCAGTCTAAAAGAGATATTTGGAATAAAGATAATCCAAGTTTCAGTTATAGGAAGATGCTATGAAATCCATATGCCAATTCATCTTCTGAAGCAACAGGGAAGTAGAGGCAGAAAGCAGTAGGGAGAAAAGAACTACTTCTTTGTGGCCAATAGTAGATTTAGAGCTGTGCTTTGATTCAGTGTAAAAAGATCATTTTCGGATATGAAAAATTGCACTTCCCTACAATTTCTTCCAACTATGAGAGTCTTTTTCTGGCATTGTGCGGTGATTGCAGAGGGCATAACACTTTGCTACACATCTATTAGAGTCTATTAAAGCAATTGACATCTCTAATAGGCCCTACCCAAACTTTGACCTAATCCCATAATTTTTTGGAGCAAAAACTCTTGAAGAAAACTTCCCCGCTGCCTCTTTCTGACCCAAGGAGAAGCCTGCCAACATATAATTTGTAAGTGATGTGATCCTTTCTGACCTCAGTACTTAATACAACTTTTTATGTCCAACTGATTTTGTTGAAGACTTTGGTTCTTGAATTACTCAGGGAAGCTACGAGCGATGGGCCCCCTTTTGCCACTCACATTCCTTTGACTTTTACAACTTCCCTCCTACAGTCTCAGGTCATCCTGTGCAGGCCACTTGGTAGTTCAGTTTAACTGCAATCTTTCTGTTACCTTTTTCCTTATCTCTTATCAGTGAAAAAACTCTTCTTCCAGCCCAACCCAGAGTATGTCAGAATCCAAAATAGTATAAAAGTGTATTGAGGGCAACGTTAATTTTTAACAGGGTACGGCTCGATTATGCTTTATTAATTTAGAGCTGTAATTTTACAGCTTCATTTGCTGCTGTCAATTTTTATGGGCTGAAAGAAAAAGAGAGCCGGAAGAGCTAATCATTCCAGCAGAATTCAACAGATGGTGAACAATTGCTTTATGTTGATGCTGTCTCCCCTGAAAAATGCTCAGCATGAATGAATGGAGGACTCTTGTAAAACGTCTCCAAAAATATTAATAGATACATCAAAAATTACTGGAATCTTGGGAAGAAAGTCCTGTAAGAAATTGTATTCCATGTATGTCTGGAGCAGTAAGGTATCACATATAAATGTCATAGGCTATATATATTTGTGCGTGTGTGTGTGTGTGTGTGTGTCATATACCTAGGGAACATCTTGGAATGTTCATACTCTCAGAACTACAAACTGAAATGATTATCTCCTCCACTCAGGCAGTACATATTAAAAAGGATTTGGAAGAAGTCCAAGAAGTCCATATTAAAAAGGATTTGGAAGACTTTGAACCCAAATTTAGCTCTTCTTTTCCATTAATTAAATCAGTCACATCTTTTTTTTTCAGGTTTCCATGCAGCCTAAGATTTAGGGATGTAGTGGCTCAGTGGCTAAGACACTGAGCTTGTCAATCAAAAGGGCGGCAGTTCAGCGGTTCAAATCCCTAGTGCTGCGTAACGGGGTGAGCTCCCGTTACTTGTCTCAGCTTCTGCCAACCTAGCAGTTCGAAAGCACATAAAAAATGCAAGTAGAAAAATAGGGACCACCTTTGGTGGGAAGGTAACAGCATTCCGTGTGCCTTTGGCATTTAGTCATGCCGGGCACATAACCATGGAGATGTCTTCAGACAGTGCTGACTCTTCAGCTTTGAAATGGAAATGAGCACTGCCTCCTAGCTTTGGGAACAACTAGCACGTTTGTGCGAGGGGAACCTTTACCTTTACCTTTATGCAGCCTAAGAAAGATACTGAAGCTTTAAAAACTATTTTAATTAGCTTAATCCTAAAAGCAGTAGCACCAGATGGAAGCAGAACACATAGGTGCTGGATTCACACCAGCACAAGGTCCA